>OZ023266.1:153529703-153556591 GCA_964006375.1 Tillus elongatus | reverse complement strand
TAATTCTTTATATTAACTGAAATATTTGTTTAATGTCATTATTTTAACTGATTTAATAAAATTGATTCTGGAAATGGACGTGGCTATGCTGTGTGAAATTCAAAAAACCGAGCGATGCACCGGAACGCGCGCAAACATTCGCGCTCCCTTAGTGTATCAATCTTGAGGATTCTTATTCTTAATATTAAAAAAATGGCAAAAGGTAGAAGTCGTAATCGTTAAGATTGATACGACAAGACTGCGCATATTTGGGCATGTTTCGAAGCTCCGTTCGGCTGTTTGAATTTCAGACAGCGTTGCCACGCCCTATCCCGAAATCGTTAATTATATTAAATCACATAAAACAATTTTTACTCAAGTAAAATAAATACTATTGCACATTGAAGCATAACACTTCATGAATGTATAATAAATTTCGGGACGCAGCAAGTGCATTATGATAGCGAATTTTCACTAAATGCTTCAAATTTGCATAATTGAATTTTCTATAAACCTAGAAAGTTGAGTTTTGGTATGTGGTAACGTATTTAGCGAGTGCAGCATACCAACCAGATCTAATCAAAATAACTGTTATGTTTTGATACACATTTTTTCGGAAGAATTTTTTTTTAGAGAAACTGTTCCCATAGAGCTGGCCAACGAACTCATCCAAGCCATTAATAAAGATTGTTGCCGAGTTTCATTAAAATCAGTTAGTAACTTTATACTTTGAAACATAACCCTTATTCTATGATGTTTCTATTGATTTGTTTTTATTTTTATCTTAATGTCGGCCTGTTTCAACGACTATGGCCAGTCAGCGACGCCAGCAGTTCCACCTTACCATTTCGTACATTTGACCTAATCCCTTCCATTTTATAAAGAGCATACGGATATCTACCGTGTCAAACATCGCGTAGTACAGGAGACCGGCGTCATTACGCCCACTACCAAACAACAATAAACTTGCTCAAAGACAATGCCACGTACTGTTTTTACTGGGATTTGAAACTGCAACCCTTAGCTTCAGAGGCCCACTATTACTGGTGTGCCACTATAACTGCTGCTCTTATTAGAGGTGCAATCCCATGTGGTGAGAATTTATAAGTAATGTACTGTACCCTCATATCTCCAGAACTACGATTAGAATGCGGTGTAGGTTAGGGACGTAATATTATGAAAGAAAAACTGTGATAAAATGCTGCCAGCTATATATAAGAACCCCCTCGCGATCCGCAGTTCGGAGGAAACGTACAGCTGTCGCTCCCGTTTACTATACGATGTTAGGCTCGTAAAATATCACTACGTTTCTTACATAAGAAACATAATGGGTTCGGAAAAATTGGCAAAATGGTGAGGTAGTGAAGAAAGTGCTCGCTGTCGTTACTGATTTTCCATAGTTACGAAAATAGACTGACTGAAAGAAACAAAATGGGATACAAGAGTTATATTACTACGTAACCTTTTTTGTAATATTACACATTACATATTATCCTATCTATATAGTTACTATACTTTGGGAAAACTTACTTAGTTATCACGATGAATTTTTAATTGATACCGTTTAATCCCCTAAAACAGTAATAAATACACTTCACTTATCTAGAGGTCAAACTACAACGACACCTGTGAAGAAAGCGTTCAAACATTCCCTGTAGCTTTGCGTCTAGTTAGAGGGGCTATATAACATATTGGTTCTATTATGTGTGAAATATGTCATACAGCAGTATTTCACTATTTATTTAATAAATAAAAAAATAAAAATTTCAATTAACTGATATATTTAATTATTTTCCCTGAATATTGATTCCGGAATAAGACGTGGCAACGCTGTGTGAAATTCAAACAGCCGAGCGACGCTTCGGGACACGTGCAACTATCTGCGCATCCTTGTATCAAGCTTAAGGATACCGGTAGAAGTTTTACGGAATATAGGTTACATATTTTCAAAAGAAAATAATATTTTTTGTCCTTGGTAAAGTGATCACGGTCAGTGGTTGAGAGATTCAGAGCAAATTTCTAACGTTACACATATATTATATTATATTATATTATATTATAGTATATTATATTATATATTATATATTATACTGTTATATTATATGATACCGTTTGTTCCCCTAAAACAGTAATAAGTACACTTCACTTGTCTACAGGTCAAGTTACAACGACAACTGTAAAGAAAGCCTTCAAACATTCCCTGTAGCTTTGCGTCTAGTTAGACAGGCTATATAACATATAGGTTCTATTATGCGTGATAATATATTACTACAGCACTATTTCACTATTTATTTAATAACTAAAAAAATAAAAATTTCAATGAACTGATATATTTAATTATTTTCCCTGACTATTGATTCCGGAATAGGACGTGGCAACGCTATGTGAAATTTAAACAGCCGAACGACGCTTCGGGACGCGTGCACATATCCGCGCATCCTTGTATCAAGCTTAAGGATACCGGTAGAAGTTTTACGAAATATAGGTTACATGTTTTCATATTATATTATATTATATTATATTAGTGAATTTTCGTAGAAAAAATTCACTAATGGGAGATCCCGACTTTTGAATTTTGAAAAATTTTTTGCAAATGAGCACGATCTAGGACCCCTAGAACCCATATCCGGGGTCAGTTTCAATTTTTATATATATATATATATATATATATATATATATATATATATATATATATATATATATATATATAAGTAGATAGGGCCCCACCTGGGCTCATCCCCTCCACTTTTTTCTGCGCATGCGCGAGCCATGCGCATGCGCTGACCTGCGCAGACCTGTGACAGTTGACAGCTGACCTGTCAGATTTGACAGGTGTCAAATGTCACTGACCTGACAGCTGTCAGCTGTCAGCTGTCAGCTAACCTGACAGCTGTCAACGTCAGCTGTCACCTGACCTGACATGTGTCAACGTCAAATGTCACCTGACCTGTCAGATGACGTCACAAGCATTCCAAGATGGCTGACCTGTCATAGACAGTCGCAAGCCGGGTTCTCTCTATGGAACTAACCTGAGATGACGTCACAAGCATTCCAAGATGGCTGACCTGTCATAGACAGTCGCAAGCCGGGTTCTCTCTATGGAACTAACCTGAGATGACGTCACAAGCATTCCAAGATGGCTGACCTGTCATAGACAGTCGCAACTCTCTCTATGGAACTAACCTGAGATGACGTCACAAGCGTTCCAAGATGTCTGACCTGTGTGTCCATAGATATCTACAAGTCAGGTTAGCTCTCCATGTGTGTGTTTGTCTGATTGTTTATTAAGGTTATGTATTTGTTTATTAAGGTTATGTTCGCTCACGTGTCATCTGTTTGTTTATTAAGGTTATGTTTGTATTTGTTTATTAAGGTTATGTCATGTGTGTGTTGATTACCATGCATCTGTTTGTTTATTAAGGTTATGTATTTTGTTTATTAAGGTTAGGTGTTCGTAAACACAGCTGTTTGGTTTGTTTATTGTGTTGTTGTTGTTGTTAAGGTGTATTGAAGTTTGTTAGGGTATTTCGTTTTTGGCGGGAAATTTGAATTTGTTTGAAAATTTCTGTCTGTTGTGTCCAGAGATCTTACTCCTCAAGCTAGAGAACATTCTATTTGTAAAGTTGTAGAGTGTAGAGAATATTCTCTAGCTCGAGGGGAGACATCTGTTGGACACAGTCATTCGGTTTAGTCACACACACATACATATATGAGGAAGATATATTGAGCGGGTAATTTGAAATTTTGATTTTAATTTGAAATATGATTTTTGAAAGAAAAGCATTCGCCAGAAATTAGATTTGAACCCCCAACCATACAACTTACTAAGATATGCAAACGCCCCTAAACCGATCATGCTATTCAGACATACGATGAAAGTTTGTTATCAGTGGGTATATATATAAAACAAAAACCTGTTACATAAAACGAGTTTATGAGGCTGCTGAGTTTGTGTGTGTAGGCAGGGGTTGTATCTCTATTACATTCCAATTGAATAATAGGAACTGTAATGTTAAAAACAATTGTTTATTTATAGTAAAAAGAAATTTAAAACACGTACCAATTTACCTATCTAATATCATTTTAATAACAAAAACGTTTGAAGTAAACTATATCAATAACAAAAACGTATTTACATGAAGCTATGTTAATGATTTGTTTTAATAGGGTAATAAAACTCGGGGGCTTGGTTTTATTACCGGCGTGTTTGTTTATGTTAGTGTTTGTATTTTGAATGAATGAATCTAAATTTATATAGGGAGTGATCAAAAACACACAAGTAACAAAACTCAATTTAAAACAACTAAATTAAACTTTGATATACGAGGATTGTTTGATAAGTAATGTTTGTATACAAACATAAATAATATAATAGTATACTTACATACAGCAAGAGACGTCAGCCTTCTTTCACAGCTTAACACACACTAACGTATGTTGAGGTCTTGAATGGGGCCCCGTTATAGAAATAACACAGTTGTTTAATGACATCCACTTGAACCAAACAAAACATATATACGCTGTTGTTGATTGTTAACACACACACACACACACGTCATGACAGCTCGAAGTCTTTACTTAGACTGACAGAGCTGTGTAATAAAAGACAGACAATTGATTGCCCAACAAGTATCTTAGATAATCTTGTTTGAGCTTGTACAGCTGTTTAACACACACACGTCATGACAGCTCGAAGTCTTTGCTTAGACTGACAGACAGAAAGGGGTTAATAAAAATGCAACAAAATAAAAATAAAACAACTGTTTTACATACAATAAAAATTTATTAGGATTAATTAAGTTGTACATATTGATACATAAATGACATACAATTATTACATAATGGCTCTAACGATGCCCGTTAGAGGTTTATATTCCATTACACTGTCATGAATAACCAGACAATAAACACGAGTATTTTTTGGGAAGTTGGCGTGACTCATAAACTCCACCTTAATGTCCACCGTTGAAGACTTGATTGACTCGTTCTGGTGCTGACAGTCAATCACAAATAGAGCTCTGTCTTTAAACTCGTCATAATTCAAGATAGGCTCCGACATGTTTTTATAACAGAAGCTTTTTTGAAAATCTGTATACATGTTATAGGCTTCTGCATATTTCGATTTCTCAAAATCCATATTCATAGATTCATAAGGGTAGCATTCTGAATTTAGAAACACTCGAAGGTCCATCATACCAATGTTATCGAAATAGTCTGACCTCTTCTTCACGTTATCCTTACGATCTGTTTGAAATGCTATAATCACATATCGAGGTCTTTCCAAGTTGGTTGCAGTTTTAACAGCCCACACATCTCTGTTGATATCTCTGAGTGCTGGTAACTCGTATATGTCCCATTTGCGGTAGGCGAGAAATATAGAGGTGTCTTTGGCTATTTTATCCATCAGTTCCAATTTCATTTTATCATTGGGAAATACATGTTTTACCTTTAAAAACATATTGGTTACGGTAATTTTTGCTCGTGCCGTACCTGTGCTGTAATAGCCGTTGGAATCGTTTCGAGCTCTTGTAAAGCGGAAAGTATGTTTGCCACAGAGAACTCCTTTGAAATGATGAAAGAAACTGAAGAGGAACCAGACAGGTATGAGCATGTGAAACTTGTTATCATTTAAGGTGATGTGCTCCGACGACACATTCAGACCGGCGTTGCTAAGAGATTGGGCTTCATTCTTACTGAACGATAGCAGACTTTTGATGATGGTTGTGGTGTATGGGTCTCGCACTCGTTCCACTTCCTTGTTATTTAACTCATAGGTCATGGATTCAAACAGAGCTGCTCCTCCATTATTTGACAGATAACAAGCACCAGTGGCATTTTGGATTGCTACAGGTTCCAGAGCACCTTCGATTATTAGAGCTGACTCGGCCAGACATACGAACGCATCTTGTTGGTTGATGGCTATTTCAATTTCATCGCTGTTACCAAACGATTTAGTTGGTGAATAGTAAGAGCGCAGCTCTTCTCGATCGATGCCATCATCAAACACGGGTTCTTTGAATATTTCTAGTTTTGACGACATGATAACCCAGGCTTTGCAGGAACTCAATATTATCGGGACGAAGCGTACCCTTTGACGTGTCTGACTCAACTGAATTTGATGTGGTAGATGCACTTGCTTTTATATCCTTGAAGACCAACATACTAAGCAACTTTTATAAGTTTCAAGCGAACAGACACCTCTTCACCTTGAAAGTTGACAGGAACTGAATCTTGGTCGACGATGTCGATGCTTATATTGGAAATCTCTTGCTTGTTCACCGGCAAGTAAATTAAATTTTTAGGTTCTATGTCGATTGCGTAGCCAGGATCAACCATCGGAGCAAACTCATACAGCGTATGTGAGGGTTGTCCGTTATAATAGGAACCAGACACGATATTGGTTTCGATGCGAATCTGTCTAACATCCACTATATCAACAGGTAAATCAGATTCATAAAAGGTGTCAGGCTGAAGAACTTGTTTTGAAAAGCCCAACATTCGCCCAATCGAACCATCAAATTCAAAACTGACATTTGTATAACACTTTAGTCTGCATTTGATGGTGTTCGGATTAGGTCTCAGAATCAGAGCCTGTTGCTTTTGTTCGTGTGTTGCTGTAGCACCAACAAGTTCATTTTGAAGTAACTCTTCCAAGTGTGTTATTTCATAAGCACCGGTGGGTATCGTGATGGTTCGCCAACCGGTTCCTTCTTTTACATGAAATTTGTTTTTACCTTCATAGATGTTGGGTATGTTGTTGTAGGTGTGAAAGCCTATCAAGGCAACAGCATAATTACCATCCAAAACAATTGGTGGATGGTAGTCTGACGACAGATGGGAGCTGCGGTCTTTCAACACAAAGGTGTGCGCCATGACTGATACACACAGGCTACTGTTTCAGTCTTTTATTGCATTGGTTTTTGCAGATACAACCCATAACCGTAGCGCTGTTTCTTGAGATACATGCCTTTGCCCAGTCTCTTGCATTTTGGCTTAAATTTCAAGCCACTCCCTCTCCTACCCATCGCGATGGCTTCCATTGTTTTGTTGTGTCGTTCTTCCTCCTCTAGTTTCTGTTTCGCAGACTTGGCATCGTTCACGGCTTTGGCAATACCTGCAGCACCGCCACCCAGAGCTCCTAGTGCTGACAGCCCACCAAATATAAGAGGCAACAGCGGAAGGAAGCCACCGCTTTTAGGTATTGGAATAACTCGAGGTTTCTGCACATTCTTACGTCCACCAATGTTTCTAACGATTGTATGAGCTATATCAAACACTGCGTTCGCTGTTGGAATAAGGTTTCTATCTTTTATAACTTCCTCAATCAGACTTAGTATGTTTTTAAATGGGACCTTCTTCTTTGGCTTCGAGTTGATTACATAAAACCCCTCATCAAGTTTTCTGTTAACTTTCATGGTGTTTGTAACGCTAGCAACGTTTCAGCAAAACCTGTATCTGTCTTTGTTAATAACAACCCTCACTCTGTGACACCAACATGCATACTGACTGGGTGTCTCACTTGCATTCATATATATACACACCCAATAAAATATAGTTTAGTTTAAGTTAAGATGCGTACCAGCAAACACGCTTCTGCCTTACCCATTACAAATATAGACGATGTTGTTACGGACACAGCTCAACAACAACTGAGGCATGGTCCTCTCTTTCCAAACACCGTTCGCTGTATCATATGTGGTCCGAGTGGGTGTGGTAAAACTAATGTCATGCTGAGTTTATTGTTTGAAGCAAACGGTTTAAAATTTGATAACGTGTATGTGTATTCAAAGTCTCTGTATCAACCGAAATACAAGATGTTAAAGGAGGTGATGAATGCAACAAAAGGTGTTGGTTACTATCCTTATAGAGAAAACGATGAAATATTAGATCCGGAAGATGCCAAGGACAACTCTGTGTTTATATTTGATGATGTAGCTTGTGACAAACAAGATAAAATAAGAGCATACTTCAGTATGGGCAGACATAAGAATATTGATTCATTCTATCTCTGTCAAACATATACACGAATACCCAAGCATCTGGTACGTGACAACACCAATGTTATTGTGTTATTCAAGCAAGATGAAACCAATTTAAAACATGTGTACGACGATCATGTAACCACCGATATGGACTTTAAACAATTTAAAACTATCTGCCACCAATGCTGGAAAGATAATAAGTATGGTGTGTTGGTGATTGTGAAGGAAAACGATGTACACAAAGGTCGATATAGAAAAGGATTCGATAGATATATATTATTCTAACAATGATAGACAGGACAGTCAGCTGTCTAACACAGGTGTCTAACACAGATGTCATACAGGTGTCTAACACAGGTGTCTAACACAGCTGTCTAACACAGCTGTCTAACACAGCTGTCTAAGACAGCTGTCTAACACAGCTGTCTAACACAGCTGTCTAAGACAGCTGTCTAACACAGCTGTCTAACACAGCTGTCTAAGACAGCTGTCTAACACAGCTGTCTAACACAGCTGTCTAAGACAGCTGTCTAAGACAGCTGTCTAAGACAGCTGTCTAACACAGCTGTCTAACACAGCTGTCTAAGACAGTTGTCTAAGACAGCTGTCTAACACAGCTGTCTAAGACAGCTGTCTAACACAGCTGTCTAACACAGCTGTCTAAGACAGCTGTCTAAGACAGCTGTCTAAGACAGCTGTCTAACACAGCTGTCTAAGACAGCTGTCTAAGACAGCTGTCTAACACAGCTGTCTAAGACAGCTGTCTAACACAGCTGTCTAACACAGCTGTCTAACACAGCTGTCTAACACAGCCAGACATCGTGATAAATAAGAAGGCATGTACCGTGACAGAGTCAGTATATGTTAAACCACCACACAACCTGTATCGCTCAAACAAATGATTAGACCGACTGGTAACACCAAAAACAGTTGTAGCACAATGGAAGTGTTGGGTAAGGAAGAGCGAAAAGTTAAGAGAAGGATTTTACAACTTGCTGACAATATTCGAAAAAAACATTTAATGCTTAAACTTAACAGAGCTGAGAATGATGATGCTCTGCAACGTTTATATAAACCACTTGTTGAGCCCCTAAGTGAAATATCTAAAAACACAGCAGCACTGCAGCAGCAACAGCCATCGCAACCACCAAAGGTTGAACAAATCAAAGACGAAGTCGATATACCAGAAACGAAACCCCAAGTACAGTTCCTTAAAGACCATGAAGTTTTTGAAGCTGAACCAAGGGAAGAGGCTGAGGCGACAAGTTCCGATGAGGACATCCCAACATTTGAAGAGCTTGAGGCAGACCTACAAACTGTCACAACCAACCCTGCATATCAAGAATTTTTGGAGCAATATCCTGACCGAGTTCGATATTATGTAGACAAGTATTTTACTGAACCACCGAGGCTTGCTACTATTGATCAAACGTATGGTGCTCGCTACGCTAAAGATACTGGTAGCTGGAGTCTTGGCAACAAACACTTGGACTTTACTGATGCTGAGATTCAACTGGGCCAAAGGAGATACCCGCAAACACAAGGTTTGCTAGAATTGATATTTATGAAAACACCTAGAGGGTATACCTATGATGATCTTCAACACTATAGAGATATTCTAGAAGCAACTAGTGTTCATAAAATGAACTATGATCCTAACGCACGAACCAAGGGTTGTTCCTCTGAAAAGTATCTGACTCTAATAAAACCAGTGATAAATCCACGAGGTCGTAGATCCTCAACACCTCAAGGTTTTGGTTACACCTACGAGGAAGACGATGACGACAGCACCGACAGACATCTTAACAAAAAACAAAAGACTGAACTTAAAACTCAGAGTGATAAGAGCAGCGATAGCAACGGCATGAGCCCTAACAACAACATCAGCACCAACAACTATATGATACAAAATAACAAACAAATAGCCTATGTGTATTGGAATGACATAAACGAGTTGGTTGACAGACTTAGACTTTTAGTGGCTTCCCAAGTTGCAGGTAATACTGCTCATAACAACGAAATTCAGTCAATCTTGGAAGAACTAAAAGAAGCTAGTGTTATCACCTAGTAAGCCCACAGCCATGAAGAGACACCGACGACAACAACAACAACAGCACCAACGCAACACTGAACCATCTAATGTTAATAATTCTATAAATGTATTCCAACAAAGAGTTTACATACTTGTACTTAGAATCAAATAAAAGTCTTTGTTAAAATTAATGTGTTTTTATTTTGTAATACAATTAAAAAGTATGTCTTAAAGCAATAATATCCTGAACAAACTTATCTTGTGGTACATCTGCTAAAATACATGGATGATGTCATACTTCTAACGACTGTATTCTAGACAAGCTCAAACACGAATAATGTGGGGTTATTGAACAGATATAACACAAGGTCATCAACTGACAGGTTGTTTACCTTTAAGAGGGCCTCTCTCTTGTGTATATTAAACAGAGTGTACAAGCTCAAACACGATCAAGGTTAACAACTGTAAAACGTTGTTTATCCTTTGTAAGACCTCTCTCTCTCTTACATCAGTTTGTTTCCTCAATACAAGAGACAGAGACACTTGTTCAGTATGTGTTAAGTCGTGAAACAAGGATGACGTCTCTTGCTGTATGTAAGTACACTCTTATTATTATGTCTGTTTGCATTCAAATAACAAATACAAACATAACCTTACTAAACAATCAGATGATTGGTAATCAACATGTATACAAACACCTAACCTCATATGTCAACAACAACTGGCTTTGTTTTATATATACAACAGCGAACAAACTTTTAACGTGTGTGTCTGTGGAGCTATTGGTTTAGGGACAGTGTATATCTGAGAAAGCTGTCTATGGCCGATTCGAGGTTCGTGGGTTCAAATCTAAGTTCAGGCGAATGCTTTTCTTTCAAATACACATGCATCTGTCAGTCTAAGCAAAGACTTTGAACTGTCATGACGTGTTTGTTAAACAGCATGTACAAGCTTCAACAATGGCAATCAGTTGTCTGTTTGTCTGTGTTATTACATACCTCTGTCTTCTCAGTCTAAGCAAAGACTTTGAACTGTCATGACGTGTTTGTTAAACAGCATGTACAAGCTTTAACAATGGCAATCAGTTGTCTGTCTGTATCCTCAACACAGAAGACACCTGTTCAGTAGTGTGTGTATTAAGCTGTGAAAGAAGGCTGACGTCTCTTGTTGTATGTAAGTACAATCTTGTATTATCTCTGTTTGCATTCAAATAACAAATACATAACCTTAACAATCATATGACTGGTAATCAACACGTGTGTGAACATAACCTTAATAAACAAATACAAACATAACCTTAATAAACAATCAAAATGGCTTGGTAATCAGTCTGTATACGAACACCTAACCTTAATAAACAAATACATACATAACCTTAATAAACAATCAGACAGACAGATGGTATTCTTCAAATACACACATGGAGACCTGACTTGTAGATATCTATGGACACACAGGTCAGACGGAACATCTTACGTCATCACAAGACAGTTAATACCTAACCTGACTTGTGGCTATCTATGGACACACAGGTCAGACATCTTGGAACGCTTGTGACGTCATCACAGGTTAGTTCCATAGAGAGAACCCCCGGAGTTGCAACTGTCTATGACAGGTCAGCCATCTTGGAATGCTTGTGACGTCATCTCAGGTTAGTTCCATAGAGAGAACCCGGCTTGCGACTGTCTATGACAGGTCAGCCATCTTGGAATGCTTGTGACGTCATCTGACAGGTCAGGTGACATTTGACGTTGACACATGTCAGGTCAGGTGACAGCTGACGTTGACAGCTGTCAGGTTAGCTGACAGCTGACAGCTGACAGCTGTCAGGTCAGTGACATTTGACACCTGTCAAATCTGACAGGTCAGCTGTCAACTGTCACAGGTCTGCGCAGGTCAGCGCATGCGCATGACTCGCGCATGCGCAGAAAAAAGTGGAGGGGATGAGCCCAGGTGGGGCCCTATCTACTTATATATATATATATATATGTATCACACCGATAACTCAAAAAATAATAGGCCGATTTTGATAAATTTGGCACGTACCTTCCTTTTGTAAATGGCTTGGACAAGTTCGTTAGTCAGGAAAATCGGATGAGATTTTCCGGGAAAATTTTGAGTTTTCATTCGAAAAAAATTCTTATCTCAAAAAGTAATAAGCCGATTTTAATAAAATTTGGCATGTACCTTCCTTTTGTAAATGGCTTTGACAAGTTCGTTAGTCAGGAAAATCGGATAAGGTTTTCCGGGAAAAGTTTGAGTTTTCATTCGAAAAAAATTCTTTTCTCAAAAAGTAATAAGCCGATTTTAATAAAATTTGGCATGTACCTTCCTTTTGTAAATGGCTTTGACAAGCTTGTTAGTCAGGAAAATCGGATGAGGTTTTCCGGAAAAAGTTTGAGTTTTCATTCGAAAAAAATTCTTTTCTCAAAAAGTAATAAGCCGATTTTAATAAAATTTGGCATGTACCTTCCCTTTGTAAATGGCTTTGACAAGTTTGTTAGTCAGGAAAATCGGACGAGGTTTTCCGGGAAAATTTTGACTTTTCATTTGAAAAAAAATTTTATCTCAAAGAATAATGGGCAGATTTTAATATAATTTGGCATGTACCTTCCTTTTGTAAATGGCTTTGACAAGTTCGTTAATCAGAAAAATCAGACGAGGTTTTCCGAAAAAATTTTGAGTTTTCATTTCAAAAAAATTGGTAGGTAGGTTTACGATATAAAAAGTAAACTATACACCAAAATTTAGATTTCCATGTTACAAGAAAAAAAAGTTATAATAAAATATTTTGTGCCAGATCATTTCTATGAAAATTCACTACCATAACGCACTTGCTGCGTCCCGAGTTTTTATATTATATTATATTATATTATATTATATTATATTATATTATATTATATTATATTATATTATATTATATTATATTATATTATATTATATTATATTATATTATATTATATTATATTATATTATATTATATTATATTATATTATATTATACACTATACAGTATGTCCAAAACTGCATGGGAAAGTATTGCCATCTCCGCTATTATCAGATATAATGAGAAGGTTAATTTAGCAACGTTTTATAGAATTTCATGCTCGTTCCAAATATGACTTATTTTGCCAGGCCTCTTTTCGTTTTCCAGTTATTTTGAAAAAAACAAAATTTTTCGATGTCTTTCGTCTTCAATATCTACGTAGGGGTTTATCCGACATGTCTAAGACTTGCACATTATCAGGACACTTTTTAGATTAATCTTTTTGTACTATTCTCAACTTTGTATTGTCACTTGTTTTTGAGCTACAGGTATCAACGTTTGTTTTTATTGTGGCAGCCATATTGTATTTTTTGCTCATGCCTGCGACAAGAGCTTTCCAATTATGTACAACATACTTGAGAAATCTTCTAACTGCACTGACAATTTTGAGAAAACCGTTTTGAGGATAGTAGGCTATGAAATCCAGTACCAGAAAACAAATGACAAAAAAGTATTCAAAAAGCAGTAGGCCATGGAGTCTAACAATAGACTTCTACTTTTAACATAATTTTCCGTAAAGATTCACGATACAAAAACAGGAACTTTGAGCACACCAATGAATTGGCGCTTTATTACAAATGATATTTTACATTAAAACATTATCCTAAAAAATTGTTATAATTTAATTAAATAGGTAAACCTAGTAAATAACTTAATTTACTAACAGAACTTAATAAAAAGCAGATTGATGATTAAATGAAGACGCGTTTGAAATTTGATTTTTAAGCGTAAGTCAACTGAATAACAACAGAAGAAAGGTTGCTATGGATATAACACTATCGCGACAATTAAGAATACTGCCATTCTTAATTATTTGAACAATTTGAGGTGTATTTTACACATTGCTTAAAATTTTATACTAAATAGTTTGTTTCCTGTTTATTTTAAATATTATTCAACAATAAGTTCAGTAATGAAGAATATTTTGACATGCTGGAATGCTATATTCGTTCTTAAACGAAATACTGAGGCAGCCAAACACCGGATTATGTCGCAGGATAGTGACCAATCTATTTAACGACGTTAGCTTCCACGCAACAATGAGCCGATTCATTGGTGTGCTCGAAGTCCTGATATAACACCCATGGATTTTTATTTTTGGGGTACTCTAAAGAATGATGTGTATAAATTCGATCCACCACAAAATATCAATGAATTGCGAAACAAAATCACGGAAGCTATAAATTATATTAACCACAACACCCTCTCCAGAGTTTGCAGGCATGTTTCAAAAAGGTGTATAAAGTACATTTAACAAAACGGTGGCCATATTGAACAATTTTCTATTTAGTGTATTTTTAAGTTTCTATTTTATTAATTGTTGAGTTCCGTTTCTAATTGTGTTGTTTTGTGGAGTAACTGTTTCACATAATATTACCAAGCATTATTACCTAATTAAGTATTGTAAATTAAATCACAATATTATTTATCGTGAATCATTACGGAAAATTATGTTAAAAGTAGAAGTCTATGGTTAGACTCCATGGCCTACTGCTTTTTGAACACTTTGTTTTTTGTCATTTGTTTTTTGGTATTGGATTTCATAGCCTACTATCGTCGAAACGGGTTTTCTCAAAATTGTCAGTGCAATTACAAGATTTCTCAAGCACATTGTACATCATTGGAAAGCTCTTTTCACTGGCTATCACATGAGCAAAAAATCCAATATGGCTGCTATAATAAAAACAAACGTTGATACACGTAGCTCAGAAACAAATGACAATCCAAAGTTAAGAACAGCACAAATTTATTACTCTGTAAAAAGTGCCCTGATAATGTACAAGTGTTAGACATGTCAGATGAACGCCTACTTAGATATTGAAGAAAAAAGAAATGTGAGAATTTTTTTTTCAAAATAACTCTCAAACGAAAAGAGGCAGGGCAAAATACAAGTCATATTTGGAACGAGCATAACATTCTACAAAACATTGCTAATTTAACAGGCTCCCTATCACTAATAATAACGGAACAATTTTTTTTCAAAGTAACTCTCAAACGAAAAGAGGCAGGGCAAAATACAAGTCATATTTGGAACGAGCCATGAAATTCTACAAAACATTGCTAATTTAACAGCTCCCTATCACTAATAATAACGGAGATAGCAACACACACGGCAATAGACACACTGTATGCGATGGACTAGAGGCTAAAGCAAATATACGACACGTATATATTAGCGCAATTAGAAGAAATAACTGATTACAAAAGACTAATAACATAGGTACAGGCAGTTCCATTAAAAAAGAAACATGTAGTCCGTTTGTATTTTAAAAACTAGATGCTCAATTGTTAAATTTTTCTATTCACAATTTTTTTAAGTAAAATAAAAAAATAAGTGCTGTGACATTTGATGACGATTAGCCTATACACTTAAAATGAGAACAGTAAAAATATTTGATCTTATGGTAAATAAGTACTTACATAAAAATACACCACCTTGGAATCACGAATAGCTTCAACCTGAACTTGGTAGAACACAAGACACAAGCAAATTTTAAAAAGAAGCAACATTCTAAACAGAAGTCCAACCGATAACTGTTGGAGCTTCTGAGGAGAATCAACTGACCACTGAATTGCAAATTCGGTGGATTTGCCCTTTTATTATGATAGGCGATAAGGAGGTGACCAGTGTCGTTAACCTGGGCCACTAAATTCTTGGAATTTGCCTGGTAGCACTGACGATTCTAGTTTCTTCCAGGAAGGCCATCAAATCCCAAAAATGGATTAAAGGGCTGGTATTTCCGATTGCATTGATATATTTACTACCTGTATTATTTCACTTTCCATGGAATGGCATACTCAAGATATAATTTATATCATTATTAGGTTATCTGTATCTGGAATATTAGCCTCTTTTGATAAGATTTTCTCTTCAATACATTTCCCTTGTAATTACAAAGCATTTTTAAGAATTCTCATTAGCATCTAATTGAAGTTGGACGATTTTGAATATTTTTCAATAGAAAGAGTGACAAAAATATGTACTTTTTATTTATTAGTTAAGAGACCTTAATGTTTTCGAAAAGGCTTGGTAAATCTCTATATGATGTAAAATATCATTTGAAATTAGATTACTTTTATTTGGATTAAATTTACTCCTATATTAACGGAGGTTCTGTTCGTTTCATGAAATGTTTTATGCGGCTTATATTATAATAAATTATAATAGTAAAGGTGTAAGTTTTTCGCTGGATTCCCAAGCGATTGTTTTCATCTATGAAACCGGTTTCGTTTTTCTTACAGGATCGTCAGACAGAAGAAAATTAAATTTATCCATAAAAACAATAAATAACAATGATTCTACTTAAGGGCACCTTGACCTTTTTTTTAATTAAATAAAGTCAAGACGTGGCAAGTGCGTTACGGTAGAGGATTTTCGCAGAAACTGTTACGCATTTTTTATATATGTATATGCGCCCAGAAAAACCATATTATTTGCCTTTAATGTTTAATCAATCTTATTTAACACACGAATATTTTGGTCTTGTGGCACCACAATCTTGTTTTATTAAATCAATTAGAAACCCAATTTTTTTGTATTGTATACTTTTTATAAGGAAACCCAGGTACCCAATTTGGTTGCCATAGATTTGTTATTTTCGATGATACAACAATTTTTTAACAGAAAACAAAATTTTCCCGGAAAAACGATTTTCCTAGCTAACGAATTAATCTAAGTCACTTACAAAAGAAAAGTAGGTACCTGCCTAATTTCAACAAATTCGGCTTATTATTTTTTGAATTATAAAATATAGCGTGCCCCAAACGTCGCGAATCACAAGTCATACGAAGATAGACTCAAACCCTTTTAGAAAGATCTTAGTAAAAAGTTTACGGTTTTCAAAATATTTACGAGTTAATGAAAAAAATTAAAATTGTTAAATTTCAATTGAGGAATGAATTTAAAGGTTCATATGTGTTGTTCATTTTTAACAACGTTTATGTTTGTTCTTTCTTTAACGTCGTTCTATTTCCGCGACTATGGCCAATCACCGACGCCAGGGAGCAGTTTCACCCCACTATCCTGGAAATTTAGCCGAACATCTACCTTTCTGTAAGAAGGGTTGGGATCTTTAATGTGCCCAACATCGCATGGACACGGAACAGACGTCTTTACGCCCCCTTCGAAGGGCAGAACGTGCAGACATTCAACTTGCTCAAATATTTTTTTTACATTTCAACAACACACCACGAGGGCTTACAGTCTAAATACTATCGTACCGTGGGTGTCGACAAGAAGCAAAGAGGCAGCTTGTTAATTCTGGACATGAAGGTGTGGAGGTTTGGAGGAGAAGGAAAAACATGTACCGCCAAGGAATTCCACAACTTGGAAGTCCTCGGGATAAAAGAGCGGGGACAAAAAGATGCTATATGTCTGGTGACCTGGACAGTAAAAGGGTGCATTCGCTCTGTTCCTCTGGTAGATCTGTTGGGGGCAGCAGGTGGAGGAACTATGGAATAAAGTTCCTCTGAGCAGTGCCCGTGCAGATATCTATAAAAGAGAGTGAGAGAGAAGGGTCACCAACGGCACGTCGGTGGGCAGGGGATGGCAGCCTTTGGGTGAGGGTAGGGTCACCGATGAGACGCATAGCTCTCTTCTAAATTGAGTCCAGGAAAACGAGTGTAGAAGCGACAGCGGCACCCCAGATGTGAGAGCAGTATCCGAGGTTTGGCCTTATTTGTGAAGTATATAAAGTATAGAGATTAGCTAGTGAAAAGTATTTGCGAGTCCGGAAGAGGAAGCCTAATTTCTTAGCAGCGCTTCTGCAATTGATGTGACATGTTGGTGCCAATTGAGATTTCTATCCACAGAAATGCCAACAAGTGAAAAGGATACATTACTTTAAATAACTTGGTTGTTCATTGTGATGGATCTAGGGCTGGTATATCTCTTATGAGATAGAAAGCAAGACTGAGATTTGGTAAAGTTGAATTGTACAAGATTTCTACTTCCACAGCCTAATATTTTTTGGAGATGCACAGAGACAGAACCCTCCATGAGTCTTCGATCCTCATATAATTGGGCTAAAGATACAGGCTTAGAATATTGTATATTTGAGTGAAGGGTGCTGTCGTTCGCGTAACTGTGAACTGAGTTGGATGTGCTAGAGAGGAGGTCATGGATGTGGAAAAGAACAAAGTATGGGCTAAAGCTGAACCTTGAGGGACTCCTGCATTAATTGGATACAGTTTAGAGGAATGGCCATCCACGACAACAGAAATGCTCCGGTTGGAGAGGAAATTTGCTGTCCAGGTACACAGTTTTGGTAGAAGACCATAGGCCGGAAGTTTATTAAGCAGCGCTGCGTACCAGACTTGGTCGAATGCTTTGGATATGTCTAGAGCGACAATCTGCCAATGCCAGAACCTTGGTTGATGTTAATTGTACAATATGTACTAAAAAATTTAAAGGAGAACGCTGGGATCAAACTCGGTACCCTTCGGTTCAGAGGCACACGTTCTTACCACTGAACAACCGATACTCTTGTCGTTTATCTCGTGGGTACGCTGGAAAAAAAAAGAGGTTGCTTCAAACGAAATCAAAACATTTCCTTAAACCAATATTACATTTGAAACTTTTATTTATAACTTCAAGTGAATTTGATACGGAAAGATTTTTTTGTTTGACAGGCAATGATAAAAATACAATTTTGGTTGTTACACACTTTAATATTTTATCCTCTGATGGCACTAATTTTGCCAGTCTGTCAAAATACCCAAAATTTAGACAAATAATTTTAATATGATGCGCCTTAACTAATGCAGAGCTTGTTGAATATTATTTAAAAAGTTATAGTAGTAAAAGTTAAGTACTTTTGTTACAACGCTAATAAGCTATTTTTTTAACGTGTTGTGGTGTTTTGAGTTCTCCAAGCGTACCTATCAGTTCTCATCATAGTTTTCAATCTTCATTAAGCCTACATCCCGAACGACTCACATCATACGTACCAGTGCCATATGGCCAGTCTGGATTTTTTAGTAAATCGGTCAATTAATTTTCCTTTAAACAAAAGTAGACATACCAAAGAATTAAATTATATTAAGAACCTGGCCGAATATAACGGATACACTGCTTGCCTAGTGGAGAAATTAATCAACAAACAGAAAACAAAGAAAATGCTGACGGAATCATCGACATTCAGAAGAGAAAAATCGGAAAAAAACTTTGTTTGCACACCATTTGAACCTAGAATCACGAGGGGTCTAACATTTTTTAAAAAGTCAACTTACAGCTAACATTTTCAACAACAAATACCTTAAAAAACTTGCTAGGTAACCCAAAAGCAAGGATAGCACGGAAAAAATGTCGGGAGTTTATGAGATAACTTGTAAAGATTGTAATCTGATATATGTCGGACAAACAAAAAGATCGATTGTAATTAGATTCAAAGAACACTTATCCCAATAACGTTACGGTACTGTAGTCTTCCATCGCCCGACACATTTGGGATAATAATCATCACGTTGATAAAGATAATCTGAAATTAATAAAAAATGTCGGACAACCAGGACGGCTAAACGCGTTCGAAAGCGTATATATTGCGAAATATAGTTACAACAAAAAATGTATAAACGCTTCACCACCTCGAATTACGAGTCATCGATTGCTTTGTTAAATAAAATTCGCACGTTTCAGCACGTTCTAAAGATACCATAAGTATACAGATATTGCCGCCAAAGGAATCTATGTTAATTTAGCTGTCGTTGAACCTTCTCAAAACTATTACAGATGGACACTTTTTAGATAAAGTAGTAGGGACAGTGCAAAGACCTTGTCGGCGATAAAACGACGACAAACGAGCGCTAATTAGGCTAATTACACATATCCGGGGTCAGTTTCAATTTTTATTTTATATATATATATATATATATATATATATATATATATATATATATATATATATATATATATATATATATATATATGTGTGTGTGTGTGTACGTATGTATGTATGTATGTACCACACCGATAAAAAATAATGGGCCGATTTTGAATAAATTTGGTGAGTACCTTCCTTTTGCAAGTGGCTTGGGCAAGTTCGTTCGCCAGCAAAATCGTAAAATTATATCTCCGGAAATAACAAATAAGGGCAACTAAATTTGCTTATTATAAATTATATATATATATATATATATATATATATATATATATATATATATATATATATATATATATATATATATATATATATATATGTATGTATGTATCACACCGATAACTCAAAAAATAATGGGCCGATTTTAATTAAATTTGGTGAATACCTTCCTTTTGCAAATGGCTTGGATAAATTCGTTATCCAGGAAAATCGGCCCGGGCTTTCCCGGAAAATTTTGTGTTTTCTTTCGAAAAAAAAGTTTATCTCCGGAATCAACAAAGTAAGGGTAACCAAATTTGGTACGCGAGTTTACATCCTTATGGGTAAGCCACCTACCAAAATAGCTCTGTAAGTCGAAAAACAAAAAAGTTATAGGCATTTAAATAAAAATAATTTGGGATTTTCCTCAAAACGTTAAAGTTGTGATTTTAAACGTCAAAATTGGCATCATTTAGGCAAAGAACTTGAATCTAATACGGGTTATGGAAATAAAATGTCTCAAGAAGAATATTTTACAAACCCTGAAGTCTTAGTTTCAACCGTCATTGTCCTTCATTTTACTAAAATATTTCCAGAAAATTCATTTCAAGTAGACCCTTTCTCTGATGCTTGTCAGTAACCTTAGCTATGGAGGTTATCGTGTAATGGTATATAATTTTTGTCGAATTTTCGTAAAAAATCAATAAAGCTCAATATATCCGTTATTATACAAGTTATGAAAAAAATGTATATATTAATTATAGGGTGTCTTGAGCTACATCTTAAAAAATTATTTATACAATCACAGGTGGCCCATAAGTCGTTGGTGATAAAAAATTTCTTTTTTTTTAATCAAACACGCCTTATGTTATTGCATTTTTGCATTTTCCATCGAAATATAATGCATGTTTATAAGAAAAGAAATTCTGAACGCAGCAAGTGCCTTATGATAGCGAATTTCGATCAAATGCTTCATATTTGAAAAGCTCAATTTGTTATTAACCTATAAGGTTGACCAAGAAACTTGTTTTTTCGGGAACACTTTAAGTTTACTTTCGGACATTGTTGTACATTTTCAAACAAAAAAGTTATTTTGATGAAACATGGCACATTGTTTTTACTATATAGATTATACTAGTAACGAAATTTGATGCCTCCTTTCTTAAAAAAAAACACACATATTTGCTATTAAAAACATTTTTATGAAAATTCACTACCATAATGCACTTTCTCCGTCCAGAGTTTTACTAAAATCTAGCCAGAAAATTAATTTTAAATAGACCCTTTCTCTGATGTTTTGGTAGTAGTCCTAGCTGTAGAGTTAATCGTTTAATGGTATATAATTTTTGTCGAATTTTCGTAAAAAATCAATAAAGCTCGATATATCCATTATTATACAAGATATAAAAAGAAATTGTATACATTAATTGTAGGGTGTCTTGAGCTACATCTTAGAAAATTATTTCTACAACCACAGAGTGGCCCATAAGTCGTTGGTGATACAAATTTTCTTTTTTTTTTTTAGTCGAACACGCCTTATGTTATTGCATTTTTGCATTTTTTATCGAAATATAATGCATGTTTGTAAGAAAAGAAATTAGAAACTCAGCAAGCGAGTTATGGTAGCGAATTTTCATTAACTGCTTCAAATTTGAATAGGTGAATTTGCTATTAACCTATAACGTTGACCAAGAAACCAGTTTTTTCGGGAACACTTTAAGTTTACTTTCGGAAATTTTTGTACATTTTCAAACAATAAAGTTATATTGATAAAACATGGAACATTGTTTCTACTGTATAGGTTATACTAGTAACCAAATTTGATGCCTGCTTTCTTAAAAAAACACACATATTTGCTATTAAAAACATTTTTTTGAAAATTCACTGTCATAACGCACTTGCTGCGTCCAGACTTTTTCATTTCCAATTTGAGGCGTTTCCGATTTTCCAATAAATCCCCACAATAAGTGAGATACTAAATTTATTGCCAGCTATTCCACTCTGTATAACGATTATAATTTGTCAAGTACCTTCATTTCATTGACAACAGGGATAAGTTTCCATTACTTCTAGACTACATGTATGTAACTTCAACATATAATTATGTCACCCTGTATAATTACATCGCCCTGTATAATTACATCGCCCTGTATATGGCAACTATAAAAGACCAATACCACTACATCCGTTCCGATATAGTCCACTCAGCAATGACATCGACCTCAGGCGGTTACAGAGTTCAATCAGAAACCGCCGCATAATCAATCCTAGTTTATAAGTATTAGTTAAGTTACATTTAGATTCATTCTTTACTTGTTCACGATTAGCAACGTTTATAGTACGTTAGTTGTAACTTGTAATTAATCACTTGTTAATTAAATGTACTTTTTTGGTTTTAAATCAATTTATTTTTTATCATAAAGCCAAAAGGGCCTTATTTAACTATATAAAGCTTTTTATGTTTCAGCAGCATTTCTTTTAGCTGCTGAGATTACTTTTGTTTACAGACATGTGTATGTTTGAAATTTTGTAACAAATGGCGGTAAATGTGCATTATCCTCAACCGTGACAAAATATTCAGACGACATCTTAAGGCATTATAAGAAATGCGACTTTTTTCAATTTTCAATACGTTTAAAATTTGGTTAAAAATGACGTTTCACGCGCTCTGTCCCTGATTAAGTAAGCACGATTAGTATATATTCACTGTATACTAATCCACCTATAATGGAACAAATTCCGTAAAATCTTTACGGGACAACGAAAAAAAAAATCCCTGAGTTATGTAAAACCTGAGATTTGTATGTGCACATTTGACATAGAAGTTTGACGTTATCTGTTTCGTGGATATCACAACATCGTCTTTTTTTAAAATGGCAATCCCTGCTTTTGACAGTTTTATTGGAAAGAGCGGCTTATATCTCCAGATCTAACATCTCTGGATTTGGGGGGTCTACATCAAATCTAAAGTTTAATTTGATCAACCAAAAAATATCGCGGAACTGTAAAATAAGATAGACAAATCCCGTCACAAGCGATAAAACAGGTAGTCCAGGAATTTGAAAATCTTCTTGCTTATTGTCAAGAAGTTAATGACCAACAATTTGAACCGTTAATTTAATATTGTCTCATGCCTTGTTATTGTTTTTAGTGAATTTTCTCTAAAAAATTCACTTATGGGGAGATCGGTTTATATATATATATATATATATATATATATATATATATATATATATATATATATATATATATATATATATATATATATATAGGTTTTTTAACACGGCATTTCTGTATACTATACAAGGAGAAAGGTTAAGGGCAAGGCGGCTAGGAGACAACCGCATACACGTGTTGCCCTCGAATTGAGGGTCTTCTGAATGATGCTGCAAATGTGCTGCACTGGTTGCCTGTTGGGACTACGTGTATTTTTGCTTCTTCATCCAGAGTGTTCGCTACATCACCTGGCTATACCGTGCTGATGATAGCTAATAAGCTTGAAACACGTGTATGCGGTTGTCTCCTAGCGGCCTTGCCCTTAAACTTTCTCCTTGTATAGTATACAGAAATGCCGTGTTAAAAATCCTGTTATAAATTGTATGACTCCTTGGGCTCCGGATGCTCACGCAGGTGATTTCTTTGCCTCCGTGGCGATTTTGGTTGTTGCCCTCGAATTGATGGTCTTCCGAATTATGCTGCAAATGTGCAATGGTTGCCTGTTGTGACTCCATGTATTTTTGCTTTTTCTTCCAGAGTGTGCCCATCATCACCTGGCTATACCGTACTGATGATAGCTAATAAGCTTGAAACAATGTATGCGGTTGTCTCCTTGCGGCCTTGTCCTTAACCTTTCTTCTTATATATATATATATATATATATATATATATATATATATATATATATATATATATATATATATATATATATATATATATCGTAGCGATAACTTAATTGGTACATACCTCTTTATGTAAGTGGCTTGGATAAGTTCGTTAGCCAGGATAAGCTCGTTACCAGAAAATAAATTACTATCCAAACAAGGCGCATCTAAATAAAATATCTTACTTTTTAGTGAGTTTTCTTCAAAAAAATCACTATGAGAAGATCGCGACTTTTGAATTTTGAAAAAATTATTCAATGAACGCGAACCAATCCCCCCAAAACCCATATCCGGTGCCAGTTTAAATTTATATATATATATATATATATATATATATATATATATATATATATATATATATATATATATATATATATATAAACAAAGGGCCGATTTAATCAAATTTGGTGAGTACCTTCCTTTTGCAAGTGGCTTGGACAGGTACGTTAGCCAGGAAAATCGGCCAAGGTTTTCCCGGAAACTTTTGTTTTCCTTCGGAAAATTTTCATATCTCCGGAAATAGCAAATTAATCGCAACCAAATTTATTACGTGTGTTTGTATTATAAAATGTGTGTCACGTACAAGAATTTAGGTCTGTAAGTTAAAAGTGGTGATTCGAAACCTCAAAATTGGCAATATTTAGGCAAAGAACCTGAAAGAAATACGAATTATGTAAACAGTGTTCTGCGAACCCTTAAGTTTCAGCTTCAACCATCATTGCCCTTCATTTTAATAAAATATTTACAAAAAATTTATTTCAAATAGACCCTTTCGCTGATGCTTTGGCAGTAGTTTTAGTTAAGTTTATGGTTGAACGATCTATAATGTTTGGCTAATTTTCGTACAAAAATTCGTTACTTAGGAGACTAGGCCGACTAGAATCCATATTCGGGTTTAGTTTCCGTTTTCATCTGTTTACATATATACAGGGTGATGCATTTCTACGGTAAACCTCAATATAATTGTTATTACAGAAGATACGAGAAAAAATTGTATACGTTAATTATAAGGGGTTTTGAGCTATATCTAAAATTATTTTCACAATCACAGGCTGGTCCATAAGTCGTTGGTGATACCTATAAATTCTTTTCGAACATCCCTTACATTATTGCATTTTTGCATTATTCATCGAAATATTATGCACGTTTGTAAGAAAAAAATATCTACACGCGGTAAGTGCGCTTTGGTAGCGAATTTTTACTAAATGCTTCAAATTTCAATAACTCAATTTGCCATTAACCTAAGGTTTGTTGGCTAGGAAACCAGTTTTCTCAGAAACATTTTACGTTTATTTTCTGAAAATATTTGTAAATTTTTAAACAATAGGTTATTGTGATAAAATATGGTACATTCTTTCTACTATATAGGTTTAACCGGTAACCAAATTGCTACATTAAAGACATATTTGCTATTAATTTTTTTTAATGGAAATTAACTTCCATAACGCACTTGCTTTTTAAGTAAAATACCGTCTCAAAAATAAATATAAAATGTTTACACAATCTAGAAACCAGGAGGCACCAGACCACGGTCTAAGAAACTTATTCCGTGACCAGACTATCTCAGTTTATCCGATTAGAGTTTGCAGTTAAAATACCTTTGTTATACCTCACAAATATAAATTTATGACATTAGTAAAGTTGAAAGAAAAAATTCTTTCCTTATCGAAAAGGTTGTAAAACTAAGTTGACATTTCGTCTTAGGCTAGCTTTGTTGCATACGTTTTACCTACATAAACAAAGCTTTTTAAGATGTCACCAACCTCTTTATCTAAAACTTCTTTCTGTTTCAACAATTCACAGCACCCAAAGAACATTCTGGAAACTGTTTGTGTATAATATATTTGTGTATTTGTGTGTGCTTATTAGTAAATTTTTACTACGCGACCTCTTAACTGGTCGCGTCAAGGTACTGAGGGGGGTCGCGAGAGGATTTACAAAACGTCTGGACGCAGCAAGTGCGTTATAGTAGTGAATTTTCATAAAAATCTTTTTAATAGCAAATGTAGGCAGGTATCAAATTCGGTTACCGGTATAACCTAAATGGTAAAAGCATTGTATTATATTTTATTAAAATAACTTTAAAATAATTTGTATTACAAAAATTCACTAATAGAGAGGTATCGATGGTGAGACTTTGCAAAAAAAATTCAAATGAGCGCGAACTAAGACCCCTAGAACCCATATCCGGGGCCAGTTTCAAATTTTATAAGTTTATATATATATATATATATATATATATATATATATATATATATATATATATATATATATATATATATATATATATATATTTATCCGCACGATAACTCAAAAAGTTATCTACTCTCACCCAACCTCCAAATGTTCAACCACCAACAGTCCCCGATGTCGCGGATAAAATGACGGATATCATTTTCATAACTAAAAGGGTACGAAAAATGCTCTCTTCTCTTAATACCAGGAAAGCCTTTGGCCTTGACGAGATCCCAGCAATTGATCTCAAAAAATGCGCACCAGAACTTGCTCCTGTCTTGACTCGTCTGTTTCAGACATCTTACAATAGAGGCATATTCGCTAGTAAGTGGAAAACTGCTGGAGTACAACCCATCCCCAAGAAAGGATCCAAAGCGCTTCCTAGCAACTACAGGCCTATTTTTCTCCTTTCAGTCGTCTCTAAAGTGATGGACAAGTATATAAACAACAAATTACTAAATTTCTTGAAAAACACAGTCGAATCCACGACAGGCAGTATGGATTCCGTCAGCGAAGATCAACTACCGACCTCTTTACTTTGTCACCCATTCTTGAAGAAAGTCTATGGAACTACACGGTGAATCCCAGATTGTCGCACTAGACATATCCAAAGCATTTCACCAGGTCTGGCACGCAGCGCTACTTAATAAACTTCCGG
>OZ023266.1:153123485-153529503 GCA_964006375.1 Tillus elongatus | reverse complement strand
TGAAAAAAACAACTATTTTGATGAAAACTCAGCAAGGATATTTCTTTTATTAATGCCTTGGATGAGTTCATTAGAAAGGAAAATCGGACAAGGTTTTCCCGCAAATTTTCGTGTTTTCCTTCGAAAAAGAATTATCTCCGAAAATTACAAAGCTATTTTAATGCAATTTGGTGGTCATTTTTTCTTGGGAAAGACTTTACAACATACGAAAGTTCAACTTTCTAGGTTTATAGAAAATTGAGTTTTCAAATTTGAAGCATTTAATGAAAATTCGCTACCATAACGCATTTGCTGCGTCCTGATTTTTTTTAATGTTACTAGAAAAATAAAGAGTGGCTTGGTTAAATATTTAACGAGAAATCTGAAGAAAGTCCACCATTAACCCCATTACACTGTAATATACGCCTGAGAAAATATTGTCGAAATTTAAATAGAATTACTTCATTTCTAAATATACTGATCCTTTTTTCAACTTTTGGCATAATTCTTTATTGTCACTTTATACCAGTGGTTCACAAAATATTATAGGTCGCGACCTCTCAACTAGTCGCGTCAAGGTACTGAGGGGGGTCGCGAGAGGATTTACAAAAGGTCTGGACGCAGCAAGTACCTTATAGTAGTGAATTTTAATTAAAATGTTTTAAATCTCAAATATGTCTTTTTTAATAAAGGCAGCTATCAAATTTGGTTACCGGTATAACCTATATGGGAAAATTAATGTACAATATTTCACCGAAATGACTTTACTGTTTGAAAAAGTATAAAAATATTCCGAAAATAAATAAAGATGTTCGCCAAAAACCTAGTCAGATTTTTCTGGCCAACAAACCTGCTCAAGCTAGTTACCCACCTAGCAAGAGAATTATTCTCAAAAAGCATTCCGATGGAACTCCCAAAAAAAATTTGCATGAAAATTTGCAAACAATTTTTTTTACGAAAATCCGAAAATAATTTTTTTACAATAACTTATACACATTTATTACCAAAATGGCACAAACATCTTACAAACAATGATCTCTAAGGAAACAAAAAAAATTCTGCGAAAATTTACTTACTATTTTTTTACAACAAATTTGCCTAAAGATTACATAACATTCAAATTATATACCTAATATATAAGGCTAATAGGCCCCAACTTCTCTTCCTCACCGAAACCCATCCAACAATGGAGAGCAGCGGAAGCCTTTTCCGTCAGCAATTCTTTAGCCAATATGGCTCAGCAACCTACTTACTTTCCTCGCATCCCACACAACTTTTATGCTTTCGATCTCCTTCTTACTACAATACCTAAATGCTATAAGACATCAGTCATCGCCCCCTTGGTCGCTCAGACCACGGCATGGTCACTGCTTCCTGCGAAATTCAACCCGAGGTCACACAGTTATCACACCCACATATCGTTCCGCGAACTCGGACGAAATGCGGGATTACGTCTCCTCATTTCCATGGGCGTCTGTCTGCTTCTATCATCCTTATCCCTTTGATATCTCACAAAACGTCACCAAAGTTATCCAAGCTGGCATGGAATTAATTATTCCACGTACACAGAAAACCTCTTAAGCTACTCAAAAGCCCTGGTTCTCTAAATCCTGCGACAAGGCCAGACTTCAAAATAGCAAAGCTCACAAAACGCTTCTACACAATCCCTGTCAAGAAACCCGTCAAGCATTTAACGACGCAAGAAACGACTATTTCCGCATTCTTTCTGAGACAAAAAACTCATTTAATAACGACATCAAAAACAAAGTCCTCTCAAGCTCCAACGGCGGCAAACCCTTCTGGACTCTTGCTAACTCTATTGGGAATAATTTCTGCAAGAGCACGTTCCCACCTATTGTTTCAGAGGATGAAATTGTTTCTACCGCCCTGGGCAAGGCTGAACTTTTTGCCTCGTTGTTCGCCGGCAATTCTACTCTCAACCCACCTCCAAATGTTCAATCACCAACACTCCCCAAAGTCGCGCATAAAATGACGGATATCATTTTCAAAATTAAAAAGGTACGAAAGATGCTCTCTTCTCTTTATACCAGGAAAGCCTCTGGCCTTGACGAGACCCTAGCAATTGTTCTCAAAAAATGCGCACCAGAACTTGCTCCTGTTCTGACTCGTCTGTTTCAGACATCTTACAATAGAGGCATATTCCCTAATAACTGTAAAACTGCTCAAGTACAACCCGTCCCCAAGAAAGGATCCAAAGCGCTTTCTAGCAACTACAGGCCTATTTATCTCCTTTCAGTATTATCTAAAGTGATGTGAAAGTATATAAACACCGAATTACTAACATTTCTTGAAAAACACAGTCTAATCCACGATAGACAGTATGGATTCAGTCAGCGCAGATCTACTGCCGACCTCCTTTCCTTTGTCACCCGTTCTTGGAACAAGTCTATGGAACTACACGGTGAATCCCAGATTGTTACTCTAGACATATCCAAATCATTCGACCAGCTCTGGCACGCAGCGCTGCTTATTAACTTCCGGTCTATGGCCTACCACCAAAACTCTGTACCTCGAGAGCAAATTTCCTCTCCAACCGGAGCATTTGTTGTCGTGGATGGCCATTCCTCCAAACTGTATCCAATTAATGCCGGAGTCCCCCAAGGTTCCGCTTTAACCCCTACTTTGTTTCTTCTCCACAGCACTGACCTCCTCTCTAGCACATCCAACCCAGTTCATAGTTGCGCGGACGACAGCACCCTCCCCTCAAATATACAATATTCTAAGCCTGTCTCTTCAGCCCAATTAGATGAGGATCGCAGACTCATGGATGGTTCTGTTTCTGTGCACCTCCAAAAATATTAGACTGGGGAATAAGAAATTTTGTACAATTTGACTCCACCAAATCAGAGTCTTGCTTTCTCATAAGAGACACACCAGCCCTAGACCCATCACAATGAACAACCAAGTTATTCAAAGTAATGAGTCCTTTTCACTTGTTTGCATTTCTGTGAATCGAAATCTCAATTGGCACCAACATGTCACATCACTTGCAGAAGCGGCTGCTAAGAAATTAGGTGTCCTCTTCCGGACTCGCAAATAATATATACCAACTAATCTCTATACCTTATACTTCACAAATAAGGCCAAACCTCGAATACTGCTCCCACATCTGGGGTGCCGCTGTCGCTTCTAAACTCACTATCCTGGACTCCATTCAGAAGAGAGCTATACGTCTCATAAGTGACCCTACCCAAAGGCTGCCATCCCTTGCCCACCGACGTGCCGTTGGTGACCTCTCTATCTCTCTCTCTCTTATATATATATATATATATATATATATATATATATATATATATATATATATATATATATATATATATATATATATATATATATATATATATATATATATATATATATATATATATATATATATATATATATATATATATATATATATATATATATATATATATATATATATATATATATATATATATATATATATATATGCACGGTCACTGCTCAGGGGAGCTTTCTTCCATAGTTCCTAAACCTGCTGCCCCCAACAGATCTACCAGGCGAACAGAGCGAATGCACCCTTTTACTGTCCAGGTCACCAGACATAGAACATCTTGTTATGCCCGCTCTTTTGTCCCGAGGACTTCCACGTTGTGGAATTCATTGCCGGCACATGTTTATCCTTCTCCTCCGAACCTCCAAACCTTTAAGTCCCGAATTAACAAGTTGCCTCTTTCCTCCTCGATAGTATTGTACGATAATATTTAGGCTGTGAGCCCTCAGGGTGCGTTGTTGATATATATATATATATATATATATATATATATATATATATATATATATATATATATATATATATATATATATATATATATATATATATATATATATATATATATATTCAGAAAGATTTACGCGGTCTTTAATGTGAGACATGCTTGGTTCTCGGGTTAAACCGCGTGCAGAATTTATGGAAACTCGACGTTTCGGCTCCTGTTTTGGAACCATTTTCAAGAGGTAAAGGAAATATGTAAGGACACTCTAAGGCCTCAATCTGCCTACTCCTTAGAGTGATGGACAAAGGTGGGTAAAGGAAATATGTAAGGACACTCTAAGGCCTCAATCTGCCTACTCCTTAGAGTGGTGGACAAAGGTGGGTACCCATCACTCTAAGGAGTAGGCAGATTGAGGCCTTAGAGTTTACATATTTCCTTTACCTCTTGAAAATGGCTCCAAAACAGGAGCCGAAACGTCGAGTTTCCATAAATTCTGGACGCGGTTAACCCGAGAACCAAGACGTCTCATATATATATATATATATATATATATATATATATATATATATATATATATATATATATATATATATATATGTGTGTGTGTGTGTGTGTGTGTGTGTGTGTGTGTGTGTGTGTGTGTGTGTGTGTATGTGTATGTATGTATGTATCACATTGATAACTCAAAAACTAGTAATCCGATTTTGCTAAAATTTCGAAAGTCCGTCTTTTTGTAAGTCGCTTAAATAAGTTTTTTAGCCAGGAAAATCGATTCAGGTTTTTTGGGAAAATTTGGGTTTTCTTTCGAAAAAAATTTTGATCTCTAAAAATAAAAAAGGTAAAAGCAAATTTGTTACACAACTTTATGACATTAAATGGGAACTATATACCAAAATTTAGATTTCTATGTTTCAGGAAAAAAGTTTTAAAAAAAAATTCGGTGCCAAATCATTTCTATCAAAATTCACTACCAAAACACACTTGCTGCGTCCAGACTTTTTTCATATAACTGTCAATTAGAAATGTCAAAATTTAGATAGTACTTACTTTATTTAGTAAATAAAACTTCGATATTATTTGGCAACTAAGTATTTATGTAAAATAATATTTAAATTTTGTGTCAATCTAGCTTTTCATATTTTAATGCCTTTAGTGCATTTGATTTAAGTTTGTAATTGTATAAATATACACCTAACAGTATTTTTCCAGGTTTTTGGATTTTAGTTATGGTATCTTAGTCAAATTTTATGTTATATAATTAGTATGTATTTATTATTATGGACATTGTCATCGATTTCGTGTGCAAGTATCGTGATTTATGTTACTTATAACGAGAAGGAAGTCGCTAAACTCTCTGGCCACTTCAGTCAACTAGCCGCCAGATTTTATATTTCGAAATTCAACGAACGTCGTATGTGGCTGTATGCACTATTAGCGATTTTTTTTAAATTCGCTTATGGGGAGGTCTGTGTTTATATATATATATATATATATATATATATATATATATATATATATATATATATATATATATATATATACAGTGTGGAATGGCCAGCACGATCTCCTGATCTGTCGCTATTAGACTACTTTTTGTGGGGATATGTCAAAAGTATTGTATACAAAACTAAGCCCCTCAACTTAGATGACTTAAAAAGACGAATCACGCTTGCGATTAGATCAGTCACGCCTGAGATGTTGAGTAATGTTAGAAGACATTTCTATACCAGATTAGCATGTTGCCAAGATGTTCGTGGCGAGCATTTTGAACATTTACTACATTGACATTAATTTTTTTTTGTTTTTTTAAATTATTAAGAAATAATCATGTGTGTGTGTGACAAAACAGCTTTGGTATGGCTTCAGACGAATCTATTAGCCACAGGTAAAGAAATAATCAGTATTTCTTATTAGAATTTGTGAAATAAAATAATTTTCTATTTTTAATGTTAATTTTTGTAATAAATCTGAAAATACTTAATATTTCCGAAACAGTTGAAGATAGGTATAGAACATTGTACATGAATTATGTCTAGAATTTTCTGAAGAATCCAAAAAATTAATAATATACAGGGGCTTGTATTTAAAATAAGAAAGTTGGTATTGGCCACTGTCACATGACGCACCCTATATAATTTTTTTTTCTTGAAAAAGATGCGCAGTTAAAAATACAAATCGACGTGTCCAAGCGTTTTTCCCAACACGCCCTCATTTATCCGTTATCGAATTTATTCCATTTGGCTGTTCCACACTGTATATATATATATATATATATATATATATATATATATATATATATATATATATATATATATATATATATATATATATATATATCCGACCGATAACTCAAAAAATAATGGACCGATCTTGATAAAATTTGCAGAGTACCTTCCTTTTGCAAGTGGCTTGGATAAGTTCGTTAGCCAGAAAAATTGGACCAGGGTTTCCCGAAAAATTTTGTGTTTTCTTTATAAAAAGATTCATATATCCGGAAATAACAAAGTAAGGGCTACCGAATTTGGTACGCATGTTTGTATTATAAATAGTCAACTCTGTACAAACATTTAAGTCCCTATCTGTAAATACAAAGAAGTTATGGGCAGTTAAAGCAACAAATTTTGGAGTTTTCCTCAAAACGTCAAACTCGCAATTTTAAACGTCAAAATTGGCAATGTTTAGGCAAAGAATGTGAAACAAATACCGTTTGTGAAAAGAAAATGTTGCAAGAAGAGTGTTCTGTTTCAGATTCAACCGTCATTGCCCTTCATTCTACTAAAATATTTACAGAATATCCATTTCAAATAGATCCTTTCTCTGATGCTTTGGCTGTCAGTTTAGTTAAGTTTGGTGGCTTTTTGGATATTTATTTGTAGGTTTAGTGAAGTTTATGGTTTAACGGTCTATAATTTTTTTAGCTAATTATCGTACAACAAATTTGTTAATGCATTTTTGCATTTTTTATCGAAATATGATGCGTTTATAAGAAAAAATCTGGACGCAGTAAGTGCGTTTTGGTAGCGAATTTTCGGTAAATTTGCAGATTAGTCAAACGCTTTCAAAAAACTTTTTTCAGAAACCTGCCTAGCCCCCCCCTGGATTCACAAAACCCAAGAAAAATTTCTTGTTCAAACCCCCCAAGGGGGTTACGGGACCAGGAGTGAATAGGGGTGCTGGGCGGGGTGGGTAGTAAAAAGGAAATATGAGCAGAAAATGCGAATAAAACGGGCTTGAAAGTTGTCGTCTTTTTCACATCTTGAAGCCATATCCCCCTTAAACCCTGCCTACCCCGCACAGCACCACTATTCCCCCAAAACATTTCTTGTTTACACTCCCCAAGGAAGTTACGGGACCAGGAGTGAGTAGGGGTGTATAATTTTTTAAACTAATTTTAATAGAACAAATTCGTTAATGTATTTTTTATCGAAATATGATGCGTTTGTAAGAAAAAAAACTGGACGCAGTAAGTGCGTTTTGGTAGCGTATTTTCGGTAAATTTGCAGTTTAGCTCCCGAACTCTTTTCAAAAAACTGTTTGTAGAAACCTGCCTAGGGCCCCCCTGAATCCACAAACCCCAAGAAAAATTTGTTTTTCACACCCCCCAAGGAAGTTACGGGACCAGGAGTAAGTAGGGGTGCATAATTTTTTTTTAGCTAAATTTCATAGAACAAATTCGTTAATGCATTTTTGCATTTTTTGTCCAAATATGATGCGTTTGTAAGAAAAAAATCTGGACGCAGTAAGTGAGTTTTGGTAGCGAATTTTCGGTAAATTTGCAGTTTAGCTCCCGAACGCTTTTCAAAAAACTGTTTTCAGAAACCTGCCTAGACCCCACCCCCCTATATCCACAAACCCCAATGAAAATTTATTGTTCACACTCCCCAAGGAAGTTACGGGACCAGGAGTGAGTAGGGGTGTATAATATTTTTTAACTAATTTTCGTAGAACAAATTCGTTAATGCATTTTTTATCGAAATATGATGCGTTTGTAAGAAAAAAATCTGGACGCAGTAAGTGCGTTTTGGTAGCGAATTTTCGGTGAATTTGCAGTTTAACTCCCGAACGTTTTTCAAAAAACTGTTTTCAGAAACCTGATACCATCACCATAACCACCACCCCCTCCCCCCATGGATCCACAAGCCCCAAGAAACATTTCTTTTTTATACCCTCCAAGGAAGTTACGGGAATGGGTGCTGAGCTGGGTAGGTAGTAAAAAGGCAATATGAGCAGAAAATTCGAATAAAGCGGGCTTTAAAGCTGTATTTTTCACATCTTGAATCCATATCCCCCTTAAACCCTGCCTACTCCGCACATCCCCCTATTCACTCCCAGTCCCATAACTTCCTTGGGGGATGTGAACAAGAAATTTTTTTTGTGGTTTGTGCATCCAGGTGGGGTCCTAGTAATGTTTCTGAAAACAATTTGTTGAAAAGCGTTCGGGAGCTAATCTGCAAATTTACCGAATTTTCATTAAATCCTTCAAATCTCAAAAACTGAATTTGCTATTAACGTAAGCTTTGAGCTTTGTTGGTTAGAAAACCAACATTTAAGTTTATTTTCGGAATTTTTTTGTATATTTTCAAACCATAAGTAATTTTGAAAGAATATAGTACATTGTTTCTACCACATATGCTATACCGATAATCAGATTGATGCCTGCTCGCATTTGCTATTAAAAACATTTTTATGGAAATTCACTTCCATAACACATTTGCTGCATCTAGACTTTTGAAAAATGTTTATATATTTTCAAACAATAAAGTTATTTCAATTAAATATGGTACATTGTTTCTACTATATAGGCAACCAAGTTTGATGCCTGCTTTCATTAAAGAAAGACATTTGGTATTAAAAATATTTTAAAGAAAATTCGCTACCATAACGCACTTGCTGCGTCTAGAGATTTTTTAAATAATAATAACTTTAAAATAACATCATCAATAAGGAGAACAAGTTTCAGCATTCACTGTTAGCGCATTTTGAATATTTATTTTTACAAGTAAACAAAATTTGGACATGATGGTGCCACTGTTTTGCATGCGACGTATCTTTTGGACATGATTCAAATAAAACGGTTATAAAACTAACTCACAGATGCCTGGGACACAGCACTGTTTATTATGCTGTGCCTGTGGGACCAGGTAGTAAGAGTCATAACGGATTATAAATTTACAACCAAAATTTGCAAAATAACAAAATATGTTTGGAACATCAGGATAGATTTATGAGCCTCCATATAGATAGGCAAATACAACCTGTCCCACTGAGAGCATTTCCGAATATCAAAGAAACCGCAGGTACCATCCTTATCTCTGTTAGCAGCTGATATTTTCCCGCCCACCTTACTGCTATCTGTAAATCTACCGACATTATTAGTCTTCCACAGCTAGTATTTTTCCACTTGTGAGTTATAATAACCCGAAATCAGTATATTTATCAACATCAAAGACTTACTTTCACTCATAGAATTGAAGATAAATGTAATACTTTCAAATCTGAGTTGATAAAAAATGGCTCGAATTTTGTATGTAACACATAAACTTCTCATGTAGTTAAAACTTTATAAACCCTTAGAGCTTTTAACTTTTAACAAAGACTGAGAATTAGATAAGTCAATACATTTCGAAAAACAAATAAAAAATCTAAACTTGATAGCCTTTTGGGTTTATAAATAATACCTGTACAAAAACAAAAAAGTCTGCGTTATGGTAGTGAATTTTAATAAACATATTTTTAATAGCAAATATGTATTTTCTTTTAAAGAAAGCAGGCATAAAATTTGGTTACCAGTATAACCTATATAATAGAAACAATGTGCCATGTTTCATCAAAATAACTTTATTGTTTGAAAATGTACAAAATTTTTCGGAAACAAACTCAAAATTATCATGAAAAAACTGGTGCCTGGCCAACGAACGTTAATTAATATCAAATTGAGCTATTGACATTTAAAACATATAATGAAAATTCGCTAATATAACGCACTTGCTGCGCCCTAAGGTTTTTTCTTACAAACATGGATTTCATTTCGATAAAAATTAAAAAATATATTAATATAATGTGTGTTTGATTAAAAAAAGTAAAAGCCTGGACGCAGCAAGTGCGTTATGGTAGTGAATTTTCATAGAAATGATCTGGCACAAAATATTTTATTATAACTTTTTTTTCTTGTAACATAGAAATCTAAATTTTGGTGTATAGTTTACTTTTTATATCGTAAACCTACCTACCAAATTTGGTTATCATAGATTTTATATTTTATAAGATAAAAAAATTTTTCAAATGAAAACTCGAAATTTTCCCGGAAAACCTCGTCCAATTTTTCTAAATAACGAGAACTCAAAATTTTCCCGGAAAACCTTGCCGGATTTTCCTGACTAACAAACATGTCAAAGCCATTTACAAAAGGAAGGTACGTGCCAAATTTTATTAAAATCGGCTTATTACTTTTTGAGATATGAATTTTTTTCAAATGAAAACTCAAAATTTTCCCAGAAAACCTCGTCCGATTTTTCTGCCTAACAAACATGTCAAAGCCATTTACAAAAGTAAGGTACGTGCCGTATGCACAATCAACCAAGGGTTGCGGTGCTATCGGGGCGGCAAGGCCGCGGACGAGCCCTGAGGGAACAAAAAAAAAAAAAAAAAAGGTACGTGCCAAATTTTATTAAAATCGGCTTATTACTTTTTGAGATATGAATTTTTTTCGAATGAAAACTCAAAATTTTCCCTGAAAACCTCGTCCGATTTTCCTGACTAACAAACATGGCAAAGCCATTTACAAACGGAAGGTATATGCCAAATTTTATTAAAATCGGATTATTACTTTTTGAGATATGAATTTTTTTCGAATGAAAACTCAAAATTTTCCCGGAAAACCTCGTCCTATTTTCCTGACTAACGAACTTATCCAAGCTATTAACAAAAGAAAGGTACATGCCAAATTTTATCAAAATCGGCCTATTATCTTTTGAGTTATCGGTGTGATACATATATATATATATATATATATATATATATATATATATATATATATATATATATATATATATATATATATATATATATATATATATATATATATATATATATATATATATATATAAACATATAAAAATTGAAACTGACCCCGGATATGGGTTCTAGGGGTCCTAGTTAGCGCTCATTTGTAAAAATTTTTTCAAAATTCAAAAGTCGGGATCTCCCCATTAGTGAATTTTTTCTACGAAAATTCACTAAAAAGAAAATGTGTATCACCGACAACTTATGGGCGACCTATGATTGCAAAACTAATTTTATAGGATGCAGCTCAAGACAGCCTATAATTAACATATACACTTTTTTCTCGTACCTTATATAATAGCGGATATATTGAGCTTAAATTCGTCACCCTGTATATATATATATATATATATATATATATATATATATATCTATATATATATATATATATATATATATATATATATATATATATATATATATATATATATATATATATATATATGAAAACAGATAAAAACTGAAACTACCTCCAGATATCGGTTATCAGGAGCCTAGTTTGCGCGCATTTGAAGAAATCTTTTCAAAATTCAAAAGTCGAGGTCTCCTTATTAAGGATTTTTTTCTTAAAATATTCGCTAAAAAATTATCGACCATTAAACGATAAACTCTATAATTGAAACTACTGCCAAAGCATCAGAGAAAGGGTCTATATGAAATGAATTTTCTGCAAATATTTTAGTTGGAAGGACAATTACGGTTGAAGCCCAAATTTAAGGGTTTGCAAAACACTCTTCTTGCTACATTTTCTCTACATAACTTGTATTCGTTTCACGTTTCTTCCTAAATGTTGACAATTTTCACGTTTCAAATCGCGACTTTGACGTTTTAAAGAGGAAAATCACAATGTTTCTTCAAATGCCCATAACTTTTGTTTCTTTAAACATACAGGTTTAAATTTTGGTAGGTAATTTACCTGTTATGAATTAAACTCGCGTACGATATTTGGTTGGGATAACTTTATCTCCGCAGATATAAAAATTGCTCGAAAGAAGACCAAACATTTTCGGGGAGAAACTAGCTGATTTTCTTGGTTTAACAAAACACTTCCAAAAGGAATGTACTATATATATATATATATATATATATATATATATATATATATATATATATATATATATATATATATATATCGATAATTAAAAAAATAATGTGCTCGTTTTGATCAAGTATATATATATATATATATATATATATATATATATATATATATATATATATATATAATGTATGTATGTATAAAAATTGAAAGCGGCCACGGATATGTATTCTAGGGGGCCTGTACGCGCTCGTTTGACCAGATTTTTAAAATTCAAAGGTCTCGATCTCCCCATTAGTGAATTTTTTAAAAGAAAATTCACTAAAAATCAAAATCAGTTGCAGAAAAAAGAACAAGCACTTGTGAAACCAGGGGAACATTCTTAGTCTTGGGAGAGTTTCACTAAGTTAGGCAAGAACAAACAGCCAGTTATGTTATTCAAATTGAATGAAGTCTTAAAAGTTTTCATCTCCTTTTTATTAAATTATTTTTTTATACAAAAACTCGCTAAAAATTCCTATAGCTTTATTATTTCCGTAGATACCAAAATTTTCTGAAGAACACCCAAAAAATTCTTCCGATTTTCCTGGCTAACGAACTTATCCAAGCCACTTGCAAAAGGAAGGTTCTTACCAAATTTGATCAAAATTAGCCCATAATTTTCTGAGTTAGCGGTGTTTTATATCATAGAAAGATGAGTTTTGGGCATTTTTCTCAAAAAGAGTTAGAACGCAAGATTTGCTTTTTTTTATAATAGAGAGATATCGATGGTAATACTTTTGAAAGAAATATTTAAATGTGCGCGTATTACGACCTCTAAAATCGATCTTCAAGGTCTATGTTTAAAGTATTAACTTTACTAATATGCCGAGCGACCTGGCTGCGCAGAATGAGGTGACCCTCATCTGGGTGCCGGGTCACTCGGGGGTCAAAGGCAATGAAGAAGCTGACAGTCTCGCGAAGAGAGGGTCAGCAGAACCATTTATGGGACCAGAACCGGCTCTGGGCGTGACAAAGAGCACTGCCAGGGGAGTCCAGGGCTCAGACATGGGAAGTCAATAATTAAAGGACCCAGTTCAAAGAGAGCTGTGGAGTTGCTAAATCTTAGCAGAGGACAGCTCAGAAACACAACAGGTCTCTTGACGGGACACAAGAAACAGCTGCATAAAATGGGGCGGTTCGAAGGGGACCTCGCATGCAGACTCTGCGGCGAGGGGGAGGAATCAGCCCAGCACATCTTGTGCGAGTGTAAAGCTCTGGACCGCAAAAGACAACTGATCTACGGTCAGTCTAGACCGGAGACAGAGCAATATAAAACTTCACCCTACCAATCGCTGTGCAGACTAGTTCAAGGCACAGTGATTTTGGAATGGGTGGAGTAAGACTAAGGGTAACAATCGACCAAAGGTTGCAGTGCTATCGGGGCACCAGAGCCGCGGACGAGCCCTGAGGGAAAAAATATGCCGTATAATAATAGTGTACAATTCTTATTATTCGCTACTATAACGTTACTTGCTGCGTCACGAAATTTTTTACCTCTATGGAGGTCTTATCTGTAGCAGTTTTCGAGACAATACGTCAAAGACGTTTCTAGGTATGAAGATAAACGAAATTTAATTTCTCAGTTTAACATCCTCTATTTTATTTAATTGTGACTTTTAGACTTGGGTGTCTTTGACTAGGTCTTAATATTTTGATGTTCCATGTATCGTTGTTCTTGGACCACTATCATTGGTGGAATTAGCATGTCGTTGCGCCTTCTTAAAAAGTTAAATGAATGGTGATGATAAAAAACACCAGCCTTGTTGATCAAAACGTTTAATATCGATGAAACAAAACTGTAAAGTAGTGGTAATTTTCACTGAACCTACAAAGCAAATAAATAAAATCTCGGGACGCAGCAAGTGCGTTATGGTAGTGAATTTTCATAGAAATGATCTGGCGCAAAATATTTTATTATAACTTTTTTTTCTTGTAACATAGAAATCTAAATTTTGGTGTATAGTTTACTTTTTATATCGTAAACCTACCTACCAAATTTGGTTATCATAGATTTTTTATTTTTTTAGATAAAAATTTTTTTCAAATGAAAACTCAAAATTTTTTCAGAAAACCTCGTCCGATTTTTCTGATTAACGAACTTATCAAAGCCATTTACAAAAGGGAGGTACATGTCAAATTTTATCAAAATCGGCTTATTATTCTTTGAGATAAAATTTTTTTTCGGATGAAAACTCAAAATTTTCCCGGAAAACTTCGTCCGATTTTCCTGACTAACAAACTTGTCAAAGCCATTTACAAAAGGAAGGTACATGCTAAATTTTATTAAAATCGGCTTATTACTTTTTGAGATAAGAATTTTTTTTGAATGAAAACTCAAAATTTTCCCGGAAAACCTCGTCCGATTTTCCTGACTAACGAACTTATCCAAGCCATTTACAAAAGAAAGGTACATGCCAAACTTTATCAAAATCGGCCCATTATTTTTTGAGTTATCGGTGTGATACATATATATATATATATATATATATATATATATATATATATATATATATATATATATATATATATATATATAAATATATATACATATAAATATATATATATATATATATATATATATATATATATATATATATATATATATATATATATATATATATATAAACATATAAAAATTGAAACTGACCCCGGATATGGGTTCTAGGGGTCCTAGTTCGCGCTCATTTGCAAAAATTTTTTCAAAATTCAAAAGTCGGGATCTCCCCATTAGTGAATTTTTTCTACGAAAATTCACTAAAACTATGAATTAAAATATATAAATTGAAAATATATTAGACCAACGACAAAAAAATTTCCTGTTGATTTAAAAAAAAGCCTGGACGCAGCAAGTGCGTTATGGTAGTGAATTTTCATAGAAATGATCTGGCACAAAATATTTTATAACTTTTTTTCTTGTAACATAGAAATCTAAATTTTGGTGTATAGTTTACTTTTTATATCGTTAACCTACCTACCAAATTTATCATAGATTGTTTATTTTTTAAGATAAATTTTTTTTTCAAATGAAAACTCAAAATTTTCCCGGAAAACCTCGTCCGATTTTTTTGATTAACAAACTTGTCAAAGCCATTTACAAAAGGAAGGTACGTGCCAAATTTTATCAAAATCGGCTTATTATTCTTTGAGATAAAAATTTTTTTCGAATGAAAACTCAAAATTTTCCCGGAAAACCTCGTCAGATTTTCCTGACTAACAAACTTGTCAAATCTATTTACAAAAGAAAGGTACATGCCAAATTTTATTTAAATCGGCTAATTACTTTTTGAGATAAGAATTTTTTTCGAATGAAAACTCAAAATTTTCCCGGAAAACCTCGTCCGATTTTCCTGACTAACGAACTTATCCAAGCTATTTACAAAAGAAAAGTACATGCCAAGTTTTATCAAAATCGGCCCATTATTTTTTGAGTTATCGGTGTAATACCTATATATATATATATATATATATATATATATATATATATATATATATATATATATATATATATATATATATATATATATATATATATATATATATATATATATATAAAAATATATATATATATATATAAACATATAAAAATTGAAACTGACCCCGGATATGGGTTCTAGGGGTCCTAGATCGCGCTCATTTGAAGAAATTTTTTCAAAATTCAAAAGTCGAGATCTCCTCATTAGTGAATTTTTTCTAAGAAAATTCACTAAAATAGGTTTTAAATTAACTATAATTTTCTTATCTGTTGTGAGAATATTTCCAGAAAGTGATCGGCGGCAGTATCTTCTTTAACTAAATCATTTTCTATGCTGATCATAGAAACACTGGCGAATCGATTTAGAGTTATTGTAGTTTTGTCAGGTTCTTAATTCGACGCATGACAGAGATGCTGCGCTCACAACCCCAGCGCCACTTATAGAGAACGAAATAGCAATTTGTATTAGTTTGTAGATATTTGGACAAAAGTCTTTTATGACATGCCTTTTCATTAATAGCGGATTATTTTCTATATTTTAGTGAATTTTCTTTTTTTTTTTAAATCACTAATGAAGAGACTGCGACTTTTGAATTTTGAAAAAAATTCTTTATATGAGCGCTATTTAGGATCCTTGGAACCCAAATCTGAAGTCGGTTTCAGACTTTATATGTTTATATATATATATATATATATATATATATATATATATATATATATATATATATATATATATATATATATATAAATTGAAACTGACCCTGTATGTGGGTTCTAGGGGGTCTAGTTCGCGCTCATTTAAAGAATTTCTTTCAAAATTCAAAAGTCATGATCACCTCATTAGTGATTTTTTTAAGAACATGTGCGCTGCGCCCTCTCTTATCGCAGGTATCAATATCTTCTCTTCACAAACATGTTGCCTATTAACGCTTTGACTCAATACTTTCAAGGCAATGATGCTACCGTCGGCAAGGCAAGCTCAACAACAGAAGCTACGCTAAAACCTCTAGAAGTTTCTAGAAATAGCTTTGAGAATATTTGTACCCTAATTTAAAACTTTGCCGAAAATGATCATAATATATAAGGCTATATGAATTCTCACCACAATTAGAACCGTAGCGTAGACCGGTTTCGCTCTAATTAGAGCTCATTAGTACGGCATATTAATTGCAGCGAAAATACACCAATAAAGTAATATGGATATGTTATCCAGCGTTCCAACACTAAGTGAGATGTAAGACACGAAGCACGTACCGCCACCTCGTTGCGGAAACAGTAGTATGTTGTCACGGCAGCTTCCAATAACACAGAATGTTAAAAAATAGAGACTGAATACAACCAACTAGCAATTTAGTAAATTGTCAGCCCTGGCCCATTTCTACCCTAATATAGGGACAAATTATGTAAGGCTAGATGCATTCTCACCACAATTGGAACCGTAGACCGGTTTCGCTCTAATTAGTGCTCGTCAGTACGGCATAATAATTGTAGCGAAGGTACACCTATAAAGTAATACGGCTATGGTAGCCAGCCTTACAACACTAAGTGAGATGTAAGACACGAAGCACGTACCGCCACCTCGTTGCGGAACCAGTAGTATGTTGTGACGGCAGCTCCAAATAACAGATAATGTTAACAACAAAAAATATTATTTGGAGCTGCCGTGACAACATACTACTGGTTCCGCAACGAGGTGGCGGCACGTGCTTCGTGTCTTAAATCTCATTTAGTGTTGGAAGGCTGGCTACCATAGCCGTATTACTTTATAGGAGTATTTTCGCTGCAATTAGTATGCCGTACTGACGAGCCCTAATTAGAGCGAAACCGGTCTACGGTTCTAATTGTGGTGAGAATACATCTAGCCTTACATACTTTGTCCCTATATTGGGGAAGAAATGGGCCAGGGCTGACAATTTACTAAATTGCTAGTTGGTTGTATATAGTCTCTATTTTTAACATTCAGTGTTATTTGGAGCTGCCGTGACAACATACTACTTGGTTCCGCAACTAGGTGGCGACACGTGCTTCGTGTCTTACATCTCACTTAGTATCATCATATATCTTTAGAACCGATTGGGGTATCAAATATAAAGCGGTAGATTTCTGCAAAAAATATTGATTGTGTAGTGGAAAGTACCCTTGGACATAATTTTTTTTTTAAATTTCGACAACACACCACGAGGGCTTACAGCCTAAATACTATCGTACCGTGGGTGTCGACAAGGAGGAAAGAGGCAACTTGTTAATTCTGGACTTGAAGGTTTGGAGGTTCGGAGGCGAAGGAAAAACATGTGCCGGCAAAGAATTCCATAGCTTGGAAGTCCTCGGGAAAAAAAGAGCGAGCATAACACGATGTTCTATGTCTGGAGACCTGGACAGTAAAAGGGTGCATTCGCTCTGTTCCCCTGGTAGATCTGTTGGGGGCAGCAGGTGGAGAAACTATGGAAGAAAGCTCATCTGAGCAGTGCCCGTGCAGATATCTATAAAAGAGAGAGAGGTCACCAACGGCACGTCGGTGGGCAAGGGATGGCAGCCTTTGGGTGAGTGTAGGATCACCGATGAGACGTATAGCTCTCTTCTGAATGGAGTCCAGGATAGCGAGTGTAGAAGCGGCAGCGGCACCCCAGATGTGGGAGCAGTATTCGAGGTTTGGCCTTATTTGTGAAGTATATAAGGTATAGAGATTAGCTGGTGAAAAGTATTTGCGAGCCCGAAAGAGGGAGCCTAATTTCTTAGCAGCCGATTCTGCAATTGAAGTGACATGTTGGTGCCAATTGAGACCTCGATCCACAGAAATGCCAAGAAGTGAAAATGACTCATTAGTTTGGATAACTTTGAGTTGTTCATTGAGTTTTGGTGGGGTTGAGTTGTACAAGATTTCTACTTGCCCAGTCTAATATTCTTTGGAGATCCACGGAGACAGAATCCTCCATGATTTTGCGATCCTCATCTAGTTGGGCTAAAGAAACAGGCTTAGGATATTGTATATTTGCGTGGAGGGTGCTGTCGTCCGCGTAACTGTGAATTGGGTTGGATGTACTAGAGAGGAGATCATTGATGTGGAGAAGAAACAAAGTAGAAGCTGAACCTTGAGGAACTCCTGCATTAATTGGGTATAGTTTAGAGGAATGGCCATCCACGACAACAGAAATGCTCCGGTTGGAGAGGAAATTTTCTGTACAGGTACAGAGTTTTGGTGGTAGGCCATATGCCGGGAGTTTATTAAGCAGCGCTGCGTGCCAGACCTGGTCGAATGCTTTGGATATATCTAGAGCGACAATCTGGGATTCACCGTGTAGTTCCATAGACTTGTACCAAGCATGGGTGACAGAGGAAAGGAGGTCGGCCGTTGATCTGCGCTGACGGAATCCATACTGCCTATCGTGCATTAGACTGTGTTTTTCAAGAAATTTTAGTAATTCGGTGTTTATATACTTTTCCATCACTTAGAGACGACTAAAAGGAGAGAAATAGGCCTGTAGTTGCTAGGAAGCGCTTTGGATCCTTTTTTGGGGACGGGTTGTACTCGAGCAGTTTTCCAGTTACTAGGGAATATGCCTCTATTGTAAGATGTCTGAAACAGACTAGTCAGGACAGGAGCAAGTTCTGGTGCGCATTTTTTGAGAACAATTGCTGGAATATCGTCAAGGCCAGATGCTTTCTTGGTATTAAGAGAAGAGAGCATCTTTCGTACCTTTTTAGTTTTGAAAATGATATCCGTCATTTTGTGCGAGACATTGGGGACTGTTGGTGGTTGAACATTTGGAGGTGGGTTGATAGTAGAATTGGCGGCGAATAACGAGGCAAAAAGTTCAGCCTTGCCCAGGGCGGTAGAAACAATTTCGTCCCCTGAGACAAGAGGTGGGAACGTGCTCTTGCAGAAATTATTCCCAATAGATAAAGGAACCAAAGAAATTTCATCTGATTGATCCAATTCGAATCACTCTGAACACTGTAAAATAAATATTTACTACCAAATAACCGATAACTTAATATCCATTTTTAGAGAGAGATTTTCGATTTTGCCATTGGCGCAATTATATTAGTCGTCAAAAAAATCGAGATGCCAAATAGAATTAGGCCCTTTTTCTATTGCTTTGGCAATTAGAATTTATCGTTTAATAGTCTATAATTGCTAGGGAATTATCATAGAAAAAACTTTATATATCCGATATTACACAAGATATAAGAAAAAATTGTGTATGTTAATTATAAGTTGTCTCGAGTTACATCCTATAAAATAAATTTTACAATCACAGCGTGGTCCCTATCGTTGGTGATACAAATTTTCTTTTTTGTTTAATCGACCACCTTTTTTTCATCGAAATATCCTACATGTTTGCGAGAAAAGGAATTCGGGACGCAGCAAATTGCTTTAAATTTAAATAAATCAATTTGCATCTAACTTAAGGTGCGTTAGCTAGGAAACCAGTTTTCTGGGAACATTTTAAGTTTATGTTTAGAAACTTTTTGTACATTTTCAGACAATAAACTTATTTTGATGAAAGATGGTATATTCTTTCTACTATATAGGTTATACTGGTAACGAGGTTTGAAATTTGATGCTTGCTTTCATTAAAAAAGGCATACTTGCTATTAAAAACATTTTAATGAAAATTCACTTCTATAACGCACTTACTGCGTCCAGACTTTATAATTTATCGCTCGGATGAACATAAATACAAGGTGTCCATTATAAAAGGTAGTACCAGGGTTTATCAGAAAACGCTGAGAATTTCGCTAAACCCTAAAACACGTCGATTTTGCTTGCGAGAGGGACACTTTTTTAAATCCTAACAGAATTTGTAGCATTTAACCCCCAGCGGGGGTGACTTTTACCCCTATAATTTCAATAGGAAAGCTAGGTCGAACGGCATTTTTTTTCGAATTTTCTTTTGATTCTTTAAGCTGTAACTATAACATCACAGATTAGTTTTCAGATATTTGCTTTCAAAACATCAAAATAAAAATCTTAAATAGTAGTATTTATTTCTGGTTTAAGCCACCGCTTAGTTTTTGAAAAATTAAAAACGTTTGGTGGTCACTGGATATTGAAAAAAAATTATCTTGTGTACGAGTCGCTAGAAAGAAGTAAATAGATCAGCAATTTCTTTTGACAATACAGCGAATACTCCATTATTTAAAGCCAGGCGGGGAAAGGAGCTGGTGGTGAAATTTATAGGTATAATTTTTTCCATAGACCGGGTATTCTTTTGACAAGAGATGTCACAAATAACCGACGTCCCGTCATGGAATGTTTACTTTTATTAGCAAAAACCCAATAAATAATTTAACCGTCACACTCTACGAATAAGTTTTGTGGATCTAAATGAAGAGGGCAACTAACAATTCAAAATGCACAAGTCTATAAGTTTATGGCATACATAAGTCATATAAAAGTAATAGAAAATCTATCGATTCACAGTTTTGAATAGAGCCTCTGTGGTTCAGAGGTAAGAACGTGTGCCTCTGAAACGAAGGGTACTGCGTTCGATCCCAGGGTACTCCTTTGACTTTTTCAGTACAAACTGTAACATTAACATCAACCGACGTTCTGGCATTGTATTTGAGCAAGTGGAATGTCTGCACGTTCCGCCCTTCGGATGGGGCGCAAAACCGTCGGTCCAGTGTCCATGCGATGTTGGGCACGTTAAAGATCCCTACCCTTCTTACAGAAAGGCGGGGGTTTGGCAAAATTTTCAGAATTATGAGGTGAAACTGCTCACTGACGTCGGTGATTGGCCATAGTCGCGGAAATATGCCGACGTTAAAGAAACAAAACACACACACAGTTTTGAATTATTACTAAAGAAACAAAAAAAATGTGGCAGATATCTTCCTGTTGAGTACCAGCACATCATCAGCCAATGACAAGTCTTTATGGAATCTTAATATCATCACTAAAACAATGCCAATGGCTAGAGATATACTGTTCTAACTTATCTAGATATTTCTACTTGCCAAAGAAGCATTCACTGGCGACACCTTATCAGACATTATGGCGTCACATTTTCTAAAAGTAATTATCCTCCTGAGTCCCGATGTCCATTCAAATGGACACTTGGTTTTTAGTTTCTGTTTCAGTGGGTCCGGGACTAACTAAAAGACTAGGTCCAAGGTAACTCCAGCCTGTCGTACAAGGCGACTAATCGGAGTCAAGGAGGTGGTACTGGACTTTTCCTTTACGTGATAGTAAAGGATTTTTTCACGCCCGAGGAGGTACCTCCCCTTACATCAAGGGGCCGGTGAAATCCCAGCGGACGTTTTCGGTTCTGGTGTACAAGTCGGTTTCCCTTATAAACAAAACACCCCTCCATTAGGATCTCCGGGAGAGGGGTGTACAGGGGGCGCCGGCATCAAGATTTAACATATCCTTCTCGAATATATGTGGCCTAAGTCCTAACCTAAACTCCGTCCACCATTTCCTTCAGGCTAATAGGCCCCAACTCCTCTTACTCACCGAAACCCAAATCAGTGCCAAAACAGCCATTAATCACCTTAATTTCCCGGGGTATGAGCTCCTTACTTCCTGTAGATTGCATGGAGGCGTGTGCGCATACGTCCGTAGCAATCTACCCTGCACCAGACTCACCAATTTAGAAGCTGTAAGAAAAGACATATTTTGACTTTAATGTCCATAACAAGAAATGGCTAGGATCTTCAAAAACCTATCCACAAGGAAGAGCAGCGGAAGGCTTTGCAGTCAGCAATTATTTAGCCAATATGGTTCAGCAATCCACTTACTTTCCTCGCATCCCAACACACAGCTCAAATTTATTGGATCTCCTTCTTACTACATAACCTGAATGCTATAAGATATCGGTCACCGCCCCCCTTGGTCGCTCAGACCACGGCATGGTCACTGTTTCCTGCGCAATGCAACCTGAAGTCACACAGTCATCACACCCACGTATCGTTTGGCACTACAACTCCGCGAACCGGGACGAAATGCGGGAATACTTTTCCTCATTCCCATTGGCGTCTGTCTGCTACTCTTATCCTGACCCCTCTGATATCTTACAAAACGTCACCGAAATTATCCAAGCTTGCACGGAATTATTTATTCCACGTACAGAGAAAACCTCTTCAGCCACTCAAAAGCCCTGGTTCTCCAAATCTTGTAACAAGGCCAGACTTGAAAAGGCCAAAGCTCAGAAAACGCTTCTACACAATTCCAGTCAAGAAAACCGTCAAGTATTTAAGGACGCAAGAAACCGTTATGTTGGCATTCTTTCCGACGCAAAAAAACTCGTTTAATAACCACATCAAAAACAAAGTCCTCTCAAGCTCAAACGGCAGCAAACCCTTCTGGACTCTTGCTAAATCTACTGGGAATAATTTCTGCAAGAGCACGTTCCCACCTCTTGTTTCAGGGGATGAAATTGTTCTATCGCCCTGCGCAAGGCTGAAGTTTTTGCCACGTTGTTCGCCGGCATTTCTGCTCTCAACCCACCTTCAAATATTCAACCACCAACAGTCCCTAATGTCGCGCATAAAATGACGGATATCATTTTCAAAACTAAAAAGGTACGAAATATGCTCTCTTCTCTTAATACCAGGAAAGCCTCTGGCCTTAACGAGACCCCAGCAATTGTTCTTAAAAAATGCGCATCAGAACTTGCTCCTATCCCTACTCGTTTGTTTCAGACATCTTACAATAGAGGCATATTGCCTAGTAACTGGAAAACTGCTTGAGTACAACCCGTCCCCAAGAAAGAATCCAAAGCGCTTCCTAGCAACTACAGGCCTATTTCTCTCCTGAGTCGTCTCTAAAATGATGGAAAAATTATTTAAACATTGAATTACTAAATTTTTTTGAAAAACACCGTCTAATCCACGACAGGCAGTATAGATTCCGTCAGCGCGGATCAACTGCCGACCTCCTTTCCTTTGTCACCCATTCTTGGCACAAGTCTATGAAACCACATGGTGATTTCCAGCTTGTTGCTCTAGACATGTCCAAAGCATTCGACCAGGTCTGGCACGCAGCGCTGCTTAATAAACTTCCGGCCTATGGCCTACCACGAAAACTCTGTACCTGGAGAGCAAATTTCCTCTCCAACCGGATCATTTCTGTTGTGGATGTCCAGTCCTCTAAACTGTATCCAATTAATGCAGGAGTTCCTAAAGGTTCAGCTTTGGTCCCTACTTTGTTTCTTCTCCACATCAATGACCTCCTCTCTAGCACATCCAACCCAGTTCACAGTTACGCGGACGACAGCACCCTCCACTCACATATACAATATTCTAAGCCTGTCTCTTTAGCCCAATTAGATGAGGATGGCAGACTATGGAGGGTTCTCTCTCCGTTGATCTCCAAAAACTATTAGACTGGGAAAGTAGAAATCTTGTACAATTCAACCCCACCAAATCTCAGTCTTGGTTTCTATCTCATAAGAGATACACCAGCCCTAGACCCACCACAATGAACAACAACGTTATTCAAAGTAATGAGTCATTTTCACTTGTTGGCATTTCTGTGGATCGAAATCTCAATTGGCACCGACATGTCACATCAATTGCAGAAGCGGCTGCTAGGAAATTAGGTTTCCTCTTCCGGGCTCGCAAATACTTTTCACCAGCTAATCTCTATGCCTTATATACTTCACAATCAATGCCAAACCTCGAATACTGCTCTCACATCTGGGGTGCCGCTGCCGCTTATACACTCGTATTCCTGGACTCCATTTAGAAGAGAGCTATACGTCTCATCGGTGACCGTACCCTCACCCAAAGGCTGCCATCCTTTGCCCACCGACGTGCCGTTTGTGACCTCTCTCTCTTTTATAGATATCTGCACGGGCACTGCTCAGATGAACTTCCTTTCATAGTTCCTCCACCGGCTGCCCCTATCAGATCTACCAGGGAAACAGAGCGAATGCACCCTTTTACTGTTTAGGTCACCAGACATAGAACATCTTGTTATGCCCCCTATTTTGTCCCGAGGACTTCCGAGTTGTGGAATTCCTTGCCGGCACCTATTTTACCTTCTCCTCCGAACCTCCAAACCTTCAAGTCCAGAATTAAAAAGTTGCCTCTTTCCTCCTTGTCGACACCCACGGTACGATAGTATTTAGGCTGTAATCCGTCGTGGTGTGTTGTTGAAATATATATATATATATATATATATATATATATATATATATATATATATATATATATATATATATATATATGTATGTATGTATATATATATATATATATATATATATATATATATATATATATATATATATATATATATATGAGACATGCTTGGTTCTCGGGTTAAACCGCGTCCAGAATTTATGGAAACTCGACGTTTCGGCTCCTGTTTTGGAGCCATTTTCAAGAGGTAAAGGAAATATGTAAGGACACTCTAAGGCCTCAATCTGCCTACTCCTTAGAGTGATGGACAAAGGTGGGTAAAGGAAATATGTAGGGACACTCTAAGGCCTCAATCTGCCTACTCCTTAGAGTGGTGGACAAAGGTGGGTAAAGGAAATATGGAAGGACACTCTAAGGCCTCAATCTGCCTACTCCTTAGAGTGATGGACAAAGGTGTGTAAAGGAAATATGTAAGGACACTCTAAGGCCTCAATCTGCCTACTCCTTAGAGTGGTGGACAAAGGTAGGTAAAGGAAATATGTAAGGACACTCTAAGGCCTACATATTTCCTTTACCTACCTTTGTCCACCACTCTAAGGAGTAGGCAGATTGAGGCCTTAGAGTGTCCTTACATATTTCCTTTACCCACCTTTGTCCATCACTCTAAGGAGTAGGCAGATTGAGGCCTTAGAGTGTCCTTCCATATTTCCTTTACCCACCTTTGTCCACCACTCTAAGGAGTAGGCAGATTGAGGCCTTAGAGTGTCCCTACATATTTCCTTTACCCACCTTTGTCCATCACTCTAAGGAGTAGGCAGATTGAGGCCTTAGAGTGTCCTTACATATTTCCTTTACCTCTTGAAAATGGCTCCAAAACAGGAGCCGAAACGTCGAGTTTCCATAAATTCTGGACGCGGTTTAACCCGAGAACCAAGCATGTCTCACATTAAAGACCGCGGAAATCTTTCTGAACATATATATATATATATATATATATATATATATATATATATATATATATATATATATATATATATATATATATATATATATATATATATATATATATATAAGTAACATTTAAATCGACTGGCTTAGATCCCTCGGTCCAACATAGTGGACATGTGATTTCAAGAAACAACAGCCCCGGTGTTGTAGTCGTGCACTTTAAAACAAAATAACCTACAACAAAAATTTGTTAACAATGGGAGCGTTTCGGCTGGCTACACTTGACGGTATGTAATGAGTTTTACTTAGTTACTGGTACTATTTTTTGCATATTTCATTAGATAGAGTTGTTATTTGTACATCTAAAAATTATCTCATGGGTAGTCAGTTTTTTACTATCTGTTTTCCTCCCAAAACTTTCATGTCTATTTGAATGGACACCAGCATTAATGGCTACAGACATTTTTATATGCTGCTTTTATTTTAGCTATTTTTGGAACAAAAAAGCATTTAAATTTGCAAGAAAACGAAGACAAATTACGTCAGATTTTGAAAAATTCAGATTTAGAATTTTCGGACAATAAAAACAATTCGAACCACGAGTTAGATTTTGATGTACATGTAAATGAACAAGGTGAAATGGAATTGGACTAAGAATTGTTAGATGTTGGGAATTTAAAAGGTGATGGAGCAAACCTGGGAGAGTCAGATGACAGTGATTCATATAACTAACTACTTAGTGACATTAAAAAAAGAATTTATGAAAAAATCTGCAAATACTAACCGTACAACTTGGAAGAAAATGGGACCATTCATTCCGCCAATCATTGATTTCACACGAATTACAGATACCGTAATTGAAAGAAGAGATTGGACGATCAAAAATTACATTTCCATTTTCTTCGACGATTCTGACTTTGCAAATATTTGTAATTGCACAAACGTGAGATATGTTGAAGAAAAAGGAAAGACTTTGAAATTAAGTGTTCCGGATCTTAAAAAAAAAGGAATATCTGTTTTAATGTCATGTCTAAAATCCCCGCAAGTTAAGATGTACTAGGCCAAAATGACGAAAGTTAATACTATTGCAACTTGAATGATACGTGATAGATTCTTTCTAATAAGGAATCATTTGAAAGTAGTGATAGATACAGATATTTCTGAAGATGAAAAGAGAGCTGACAGGCTATTTAACATTCGTCCATTGCATGAGAGAATGAAGAAATGTTGCTTGTCACTGTCGAGATACAACAAGGTGGCCGTTAAAGAACAAATGATCCCCTTTTCTGGCGTTTGCCTAATGAAACAATTTGTACGTGGAAAGCCAAGTCCCGAAAGGCTCAAAAACTGTGTGTATTACTCCAAATTTTAAATGTTAAAATTTACCAAGGGAAAAATACATTCTTAGATGATGCTACTAGACTTTATGTTGCTCCATCTACAGTTATCAGGCTATCTGCAACACCACTAGAGCGCGCTCATATTTATGTAAATAGATATTTCACTACAATACCGCTGCTTGAATACATGTTGGGTAAAAATATTCTCGTTTTTGGAACCACAATGAAACCCAGAGTACCTAAAACTGTTGATGTAACAGCAGACAAAATGATGGCGCGACTAGGGCGTGGGTCTTCAGAGCAAGATGTAAGGTCTCACGGAAAAATCAACATTGTGCAGTGGTATAACATGAAATATGAAATGGAACCACAAGACGAATGAAGACGATGGTATAAAAAGATTCAAAATATGTTACAATACGTAAGCCACACTTGGTCATAATATACAACCAGTGTATGGGCGGAATAGACATAATTGATAAGATGATGAGCTATTATCGAGTGGGGACAAAAACAAAGAAATGGACAGTAAAAACAATTTTTCATCTGTTTGACTTAGGAATAGCTAATTCATGCATTTCTTATAGAGATGACAAAAACCAATTTGGTGGCAGTAGAAAAACTATTTTGAAGTTCTTGGAATACAAGTAACTGTGGCAGAGTATTTGCCTCGTTGCTCGCCGATAATTCTACTCTCAACCCACCTCCAAATATTCAACCACCAACAATCCCCAATGTCGCGCATAAAATGACGGATATTATTTTCAAAACTAAAAAGGTACGAAAGATTATCTCTTCTCTTAATACCAAAAAAGCCTCTGGCCTTGACAAGATCCCAGCAATTGTTCTCAAAAAATGCGCATATTCCCTGGTAAGTGGAAAACTGATAGACTTCAACCCGTCCTCAAGAAAGGATCCAAAGCGCTTCCTAACAACTACAGGCCTATTTCTCTCCTTTCAGTCGTCTCTAAAGTGATGGAAAAGTATATAAACACCGAATGACTAAAATTGCTTGAAAAACACAGTCTAATCCACGACAGGCAGTATGGATTCCGTCAGCGCAGATCAACTGCCGACCTCCTTTTCTTTGTCACCCATTCTTGGAGCAAGTCTATGGAACTACCCAGTGAATCACCAGCTAATCTCTATACCTTATATACTTCACAAATAAGGCCAAACCTCGAATACTGCTCCCCCATAAAAAAATGGAAAAAACTAACATTCCATCACTAGCAACGAGAACCGTTTCCATTCCAAGAACCTTTTCTACACCGACAGGATAAAAGCAGATTATTCTACATATTTCCGTCATGGCTTACAGGATCAAAGCAGATTATTCTACATCTTCCCGTTATGGCTTCTGAATTAAAAACCCTGTTAGATGTAAAAATCTAGGATGTAGGGATAAACGTATTCCTGCTAATCTTGCAACTTATTTTTATGTTTAACGGGCTCCAGCAATTGTTTCAAAGACTTTTATTTGCGATAATTTCTGTTTAAGATTAAACTGATGTCCATTTTAATGGACACTTTTTTTAGACTTTAAAAGTAATTCTTCTTTCATTTAGAGGCTTTAGTTAACCCAAAACACAGATGAACTGAAAATTTCATTCCCAACAACCAATTTTTATAGGCTCGCAGGAGGTTATCCACTTATCAATTAAGAAAGTAGGCTTATTTATTTAGTACATAAGTAATATAGACTACCATTAAATAAATAATTTAGCAGCCAAATATAGTATATGTAAGGCTAGAATAAAGCTCTGTTACTACATACAGACTTGGAGACTACTTCTCTGGCTTCACTGTTGGGTTTCGTTTTTTTAGGTGAGGGACGTATCCAGCGCGTAAGCTATTTGGAGCAAGCGGCCCTTCTGAATTCTGGATGTTCTAGGATGTTCTTCAACGTTTCTGTAACCGGTTTCGCTGCTTGGAAGCATCCTCAGACCGATTGAATTAACACTAAATCATGACAACTACAAATAAAGATCTGGTGCTATGATGTTTTATCAAAAAATTCTTCAACATTGAAAATAGAGTGAAACAGAGAAGACAGATGCGGCTTTCAAAATGTCTACGTGATGTATGTCAAAATCCGTTAAACATAACATATCAGAAAACGATTTAGTTTTTACTAAAGCTGATAAAGGAAATACAACTGTAGCTATAAGTAGAGACGCATATAACATTAAAATTAATGATTTTATTACTACAAAAAATTTAACACAAATTAGTAGAGATCCAACAAACTTATTTTAGACAAACCTAGAATGACAATACTTAAAAATACATGTCTGTTTAGTCAACAAGAAAAGAAATATATTTTAAATAAAAGCCCACAACCACCAAAAATGTTTGGCAACTTGAAAACTTACAAGCCTAATATTCCAGTGAGACCAGTAGTTAGCTATGTTAATACACTTGATCATAAGATAGCGAGCAAACTGATTTCACTTATTAGAGAATACAATTACTTTCCAAAATATTCAGTTAAGAATTCTTATGAACTAACACAAAAATTAAATAACTTCATTATTTCTACAAATAGTAAATTAGTCTCGTTTGATGTTTGTAGCATGTATTCTAAAATACCTCCTAGAAAATGTTTACCTCTATCAGAAAACGTTTTAATAGAAAAGAACGTAAATGTCATAAAAAGACAAGAAATAATGATTCTTTTTAAAGAATTTATAAACAAAACTATTTTAAATTTAATGATAAAATTTATATGCAAAATAGAGGCCTGCCTATGGGTAGTCCGTTGTCACCTTTATTAGCCAACGTATTTATGGAAAACTTACAAAACCAAATTTTAACATCAGAATTTTCGCATAATATTGTCTATTGGTACAGATACGTAGATGATATTTTAGCATGTTTTCAAGGTAGTCATGCAGAATTAAATAAATTTTTAAATTTTATAAAATATTAATTATTAAGTTTACTTTAGATTAAGTTTACTTTAGAAGAAGCTAATAATTGTATAAATTTTTTAGACTTAACGATTAGAAAGTTAGAAAATAATTCATTTGACTTTTCAATATATAGGAAACCAACTTACACTGACACAACCATACCATACGATTCATGTCACCCTTTTTCACAAAGCTGTTAGCCTATCATTTTTGATACATCGTGCCTTTTCAATACCTATGTCCCAAAATAATTCTGAAAACGAAATTTCAATAATTAAGCAAATAGCATTTAATACTGCCTACTCTCTTAAAATAATAGATAAAATGATCGAGAGAAAAGAATACAAATTAGCGATTAATTTAATTTATCGAAATATTAGAGACAAAAAAGACACACGTATGTTTCGATAACTTATTTTGAAACCATTTCAGGAAACATTTCAAAGATTTTAAATACCTGTACAAATACAAAGAAAGCTTTTAAATCTTACAACACGACGCATGATTTGTTATTTAACCCGTAACAAAAATCTTGTTTTTGAGAAAAGCTGGAGTTTATAAATTAACTTCTAGACATTGTAACGCAATCTACATGGGTCAAACTTGTAGAAATTTTAACACCCGATACAAAGAACATATTTCTGCATTTAGAAATAACCACGCTGACAAATCTACATTTGCAAAACATATTACTGATACCGAACATAGACCTACAGTAATACAACCACAACATTTTTGTAATGACAAACGTAAACTATACTTTTTTTGAAGCTTTATTAGACAAAAAGCTCACACACAACAATAGCTGCCTTGTTTTAAATGAGCAAACTGATTTACTGAATTCCCCTTTCTTTGATATTTTTCTTCCTCATTAAATAAGTTTAAAAAAATAAATTTAACTATTTTTTCAAAAAAGTTGTAATAAAATAATGAGTTGATGTATGTCGATATTTTCGTTGTATAGAGACTGCTTTTATACTCTTATTGTTTAGTTATTTTATTGTTGTAACTGTTATCATAGTTATTACTGTTATAGGCTAGTCCTATTTTAATGTTAAAGATTGACCTATCACCTAGACATTTTGAAGGCCTCATCCGTCATCTGTGTTTCATTTGGTTTTCAATTTTGGTGAATGTTTTGATCAAAACATCGCCACATAGCAACATATCTTTATTTGTAGTTGTCATGATGTATTAATTCAATTTTTATCTGTCTGAGGATGCTGTCAAGCACGAAACTAGTCACAGAAACGTTAAAGAACATCTTGGAACATCTAGAATTCAGAAGGGCCGCTTGCTCCAGTTATCTTGCGCACTGGCTACGGCCCTCACTTACAAAAACGCAACCCAACAGTGAAGCCAGAGAAGTAGTCTCCAAGTCTGTATGTACTATGGACCAGTTTCACCACGCAAGGGCCACAACAATCAATAATTCTTCCCCCTGTATTAGGAAAGAAATGAGCCAGGGCTGAAAACTTACAAAATTGTTAGTTGGTTGTACACAGTTTCTATCTATAACATTTTGTGTTAACTAGAGCTGTTGTGACAACATACTACCTCAGCAGTACATCTCACAATGTTCGAATATCAAGTAAATCAAGTCTAGTGCAGCACAGCTATTTGCCTGCTGGTTACAAACACATTATCAGTCGTCACAAATTTTTAAGGGAATCTTAATAATATCTCGGCGACTAACGATATGCTCTTTGAGACGTCTGAAATGAAAGCACCGTTAGAAATTATGATTTTTAACACAGTTAACAATTTAACAGAATTAAGCTAGGCGATTTATTTTAGCTAGGGAATTAATCCTGTCAAAACGCTAGCAAATATTTGATAAGGGTATAGTAAAATATTTTTTATATCTAGTATAGTTATTGCTAGATCTATTACATCTATTATATATAAAGGAGAAAAAACGTCACAATCACTACCAAATGTTGCAGGAATCGCAGGTTGCATACTTCTGTCGAATATCAGCACATTATCAGTTGCTAGCACCCCTTTATGGAATTTAAATATCACCATTAAAACAATGTTAGCAACTAACAATATGATCTGGTACCATACGCAAAATCTCGCTATGTCAAAAAAGCTGTACTTTTTTAACGAGACCTCCTCGGTCCTCATATCCTACTCCCTGTATAGTGTCCCATTTTGGTTGAAATTGCTGGGTATCTCGGTTCCATGCTTCCGTCGAGTGTCAACACATTATCAGTTACTAACACAGGTTTATGGAATTTAAATATCACCATTAAAGCAATGTCAGCAACTAACAAAATCTAGCTATGTCAAAAAAGCTGTACTTTTTTAACGAAACCTCCTCGGTCCTCATATCCTACTCCCTGTATAGTGTCCCATTTTGGTTGAAATTGCTGGGTATCTCAGTTCCATGCTTCCGTCGAGTGTCAACACATTATCAGTTACTAACACAGGTTTATGGAATTTAAATATCACCATTAAAGCAATGTCAGCAACTAATAAAATCTAGCTATGTCAAAAAAGCTGTACTTTTTAAACGAAACCTCCTCGGTCCTCATATCCTACTCCCTGTATAGTGTCCCATTTTGGTTGAAATTGCTGGGTATCTCGGTTCCATGCTTCCGTCGAGTGTCAACACATTATCAGGTACTAACACAGGTTTATGGAATTTAAATATCACCATTAAAGCAATGTCAGCAACTAACAAAATCTCGCTATGTCAAAAAAGCTGTACTTTTTTAACGAAACCTCCTCGGTCCTCATATCCTACTCCCTGTATAGTGTCCCATTTTGGTTGAAATTGCTGGGTATCTCAGTTCCATGCTTCCGTCGAGTGTCAACACATTATCAGTTTCCCACACAGATTTATGGAATTTAAATATCACCATTAAAGCAATGTCAGCAACTAACAAAATCTAGCTATGTCGAAAAAGCAATATTTTTTAACGAGCCCTCCTCAGTCGGCATATCATCCTACTCCCTGTATAGTGTCCCATTTTGGTTGCAATTGATGGGTATTTCACTTCAATGCTTCCGTCGAGTGTCAACAGATTATCAGGTATTAACACAGATTTATGGAATTTAAATATCACTATTAAAGCAATGTCAGCAACTAACAAAATCTAGCTATGTCGAAAAAGCAATATTTTTTAACGAGACCTCCTCAGTCGGCATATCATCCTACTCCCTGTATAGTGTCCCATTTTGGTTGCAATTGCTGGGTATTTCACTTCAATGCTTCCGTCGAGTGTCAACACATTATCAGGTATTAACACAGATTTATGGAATTTAAATATCACCATTAAAGCAATGTCAATAACTAACAATCTCGCTATGTCAAAAAAGCTGTACTTTTTTAACGAAACCTCCTCGGTCCTCATATCCTACTCCCTGTATAGTGTCCCATTTTGGTTGAAATTGCTGGGTATCTCAGTTCCATGCTTCCGTCGAGTGTCAACACATTATCAGTTTCCCACACAGATTTATGGAATTTAAATATCACCATTAAAGCAATGTCAGCAACTAACAAAAGCTAGCTATGTCGAAAAAGCAATATTTTTTAACGAGCCCTCCTCAGTCGGCATATCATCCTACTCCCTGTATAGTGTCCCATTTTGGTTGCAATTGATGGGTATTTCACTTCAATGCTTCCGTCGAGTGTCAACACATTATCAGGTACTAACACAGATTTATGGAATTTAAATATCACCATTAAAGCAATGTCAGCAACTAACAAAATATAGCTATGTCGAAAAAGCTATATTTTTTAACGAGACCTCCTCAGTCGGCATATCATCCTACTCCCTGTATAGTCTCCCATTTTGGTTGCAATTGCTGGGTATTTCACCTCAATGCTTCCGTCGAGTGTCAACACATTATCAGGTACTAACACAGATTTATGGAATTTAAATATCACCATTAAAGCAATGTCATCAACTAACAAAATCTCGCTATGTCGAAAAAGCTATAGTTTTTTAACGAGACCTCTTCAATCGGTATATCATCCTACTCCCTGTATAGTGTCCCATTTTGGTTGAAATTGCTGGGTATCTCAGTTCCGTGCTTCCGTCGAGTGTCAACACATTATCAGTTACCAACACAGATTTATGGAATTTAAATATCACCATTAAAGCAATGTCAGCAACTAACAAAATCTCGCTATGTCGAAAAAACTATAGTTTTTAACGAGACCGCCTCAGTCGGCATATCATCCTACTCCCTGTATAGTGTCCCATTTTGGTTGCAATTGCTGGGTATTTCACTTCCATGCTTCCGTCGAGTGTCAACACATTATCAGGTATTAACAGAGAATTATGGAATTTAAATATCACCATTAAAGCAATGTCAGCAACTAATAAAATCTCGCTATGTCGAAAAAGCTGTATTTTTTAACGAAACCTCCTCGGTCCTCATATCCTACTCCCTGTATAGTGTCCCATTTTGGTTGAAATTGCTGCGTATCTCAGTTCCATGCTTCCGTCGAGTGTCAACACATTATCAGTTACCAACACAGATTTATGGAATTTAAATATCACCATTAAAGCAATGTCAGCAACTAACAAAATCTCGCTATGTCGAAAAAACTATAGTTTTTTAACGAGACCGCCTCAGTCGGCATATCATCCTACTCCCTGTATAGTGTCCCATTTTGGTTGCAATTGCTGGGTATTTCACTTCCATGCTTCCGTCGAGTGTCAACACATTATCAGGTATTAACAGAGAATTATGGAATTTAAATATCACCATTAAAGCAATGTCAGCAACTAATAAAATCTCGCTATGTCGAAAAAGCTGTATTTTTTAACGAAACCTCCTCGGTCCTCATATCCTACTCCCTGTATAGTGTCCCATTTTGGTTGAAATTGCTGCGTATCTCAGTTCCATGCTTCCGTCGAGTGTCAACACATTATCAGTTACCAACACAGATTTATGGAATTTAAATATCACCATTAAAGCAATGTCAGCAACTAACAAAATCTCGCTATGTCGAAAAAACTATAGTTTTTTAACGAGACCGCCTCAGTCGGCATATCATCCTACTCCCTGTATAGTGTCCCATTTTGGTTGCAATTGCTGGGTATTTCACTTCGATGCTTCCGTCGAATGTCAACACATTATCAGGTATTAACACAGATTTATGTAATTTAAATATCACCATTAAAGCAATGTCAGCAACTAACAAAATCTTGCTATGTCGAAAAAGCTATATTTTTTAACGAGACCTCCTCAGTCGGCATATCATCCTACTCCCTGTATAGTGTCTCATTTTGGTTGCAATTGCTGGGTATCTCAGTTCCATGCTTCCGTCGAGTGTCAACACATTATCAGGTATTAACACATAATTATGGAATTTAAATATCACCATTAAAGCAATGTCAGCTACTAATAAAATCTTGCTATGTCGAAAAAGCTATATTTTTTAACGAGACCTCCTCAGTCGGCATATCATCCTACTCCCTGTATAGTGTCTCATTTTGGTTGCAATTGCTGGGTATCTCAGTTTCATGCTTCCGTCGAGTGTCAACACATTATCAGGTATTAACACATAATTATGGAATTTAAATATCACCATTAAAGCAATGTCAGCAACTAATAAAATCTCGCTATGTCGAAAAAGCTGTATTTTTTAACGAAACCTCCTCGGTCCTCATATCCTACTCCCTGTATAGTGTCCCATTTTGAATGCAATTGCTGGGTATTTCACTTCGATGCTTCCGTCGAATGTCAACACATTATCAGGTATTAACACAGATTTATGTAATTTAAATATCACCATTAAAGCAATGTCAGCAACTAATAAAATCTCGCTATGTCGAAAAAGCTGTACTTTTTTAACGAAACCTCCTCGGTCCTCATATCCTACTCCCTGTATAGTGTTCCATTTTGGTTGAAATTGCTGCGTATCTCAGTTCCATGCTTCCGTCGAGTGTCAACACATTATCAGTTACCAACACAGATTTATGGAATTTAAATATCACCATTAAAGCAATGTCAGCAACTAACAAAATCTCGCTATGTCGAAAAAACTATAGTTTTTAACGAGACCGCCTCAGTCGGCATATCATCCTACTCCCTGTATAGTGTCCCATTTTGGTTGCAATTGCTGGGTATTTCACTTCGATGCTCCCGTCGAATGTCAACACATTATCAGGTATTAACACAGATTTATGTAATTTAAATATCACCATTAAAGCAATGTCAGCAACTAATAAAATCTCGCTATGTCGAAAAAGCTGTACTTTTTTAACGAAACCTCCTCGGTCCTCATATCCTACTCCCTGTATAGTGTTCCATTTTGGTTGAAATTGCTGCGTATCTCAGTTCCATGCTTCCGTCGAGTGTCAACACATTATCAGTTACCAACACAGATTTATGGAATTTAAATATCACCATTAAAGCAATGTCAGCTACTAACAAAATCTCGCTATGTCGAAAAAACTATAGTTTTTTAACGAGACCGCCTCAGTCGGCATATCATCCTACTCCCTGTATAGTGTCTCATTTTGGTTGCAATTGCTGGGTATTTCACTTCCATGCTTCCGTCGAGTGTCAACACATTATCAGGTATTAACACAGATTTATGGAATTTAAATGTCACCATTAAAGCAATGTGAGCAACTAACAATCTCGCTATGTCAAAAAAGCTGTACTTTTTTAACGAAACCTCCTCGGTCCTCATATCCTACTCCCTGTATAGTGTCCCATTTTGGTTGAAATTGCTGGGTATCTCAGTTCCATGCTTCCGTCGAGTGTCAACACATTATCAGTTACCAACACAGATTTATGGAATTTATATATCACCATTAAAGCAATGTCAGCTACTAACAAATTCTCGCTATGTCGAAAAAGCTGTACTTTTTTAACGAGACCTCTTAAATCGGCATATCATCCTACTCCCTGAATAGTGTCCCATTTTGGTTGAAATTGCTGGGTACATCAGTTCCGTGCTTCCGTCGAGTGTCAACATATTATCAGGTATTAACACAGATTTATGGAATTTAAATATCACCATTAAAGCAATTTCAGCAACTAACAAAATTTCGCTATGTCGAAAAAACTATAGTTTTTTAACGAGACCGCCTCAGTCGGCATATCATCCTACTCCCTGTATAGTGTCCCATTTTGGTTGCAATTGCTGGGTATTTCACTTCAATGCTTCCGTCGAGTGTCAACACATTATCAGGTATTAACACAGATTTATGGAATTCAAATATCACCATTAAAGCAATGTCAGCTACTAACAAAATATCGCTATGTCGAAAAAGCTATAGTTTTTTAACGAAACCTCTTCAATCGGCATGTCATCCTACTCCCTGTATAGTGTCCCATTTTGGTTGAAATTGCTGGGTACCTCAGTTCCGTGCTTCCGTCGTGTGTCAACACATTATCAGGTATTAACACAGATTTATGGAATTTAAATATCACCATTAAAGCAATGTCATCAACTAACAAAATCTCGCTATGTCGAAAAAGCTATAGTTTTTTAACGAGACCTCTTCAATCGGTATATCATCCTACTCCCTGTATAGTGTCCCATTTTGGTTGAAATTGCTGGGTATCTCAGTTCCGTGCTTCCGTCGAGTGTCAACACATTGTCAGGTACTAACACAGATGTATGGAAATTAAATATCACCATTAAAGCAATGTCAGCTACTAACAAAATCTCGCTATGTCAAAAAAGCTGTACTTTTTTAACGAAACCTCCTCGGTCCTCATATCCTACTCCCTGTATAGTGTCCCATTTTGGTTGAAATTGCTGGGTATCTCAGTTACATGCTTCCGTCGAGTGTCAACACATTATCAGGTATTAACACAGATTTATGTAATTTAAATATCACCATTAAAGCAATGTCAGCAACTAACAAAATCTCGCTATGTCAAAAAAGCTGTACTTTTTTAACGAAACCTCCTCAGTCCTCATATCCTACTCCCTGTATAGTGTCCCACTTGGTTGAAATTGCTGGGTATCTCAGTTCCATGCTTCCGTCGAGTGTCAACACATTATCAGTTACCAACACAGATTTATGGAATTTAAATATCACCATTGAAGCAATGTCAGCAACTAACAAAATCTCGCTATGTCGAAAAAGCTGTATTTTTTAACGAGACCTCCTCAGTCGGCATATCCTACTCCCTGTATAGTGTCCCATTTTGGTTGCAATTGCTGGGTATTTCACTTCGATGGTTCCGTCGAATGTCAACACATTATCAGGTATTAACACAGATTTATGTAATTTAAATATCACCATTAAAGCAATGTCAGCAACTAACAAAATCTCGCTATGTCGAAAAAGCTATATTTTTTTAACGAGACCTCCTCAGTCAGCATATCATCCTACTCCCTGTATACTACCTAGTTCCGCACCTAGATGGCGACCCTGTAGTACATCTCACAATGTTCGAATATCAAGTAAATCAAGTGTAGTACAGCACAGCTATTTGCCTGTTAGTTACCAACGCATTATCAGTCGTCGAAAATTTTTAAGGGAATCTTAATAATATCTCAGCGACCAACAATATGCTCTTTAAGACTTATCTGCAAAATGAAAGCATCGTGAGAAATTATGATTTTTAACACAGTTAACAATTTAACAGAATTAAGCTAGGCGATTTATTTAGCTAGGCAATTAATCTCGTCAGAACGCTAGCAGCAAATATTTAATAAGGGAATAGTAAAAGATTTTTTTATATCTAGTATAGTTATTGTTAGATCTATTACATCTATTATATACAAAGGAGAAAAAACGTCACAATCACTACCAAATGTTGTAGAAATCGCAGGTTGCATACTTCTGTCGAATATCAGCACATTATCAGTTGCTAGCACAGCTTTATGCAATTTAAATATCACCATTACAACAATGTCAGCAACTAACAATATGATCTGGTACCATACACAAAATCTCGCTATGTCAAAAAAGCTGTACTTTTTTAACGAAACCTCCTCGGTCCTCATATCCTACTCCCTGTATAGTGTCCTATTTTGGTTGCAATTGCTGAGTATCTCAGTTCCATGCTTCCGTCGAGTGTCAACACATTATCAGGTACTAACACAGGTTTATGGAATTTAAATATCACCATTAAAGCAATGTCAGCAACTAACAAAATCTTGCTATGTCGAAAAAGCTATATTTTTTAACGAGACCTCCTCAGTCGGCATATCATCCTACTCCCTGTATAGTGTCCCATTTTGGTTGCAATTGCTGGGTATTTCACCTCAATGCTTCCGTCGAGTGTCAACACATTATCAGGTATTAACACATAATTATGGAATTTAAATATCACCATTAAAGCAATGTCAGCAACTAGTAAAATCTCGCTATGTCGAAAAAGCTGTACTTTTTTAACGAAACCTCCTCGGTCCTCATATCCTACTCCCTGTATAGTGTCCCATTTTGGTTGAAATTGCTGGGTATCTCAGTTCCATGCTTCCGTCGAGTGTCAACACATCAGTTACCAACACAGATTTATGGAATTTAAATATCACCATTAAATCAATGTCAACAACTAACAAAATCACGCTATGTCGAAAAAACTATAGTTTTTTAACGAGACCTCCTCAGTCGGCATATCATCCTACTCCCTGTATAGTGTCCCATTTTGGTTGCAATTGCTGGGTATTTCACTTCAATGCTTCCGTCGAATGTCAACACATTATCAGGTATTAACACAGATTTATGGAATTTAAATATCACCATTAAAGCAATGTCAGCAACTAACAAAATCTCGCTATGTCAAAAAAGCTGTACTTTTTTAACGAAACCTCCTCGGTCCTCATATCCTACTCCCTGTATAGTGTTCCATTTTGGTTGAAATTGCTGGGTATCTCAGTTGCATGCTTCCGTCGAGTGTCAACACATTATCAGTTACCAACACAGATTTATGGAATTTAAATATCACCATTAAAGCAATGTCAGCTACTAACAAAATCACGCTATGTCGAAAAAGCTATAGTTTTTAACGAGACCTCTTCAATCGGCATATCATCCTACTCCCCGTATAGTGTCCCATTTTGGTTGCAATTGCTGGGTATCTCAGTTCCGTGCTTCCGTCGAGTGTCGACACATTATCAGGTATTAACACAGATTTATGGAATTTAAATATCACCATTAAAGCAATGTCAGCAACTAACAAAATCTCGCTATGTCGAAAAAGCTATATTTTTTTAACGAGACCTCTTCAATCGGCATATCATCCTACTCCCTGTATAGTCTCCCATTTTGGTTGAAATTGCTGGGTATCTCAGTTCCGTGCTTCCGTCGAGTGTCAACACATTGTCAGGTACTAACACAGATGTATGGAATTTAAATATCACCATTAAGGCAATGTCAGCAACTAACAAAATCTCTCTATGTCGAAAAAGCTATATTTTTTTAACGAGACCTCCTCAGTCAGCATATCATCCTACTCCCTGTATAGTACCTAGTTCCGCACCTAGATGGCGACCCTGTAGTACATCTCATAATGTTAGAATATCAAGTAAATGAAGTGTAGTACAGCACAGCTATTTGCCTGTTAGTTACCAACGCATTATCAGACGTCGAAAATTTTTAAAGCAATCTTAATAATATCTCAGCGACTAACAATATGCTCTTTAACACTTATCTGCAAAATGAAAGCATCGTGAGAAATTATGATTTTTAACACAGTTAACAATTTAACAGAATTAAGCTAGGCGATTAGTTTTAGCTAGGGAATTAATCCTGTCAAAACGCTAGCAAATATTTGATAAGGGTATAGTAAAATATTTTTTATATCTAGCATAGTTATTGCTAGATCTATTACATCTATTATATATAAAGGAGAAAAAACGTCACAATCACTACCAAATGTTGTAGAAATCGCAGGATGCATACTTCTGTCGAATATCAGCACATTATCAGTTTCTAGCACAGCTTTATGGAATTTAAATATCACCATTAAAACAATGTCAGCAACTAACAATATGATCTGGTACCATACGCAAAATCTCGCTATGTCAAAAAAGCTGTACTTTTTTAACGAAACCTCCTCGGTCCTCATATCCTACTCCCTGTATAGTGTCCTATTTTGGTTGCAATTGCTGAGTATCTCAGTTCCATGCTTCCGTCGAGTGTCAACACATTATCAGGTACTAACACAGGTTTATGGAATTTAAATATCACCATTAAAACAATGTCAGCAACTAACAATATGATCTGGTACCATACGCAAAATCTCGCTATGTCAAAAAAGCTGTACTTTTTTAACGAAACCTCCTCGGTCCTCATATCCTACTCCCTGTATAGTGTCCCATTTTGGTTGAAATTGCTGGGTATCTCAGTTCCATGCTTCCGTCGAGTGTCAACACATTATCAGTTACCAACACAGCTTTATGGAATTTAAATATCACCATTAAAACAATGTCAGCTACTAACAATATGATCTGGTACCATACGCAAAATCTCGCTATGTCAAAAAAGCTGTACTTTTTTAACGAAACCTCCTCGGTCCTCATATCCTACTCCCTGTATAGTGTCCCATTTTGGTTGAAATTGCTGGGTATCTCAGTTCCATGCTTCCGTCGAGTGTCAACACATTATCAGTTACCAACACAGCTTTATGGAATTTAAATATCACCATTAAAACAATGTCAGCAACTAACAATATGATCTGGTACCATACGCAAAATCTCGCTATGTCATAAAAGCTGTACTTTTTTAACGAAACCTCCTCGGTCCTCATATCCTACTCCCTGTATAGTGTCCCATTTTGGTTGCAATTGCTAGGTATCTCAGTTCCATGCTTCCGTCGAGTGTCAAAACATTATCAGGTACTAATACAGATTTATGGAATTTAAATATCACCATCAAAACAATGTCAGCAGCTAACAATATTGTCTGGTACCATACGCAACATCTCGCTATGTCAAAAAAGCTGTACTTTTTTAACGAGACCTCCTCGGTCATTATATCCTACTCCCTGTATAGTGTACCATTTTGGTTGCAATTGCTAGGTATCTCAGTTCCATGCTTCCGTCGAGTGTCAAAACATTAGGTACTAATACAGATTTATGGAATTTAAATATCAGCATTAAAACAATGTCAGCAACTAATAATATAGTCTGGTACCATACGCAAAATCTCGCTATGTCAAAAAAGCTGTACTTTTTTAAGGAGACCTCCTAGGTCCTCATATCCTACTCCCTGTATAGTGTCCCATGTTGGTTGCAATTGCTAGGTATCTCAGTTCCATGCTTCCGTCGAGTGTCAAAACATTATCAGGTACTAATACAGATTTATGGAATTTAAATATCACCATCAAAACAATGTCAGCGGCTAACAATATTGTCTGATACCATACGCAAAATCTCGCTATGTCAAAAAAGCTGTACTTTTTTAACGAGACCTCCTCGGTCCTCATATCCTACTCCCTGTATAGTGTCCCATGTTGGTTGCAATTGCTAGGTATCTCAGTTCCATGCTTCCGTCGAGTGTCAAAACATTATCAGGTACTAATACAGATTTATGGAATTTAAATATCACCATCAAAACAATGTCAGCAGCTAACAATATTGTCTGGTACCATACGCAAAATCTCGCTATGTCAAAAAAGCTGTACTTTTTTAACGAGACCTCCTCGGTCCTCATATCCTACTCCCTGTATAGTGTCCCATGTTGGTTGCAATTGCTAGGTATCTCAGTTCCATGCTTCCGTCGAGTGTCAAAACATTATCAGGTACTAATACAGATTTATGAAATTTAAATATCACCATTAAAGCAATGTCAGCAACTAACAATATGATCTGGTACCATAAGCAAAATCTCGCTATGTCAAAAAAGCTGTACTTTTTTAACGAGACCTCCTCGGTCCTCATATCCTACTCCCTGTATAGTGTACCATTTTGGTTGCAATTGCTGGGTATCTCAGTTCCATGCTTCCGTCGAGTGTCAAAACATTAGGTACTAATACAGATTTATGGAATTTAAATATCAGCATTAAAACAATGTCAGCAACTAACAATATAATCTGGTACCATACGCAAAATCTCGCTATGTCAAAAAAGCTGTACTTTTTTAACGAGACTTCCTCGATCCTCATATCCTACTCTCTGCATAGTGTCCAATTTTGGTTGCAATTGCTGGGTATCTCAGTTCCATACTTCCGTCGAGTGTAAACACATTATCAGTTGCTAGCATCGCTTTATGGAATTTAAATATCACCATTAAAGCAATGTCAGCAACTAACAATATGATCTGGTACCATCAGCAACTGACAAAATATCGCTATGTCGAAAAAACTATATTATTAAACTAGACCTCCTCAGTCGGCTTATCTATACAGTCTAGAAGAAAAAACGATTATTTAAATATTATGTCAAACAATCGTCACTATTAAATACGATTTTTGAGTAGCAGGTGTAAAGTGTACCGAGATATATTTGGCCAAAAGCACCTGAAAATCATAATACAAATATCTGGTTGACACATCTGCTGTACGGTTATCTCTCTGGGGAGGAGCTGCAATATGTTATATAAAAAGACTGAAGTCGCTCAAAAATAGGTTTTGAAAATAATTGGGAACAGATGTTATACTTACCCGAGTGATGACCTTTATGGTATTTGTTTGTGAGATGATTTCTTCATTGGAGTAAAATCTCTTTCCGCCGAGCCATTTCTTTAAGTTTGGAAACAAGAAATAGTCACACGGGGCTAAATCCGAAGAATAGGGTGGATGAGGGAGCAATTCTTAGCCCAATTTATGCAATTTCGCCATGGAGACTACACATGTGTGCACCCTTGCATTCTCTTGAGGGAAAAGAACTTTTTTCTTGGCCAAATTCGCTCGTTTTTTCTTCTAATAGTCATTGAATCGGTCCAATAAGCTGGTATAATATTCGCCATTGAGTGTTCTTTCCTTTCGAAGTTAATCAATGTGGATTATACCGCGTGCATCCCAAAAAACGGTCGCCTTGACTTTATTGGCTGACAAACCCACCTTGGCTATCTTCGGCGCCGATTCGCACGGAAAAACCCACTGTTTTGACTGCTGCTTGGTCTCTGGTGTGTTGTGGTGAATCCATATTTCGTCCACGGTTACGAAACGGCGCACAAACGGTCGATTGTGAGCAAACGCGGCACCCATTTGCGGATAGCTTTCTCATACCCAAGTGATCATGCAAAATCGAAACTACTGAGCCATCAATGCCTATGGCTTCCACAATCTTCCGCACTGTCAATATCCGATCGACCAACACCATATCGATAATTTTTTTCAATTGTTTTGTGTGTAGGGACATTGATTTTGCGTCCAGAACGTTCGGCGTAAACCACTTTTTTACCATGGAAATTGATAGTGCAGAGTCCCCATAGTATTTATCAAGCTTAGCCTTGGTTTGAGTGATATATTTTTCCACAAAAAATAATGTTTGATGAGCACACGAAATTAACTTTTTTCCATTTTTGGTATAACTCAACAGGTTATCTGCTTTTAATGGCTATCTAACACAAACTAAATGAAACAGCTTGTTCAAAATTTGACAGGAGTCAACTGACAGATGCTTGTTGACAGAAGCAGGAGCCCATTTTTTTTGAAGAGGCGAGAAATTCAAAAAGTCACGGACTTATTGACCCGCCCTCGTATAAAGCAAAATGTAGAATCGAGTATACAGATTAAACATAGTTACTTAACATGTGTTTCCAGTAGGGCTTATTTCCTATCTTCTTGCAGGCCTAGGGCTTCCATTAAAGCATTGGTCGTTATTCAAAGCTGACCAAATTCTTCTATAGATAGGTAATTGGGCCTCCATGAATAATGGATGCTGGCTCCATTTAAGAGTGAACCAGGATAATACGCTATATAAAAAAGAACCAGGATAGAAACATTGCACTATGGTGGCAATACTATAGCAATACGGGAGAATCAGGACTAAACAATAGCACTACGTCTGCGATACGTGTGAATCAGGATGGTACGCTGAACCAGTATACTACGCTGAACCAGGGTCGTATGCTGAACCAGGAGATTACGTTGAACCAGGACATAGAACCCTGACTCTATATGGTAGGAACATTCCGATGACCAAGAAGTTAAAATATCTTGGGGTAGTGTTGGACTCCAAGTTAACCTGGAACGGTCACGTTGAAAAACTACTGCTCAAGGCAGTCATGACCCTAGCCGTCACTAGGCGGCTATATGGAAAACGTGGACACTGGGACCTAGTACAGCCTGGTCGCAGTACTAATATGGTGGCCTAAGGTGATGCAATCCATTACCTAACAAAAACTGGGCGAGATTTAAAGGATGGCTTGCCTAGACATCACAGGGGCCACGACCTCAACCTCAACAGCCGCCATGGAGATGTTGCTGCATATGCACACACCCCCCCCCCCCTACATTTAGTTATCATCGGGGACGCCAGGCTGGGACTATGCAGACTAGTCTGCAATGATAGCCTGAAAGCCAACCCAGGCTGGAGGGGCCACTTTAAGACTCGGGAGATCATGAAGGAGCCCATGTTCGAAATGAGGTCAGACTTCGCGGGTCCGCAAATCCGCACGGACAGAAGATTTGCAGTGGTAATACCTGACCACGAGGGCATGGCAAGGGAAGGCGCCGAGCCTACTTCGGGGCGCGCTCGACTTGTTTACGGATGGATCTGGCGGTGATCGTAGGACGGGGGCCGGTGTCTAATCTGAAGGACTGAAAGTAAGTCACAGTATTTCTCTCAGAGTTTACGCAACGGTCTTCCAGGTCGAAATGTGCGCAATCCTGCACTGCACACGAGAGAATAAGAGGAGGGCTACACCAACAAGCGGATATTCATAGCTACAGGCAGCCAGACAGTCCTTAAGGCTCTAAGTAGCTCACGGGTAAACTCCAGACTGGTTAGTGAATGCAGATACGAGATGAGTGGCTTGGACGGGCAGAATGGGTTTACCCTCATCTGGGTGTCAGGCCACTAGGGGGCCAAAGGCAAGAAGAGGCTGACAGACTCGCAAAGAGAGGATCAGCAGAACCATTTACGTGACAATAACCGGTCCTACGCGTGACGAAGAGCACTGCTTGGGGATCGATTAAATCCTTTTTTCAGAAACCAACATAAGGCATACCGGACAGTTTGTCCAGGACTTAAGACATGGGAAGAGATTAAATGGGGAACCCAGTTGACCAGTTGAAGGAGAGCTGTAGATCTGCTAAATCTCAGCAAAAAACATTTCAGGAACATAACAGGACTTTTGACGGGAAACATCGTTGTCAAGCAACACCTGTATTCAAGGGGGACCTGGCATGCAGACTCTGTGGCGAGGGGGAAGAATCAGCTCAGCACATCCTGTGCGCGTGTAGAGCTCTGGACCGTAAAATACAACTGATCAACGGACATCCTAGATCGGAGGCAGAGCAATTTAAAATTTAGCCCTACCAGGTGCTGTGCAGACTGGTTCAAGGCACAAAAATCCTGGAATGGGTAGAGTAGAAAAGGTACAAAGCGTGCACAATAAGCCAAAGGCTGCATGCTACCAGGGCGATAATCGCGGACGGGCCCTGCGGAGGAAAAAACAATTGTCTGTTACAATACCTTCAGATATCATTCCTTTATCGATATTTACGAAAAAAAACAAACAAGAAAATGGCTGAAATCTACTCTTCTTACTTCAACACCATACAAAGAAGAGTTAGAAAATATAGTAGAGGAAAACAGGAGAAAAATTGAAGAGAAATAGAGGAAGGCAAGCATCAAGAGAAATAAAACAACGATAAGAAAAGCGTTCGGCGGAAAAGAAAATCCCCCAAAGAAAATCTTTCTGAAGGTGATGCAGAATCAAACAGTGGCCCTACTGTGTATATCATAGGGGAGTTTGCTGTAGTACAAATTTGTGGGAAAGCGAAAGATTCATTTCGACTTTACGTAATGCAAATAATTGCAATGATGGACGATGGTAGCAATGGAATTTATTATAAAAGGGCACCTTACAGAAAGAGTTTTTGGGAAACCAAAGAAGTGTTTTTTATCAACAAAGCCGACATCATCAGGAAACTTTCCAAACCATTGCCAGGGAGTTCTGCGAGATTCAAGAACTTAGTTAGTTTTTCTACCGACTTTAGTGATTTAATCTTGCATTTGCACTGTATTTGTTTAGGTCTTATAAGTTTTTGAAAATAATTTTGGAGAAACATATGTCTTTAGTGATGTAAATTGTATATATTTATTCATTTAAAACCATTTCTATTTAAAAGTGGCAAAGATCCGAGATGCGAATTCTTGTCCCACTCGATGGGGCAACGATCCAGATTGTCATATTTTAGATTGCATTTTCTAAATTTTTTCTCATATTTTGTCAAAGTTTCATATTTGAAGCCAAGGGCATTAATGGCCCTCACGTGCCGAAAAATATAAATTTCGTACTGAAAAGAAAAAAGTTCGGGGCGCAGCAAGTGCGTTATGGTAGTGAATTTTTATTAAATGCTTCAAATTTGAATAATTCAATTTATATCAACTTAGAAAGTTTAATTTTGGTACGTGGAAAGGTACTTTATAAGGTAAGATATTTGCCAAATTTCATTAAAACAACTTTGTAATTTTCGGAGAACAAAATTTTTTTCTGAAGAAAATTTAAAATTTGAATTACTCAATTTTCCATAAACTTAAAAAGTTTAATTTTGGTACGTAGTAAGCCCTCTCTTAATGCAATATATATGTTAAATTTCATTAAAACAACTTTGTAATTTTTAAAGAAAAAAAATTTTTTCGAAAGAAAACTCAAAATTTTCCCGGAAAACCCTGTCCGATTTTCCTAGCTGACGAATTCATCCAAGCCATTAATAAAGGAAAGGCACTTGCCGAGTTTAATGGAAATCGGTTAATTATTTTTTGAGTTATCGGATATATATATATATATATATATATATATATATATATATATATATATATATATATATATATATATATATATATATATAAACATATAAAAATTGAAACTGACCCCGAAAATTTTTGCAAGTCTCACCATCGATACCTATCTAATCATTTTAATAAAAATTCACTAAAAGTCACAAATAATTGCAAACGTGAAAATGCGGACTTTTGCTCCCACGTACTCTACCTACAAACTCCCTCTCATCTATAAAACGTATTGTGATAAAAGAAGCTCGTCAGCAGATCATCGTATTGCCTGCAAAAAAAGAATAAAAAATCTAACAGACGTCAACTAGGTATCCTCAAATCCAACGTTTATTAATTTGTAGCATATTTATATAGTATATCGGTCTGCCTTTTCTTTTTGCCAAGTATTTATTTTCACTTCAGTCGATTGTCCAACATTTCATCAGTCCCTGAAAGTGCTTTATGGAATATCAATATCACCATTAAAGCACTCTTAGCAACTAATAACATGCTGTTACATATTCATATCGCTAGATCATGGAAACCTTACATTTACAAACTAAATCTCAGCTATAATTAAGTCATCGTACCTCTGTAAATAAAAATAAAATTTTAGATCTAAAATGGTTATTTGAGTGAAACATTTCAGTTGACTGCACTATCAATCACTAATAGAGCTTTAATAAAATCTCATAATCAGCATTAAAGAAAGCACTCACAAAATTAAACGATATATACCTACAAGCGCCCTTTCAACTTAGATAAATAAAAAAAAAGATTTACACTATTGAACGTATAACTGCAGTTTTGTTGAAGTTCTTTGCATTGTCAAATACAGAATGAAATAAAGCCTGGACGCAGCAAGTGCCTTATGGTAGTGAATTTTCATAGAAATAATCTGACATAAAATATTTTATTATAACTTATTTTTCTTGTAACTTATAAATCTAAATTTTGGTGTATAGTTTACTTTTTATATCGTAAACCTACCTACCGAATTTGGTTATCATAGCTGTTTATTTTTTGAGATAAAAATTTTTTTCGAATGAAAACTCAAGATTTTCTAGGAAAAGCTTGTCCAATTTTCCTGACTAACAAACTTATCAAAGCCATTTACAGAAGGAAGGTACATGCCAAATTGTATCAAAATCGGCCCATTATTTCTTGAGCTATCGGTGTGATAGCTATATATATATATATATATATATATATATATATATATATATATATATATATATATATATATATATATATATATATATATATATATATATATATATATATATATATATATATATATATATATATATATATATATATATATACAGGGTACCCAGCAGAAATCGAAATCAAATTCCCTGACATTTCCAGGCCCCTCGACTACATTTTTCATAATACTCGAAATAAAATACACACATACCTGAATACTTTCTTTTTATGAAGAATATAAATAAAAATTACGAACAAAAAACTAACACAATCAAAAATAGCATTTTCGAGACGAAAATTTCCAATTTTACGGAAAAACTTGACTCTCATGACTGGCCTCAGGAAAGAATTTTCGAGTGTGATGGAACAAACCAGAATTCTCTACGTGGCATAGAAACTTTGCAAACAATGTTCGTATATATAAATTTGAATAAGCTTGGGAAATGGGTTCCAAAAGCTCACATTTGCGCCCATTCAATTTTTGAAAATTCGAGAGTCGTTACCTCTCTAAAAGCAAAGTTTTATTTATGAAAATTCGCTGAAAAAATGAAACAAAGATACTGTTTACATGCGCCATATACAAATGGCAAATATTTTGCAACTTTTAACATGATCATAGAGGATAAAATAGAATAAACACATTCACAGCAGAGCTGTACCCAGCCAATACATAAAACGCATTTTGCATTTTATGGATTCAAGGAAGAACGGTCCAAGTGAGATGTACATATGAGAGACGTTTGAGATAGAAGAAAAGATGCTATTTATATCGGCGCACGATGTGGCATACGCTGCATTCATTGGCGGATTTAATTGACATTGGTGCCAAAGGTAGGCCACTGTTATTAGATATCATTTCCTAGGTATGAGAAAACTATTTAAGTGAGAAAATTCATATAATATATATGAAATAAAAATAAAAAAGCATCTGTTAGTGACGATTTTACAAATATATAATTTCCAGGTCTACTGAATGATTTCCATGACATTTGAGTAACATCACAAATTTCCCTGACATTTTAGGGGTACTTCACATTCCCTGATTTTTCCAGGTTTTCCAGAACGCTGGGTACCCTGAATTGAAAAGAACTTCAGCGAAACTGCAGTGATACGTTTAATAAAATAAATATAAATGTAGATCAATGTGTAAATCAATTTGTTTATTTATCTACGTTGACAATGGATTTACATCAAGTATCGGCCTCCACAAGATTATAAACGCCTTTTTATATAGAAAAGGTCTTTTCATTAAGAAAAGCTCATAAGTCAACAGGTCACCCTATTGCCTACAAAAAGGAATAATTAAAAAATCTAACTAAAACGTCAACTAAGTATTCTAAAATCCAACGCATACTAGTTTGTAGCAAATAGAGTGTCGGCAAAATTATAGAATCAATTCATGAAAATCCGAGCGGTGTGTGTTTTGACGAAATGCTCGGACAGGTCACCTCTAGTTATCAAAAAAAGTTCGGGATGCAGCAAGTGCATTATAGTAGTGAATTTTCATAAGAAATGTGCACTATTAGTAACGTATATTATTAAAAGTAATTCTTTAAATTTGAATGGATCTTTGAGATTCGTTTTAGAGGTCCCAGTAAGCGATTACTTGAAGAGATTTCTATTTTCCATGGAGCTGCGAAATTAAAATTTGGTACATATATGTAAATACTGCAAGTCGCTTTAAAAAAATTGTGTTACAAATTTCATTAACGTTACAGAAGATTTCCAGAAAAAACATGTATTATTTACAAGGGGAATGAACCTGCCAAATTATCAATATGGCAGTTATTTCTCCTTACTAATTGCTTGGATGCTTTTGTTTTAGTCAAACCAATTGAACTAGTTTTTGCAAACAAAACAACAAAACCGGTTTTTTACATAGGTTTTACCATGGCTCAAGACTGAAGATTATAGCTTAATGGGAAATTGAGTTATCGGATTTGAAATCTTTTTAGGAAAGTTCTCTACCAGAACTTACTGCACCCAGACTCTTTTCATCGCTTATTTACTGTTGCTGTATCCATACTATTTTAAATGATAAAATATTGTAGCTCTCTATGTGAGACTAACAAATAAGGCAACCCCAAATTCATTTTTGGAAACATATTTTAAACAAACGAAATTAGGTAACAATTTAAACACAAATTGAACATTTTGTTTCGCGGCTTCGTCACAGGGGTTCTCCTTCTACATGCCTACAGCCACCCACAATGCATAAATTAGAACAATATAAATAAGAAAAATTTCTTCGGGACAACCCCCAAGAAAGTTGCGGGACCCGTGGTGAATAAAGGTTCTGGGCGAAGTGAACATGATTTTAAGGAAGTATAGCTGCAAAATGGGTAAAAGGTAGCTGATGGAGGTCCAATTAAGATAGTTATTTCGAACTTTCCGCTCACATTTTCTTTTTATCTTCTTCCCCGCCCAGTACCCCTATTCACTCCTGTTCCTGTAATTTTCTTAGGGGACGTTTGCAAGAAATTTTTCTTGTGGTTTGTGCATCTAGAAAGGGTTCTAATCATGTTTCTGAATTTTTTCCTAAAGTCCCCTGTGTGGTAAACTGAAAATTGATCGAAAATTTAATTTTTATTTCCAAAAGGAATGTACCTGCCAAATTCTAATGTGACAGGTATTTTTCTTTATAAATCGCTTGAATGATCCATTCTAGTCAACTCAATCGAACCAGTTTCTGCAAAGAAAATAACAAAAAAAGGTTTTTCAAAAGACATTTGCAGTTATTTTTCAAATCTAGTACCCACGCTGCCTTTATATTGGTTTTATTTTGTATCAAAACTGAAGATTCTAGTTTAATGGGAAAATGAGTTATCATTATATTTGAAACATTTTTACAAAAATTCGCTACAATAACGCACTTGCTATTCCCAAACTCTTTTCAACACTTATTTACTATTACTGTATCCATACTTTTTGAAAACGAAACAAAAATACAAAATTTTTAAATTAAAATTTTGATAATTTACACTGTACATCTGATTATATAGGGTGACGCATTGAAAACGAAACAGACCGATTTGCGTCCAAAGAATTTTTTAAAGAAACGCTAAAATACGTCAATTTTAATATTGAGGGGGACATGTTTTGACATAAAACCCAACTTTGTCACATCAACCCCTTAAGGGTGGTGATAACAACCCTTATATTTTAAATAGGGAACATGGGTCGAGTGTTACATCATTTGAAAGCTTTTTCTTTTTTGAATTCAGCACATTAATTTTTTGGAAGTGTTATCAACTTGTTTAAACATTATTCACAGTTAGAAATTCAAGAACGTATTTCATTCATTGTGATAAGAAATGCACCAATTAGTCAATTTTTCGTTAAAAAAAACTAAAAAAACAAAACCAGACGTTCAAAAATGTTTGCTCAGTTAAGTAAGTGTTGAAATTGTTGACCACCGGCTTCCATACAAAAGTACAAATTTTGTTTAAAACGAGCTCTGACATTCTGGAGCATTTGTGGAGTTATTAGACGACATTCTTTAACAATGCTTCGTCGTAATTCTTCCAGAGGCTCTGTTTCTGTTGCGAAACTTCTACTCTTTAAATGGCCCCATAGAAAGAAGTCTAAAGGAGTTAAATCCGGTGATCTAGGGGGCCACTGGTGATGGCCTACCACCAAAACACTGTACCTGGACAGCAAATTTCCTCTCCAACCGGAGCGTTTCTGTTGTCGTGAATGGCCATTCCTCTAAACTGCATTCAATTAATGCAGGAGTCCCTCAAGGTTCAGCTTTAGCCCCTACTTTGTTTCTTCTACACATAAATGACCTCCTCTCTATCACACCCAACTCAGCTCACAGTTACGAGGACGACAGCACCCTCCACTCAAATATACAATATTATAAGCCTGTCTCTTTAACCGAATTAGATGATCATCGCAAGACTCATGAAGGGTTCTGTCTCTGTGGATCTCCAAAAATATTAGACTCAGGAAGTAGAAATCTTGTACTATTCAACTCCACCAAATCTCAGTCTTGCTTTCTATCTCATAAAAGATACACCAGTCCTAGACCCAACACAATGAACAACCAAGTTTTTCAAAGTAATGAGGCCTTTTCACTTGTTGGCATTTCTGTGGATTGAAATCTCAATTGGCACCAACATGTCACATCAATTGCAGCAGCGGCTGCTAAGAAATTAGGTTTCCTCTTCCGGCCTCGCAAATACTTTTCACTAGCTGATCTCTGTACCTTATATACTTCACAAATAAGGACAAACCTCGAATCCCCACATCTGGGGTGCCGCAGACACTGCCGCTTCTACACTCGCTATCCTGGACTCCATTCAGAAGAGAGCTTAAGTCTCATCGATGACCCTACCCTCACCCAAGTGCTGCCATCCCTTTCCCACCGACGTGGCGTTGGTGACCTTTTATAAATATCTGCACGGGCACTTCTCAGAGGAGCTTTCTTCCATAGTTCCTCCATCTGCTGCCCCCAACTGATCTACCAGGGGGACAGAGCGTATGCACCCTTTTACTGTGCTGGTTACCATACATAATATCTTGTTATGCCCGCTCTTTTGTCCCGAGGACTTCCAAATTGTGGAATTCCTTGCCGGCACATGTTTTCCCTCTCCTACGAACCTCCAAACCTTCAAGTCCAGAATTAACAACTTGCCTCTTTCCCCCTTGTCGACACCCGATAGTATTTAGGCTCTAATCCCTCGTGGTGTGTTGAAATATATATATAAAAAATATTGCTGTTGTGAATAGAGTTTATATTTTCCACTCTATAAATGACTTTCGTTGGAAAATTTAACAATATGACGTATCAAAATGTTGATGGTACCGTGTAGACAGTCCAAAGATCTATCAAAATAATAAATAAGAAGGGGATATAAATGTTCTTCAACCATGTGTATTTTTGAAAACTAGAATTAACGTATTCGAGCATTTCGTCCAAACACAAATCGTTTAAATTCTAATGACTTGATTCCAAATTTTTGCCGCTACCTGTATGTAGTATATATTATACTGGTTGGCCTTTCTTTTTTCAAAGCAGTCATTTTCTCTTCAGTCGATTGTCAACACTTTATCAGTTCCTGGAAGTGCTTTATGGAATTTCAATATCACCATTCAAAGCACTCTTCGGAACTAACAATATGCTGTTACAAGTGCGCATCGCTAGATAAAGGAAACCTTACTCTTAGAGAGACTAATGCCCAGTTTCCCCAAACTCGATCAAATATTTAACGGACGATCAGGTAATCAAGGCTTCAGACGACCAATCACAGTTTATGATTTGGGTTTTTGTCATGATAACCAAATGTTTTGAAGCTGTGATTTGTTGTTTTAAGCCTTGAATAACTAACCGGCAGTTAAAACTTAATCGAGCTTTATGAAACTGGGCATTAATCTCCCCAATATATAGGTCATCGTACCTCTGCAAATAAATATAAATTTTTAAATGAAAATGAAGTGGTTAGCTACAATTACATGCAAACGTCTATTAGTTTAGATAATTTAAAAATATGCATACTTAAGTATCTAATAGTAAAATATATATAGTTGAGTAATATCAGGTTAAAATAATGTAATCTTTGAATATTAGCACCCAAGATAAACAATCGTGGTCTTCTAAGCTCTGTTGATTATAAACACAATATCAGTCACTAAAAATGCTTTACAGATGTTTAATATCTCTGATAAAGCACTATCGGTAACTAACACTGTGCTTAGACAGCCGACGTCGCACTCTAAACAAACCGGCTAACACCAGGTTATCAACTTTGACACGTGAAAGGGAATCCTAATGCCTTAATCTGCTTACTCCTTATAGTGTCCAACAATGGTAGGTTATATTGTTAGTAGGTACAGATGGTAAGTTCTGGAGTCGCCACCCGCCACTTAGGTGACGTAATACAAGATGATGATTGGATAGCTTGTAACGTAAACTCTAACCTAAAAGGACGCAATCCAAGAAGGCCGAGCCGAACTGAAAAGAAAGCTTTTAAAATTTTAAATAACGGTTGATGTGAGCAGTTAAAATTAATCCAACATTTTGAATATTAAAGATGGTGATTGACGCATGCGCAAACTCCACTCTGTTAATTTTTGAGTTAGAGGGTACATGTGGGGTATCGTTGTTTTCAGCATATTCTTCTCTTTACTAACGACATGTTTAGAGGAATCTACTTGAAAAGCGGGTGCAGAATCGCTCGTTTATACCTACTATTGTTTTTTAAATCTATATATATATATATATATATATATATATATATATATATATATATATATATATATATATATATATATATATATATATATATATATATATATATATATATATATATATATATAATTGACGTTTCTTAAATACAACTCGAATATTATAACGTTCTAAAATTTATGGGTACAGGAATACAAATATTTTCTTTGTGGTCAAAGCATGGGCCCCTAAATTCATTTCAGATTGCAAACGTGGGTATATAAAGGATCATAAATTTGTCAGCCAGAAGACTAAAGTAGTTCTTCGACCTCGTTCCGTTTAAGTATTTACACAATAGATAAACGATGGTCACCAAATATAACTTTCTTCGGACGAGTTCGTTACTTAGGTTAAATATAAACACACAGTAGCGGTTGATTTTAATTTAAAAAAATTCATCCTCTGATGACGCTAACTTGGTTAGTGAAACGATCATCAGGTCTTTGAAATATGTGTTGTAGTGATTTGGGTTCTCCAAATGTACTTATCAGTGCTCATCACAGGTTCCAGTTTTCACATAGTTTCTGAAAATAATAAATTATCACAGACAGCTATATGGAAGTTATGATTCAATTTGAAGCACTATTTTTTACCTTCTTTCTACCAAAGTTAATTTAAATATCTTAATATATTTTTTTAAAATTTGCTAAGCAATTCCATAATCTGATTGTTTGTTAGAATTGAATAAAAAGTTGAAAAACAACGTAAACTGATCCTACATGAATTATGGCAATTGATTATAAATGTAAATATTTTTAAAACTAGAATCTTTGGGTATAGGAAGTCTTACAAAAGTTGTAGCAGTGATGCCCTTCATTTCTGAACCATAAATTACATGGTTTTCTATTTGCAAAAATTGAGTGCAGTTTGAATTTTTTCCAATTCAGCCACTATTTTAGAGCGCCTGTATTTCGGCGAATTACATAGACGAAAACTTTCCTGAATGCGTCATTTTGGTGGGACTTCGATATCTAAAACGACCGAAAATTTTTGATATGTGCTAAACACCCGAAAAGTTGCAAAACAATTCAAATAACTCGAAACTATGAACAATATTTTTTTTCGTACAAGCATGCATTATAAATTGATGAAAAATGCAAAAATGCAATAATATAAAAGATGTTCTACTAATAAATAGGAAAACTTGTATCACCAATGACATATGGGCCACCTGTGATTTTCCAAATAATTTTATAAGATGGAGCTCAAGACACCCTACGATTAACGCATTAATTTTTTGTATATCTTGCGTAATACTACTATATTAAATTTTACCGTAAAATGCGCTACTGTATATAGGGTGGCGCATTGAAAACAACAGACAGATTTGCGTCCAGTGAATTTTTTTTTAGAAACGCTGAAACACGTCAATTTTAATATTGAGGGGGACATGTTTTGACATAAAACTAACTTTGTCACATCATCCCCTTAAGAGTGGTGATAACAGCCCTCATATTTTAAATAGGGAACATGGGTCGAGTGTTACATCATTTGAAAGTCTTTCTGTTCTGAATTCAGCACACTTATCTTTTTGGAAGTTTTATTAACTCGTTTAAAAATTATTCACAGTTGAAGATGCAAAATTGCATTTCACTCATTCCGATAAGAAATGTGCTGATAGTCAATGTTTTGTTGGTTTGTAAACAAAACATTGACTATCAGAACATTTGTTATCGGAATGAGAGAAATGCGGTTTATTATTTCAGTTTATCGGTCGGTTTGATACTTGATAGTACTACAGAAAATTAATTTCACAATGGTGTATTCTGTAGAAGAAAGTTGAAATAATTACTATTTTTTTCAAAAACGATGACTGTGCCAACCGTACCGCAAATTTGTTTAATGAACGACATCCGAACAGACATGTTAACAGAAAATACATTTTGGAGTTAGTTGCAAAGTTTCGACAAAATGGTTCAGTAGCCAAGAAAAAACGGGATCCTGAATGTGAATTTCCGGTTAGAAATGAGACTACCGAGATTTAAGTTTTAGGACAAATTGCTGCAGACCCAACTTTGAGCACGAGAAAATTGGCCACTGTTTCAAACATCAAAAGAAGAACTATTTAGCGAATATTGGAGCATCATAAATTTTACCCGTATAAAATTCATCTTGTACAATAACTAAATGAAGATGATTTTGATCGGCGGCTGGAGTTTTGTGAAGTTATGACTGTACGAATAGCTGATAACGGGAACTTTCTGTTCAATATATGTTTTTAGACGAGTGTACGTTCTTATTAAACTCTACAGTCAATCGTCATAATTGTCGAAATTTTCACGAAGTCCACACTCAAACTCCACAGAAATTGAATGTCTGGACTGACATTTTTGGAGACGGTTTAATCGGACAAATTTTTCTTGATGGCAATTTGAGTAGCGAAACGTATTTGGAGTTACTAGAATATATCGTTTACCCTCTACTAATTGATATTGTTGAAAATGATGATCGCTATCAAGAAAATCAATTAGTGTTTCAACAAGATGGAGCTCCTCCGCATTTTTCACAATGTGTTAGGGAGTTTATGAACAGAAAGTTTCCAGAGCAATGGCTTGGGGGTAGAGGTGCTATCGAGTGGCCCCCTAGTTCACCGGATTTAACTCATTTAGACTTCTTTCTATGTCGCAATTTAAAGAGTAGGATTTTCGCAACAGAACCGGAGTCTCTGGAAGAATTACGACGACGCATTGTTAAAGAATGCCGTCTAATAACTCCACAAATGCTCCACAACGTGAGAGCTCGTTTTAAACAAAATTTGTACTTTTGTATGGAAGCTGGTGGACAACAATTTGAACACTTACTTAACTGAATAAACATTTTTGAACATTAGATTTTGTTTCTTAGTTTTTTTTTAACGAAAAATTGACTAATTAGTGCATTTCTTATCACAATAAATGAAATACGTTCTTGCAACTCCAACTGTGAATAATTTTTAACGAGTTATAAAACTTCCAAAAAAAATAGTTTGCTGAATTCAAAAAGAAATAGCTTTCAAATGATGTGACACCCGACCCATTTTCCCTATTTAAAATATCAGGGTTGTTAACACCACCCTTATGTGAAAACATGTGCCCTTCAATATTAAAATTGACATGTTTCAGCGTTTCTTAAAAAAATATGATCTGGACGCAAATCGGTCTGTTTCGTTTTCAATGCGCCATCCTGTATAATTTGCATCTGCAACATATAAAAATTTTTGGGACGCAGCAAGTGCATTTTCATAAAAATTGTACACTATTAGTACTACTATTATTAAAATAAATGCTTTAAATTTAAATGGACCTGGAAGACCGGTTTTAAAGGTCCCAGTTAGCGATTATTTGAAGAAGTTTCTATTTTCTATGGAGCTAGAAATTTATAATTTGGTATGTAAATGTAAATGGGTCAGGGCTGACAATTTACTAAATTGTTAGCTGGTTGTATACAGTCTCTATTTTTTAACACTTTGTGTTATTTGGAGCTGGCGTGACAACATACTACTAGGTGACGACACGTTGCTTCATGTCTCACCATTCATTTATTTTCGTCATTAGTGAATTTTTTCTACGAAAATTCACTAAAAGAAACTGTCTCAAATAAGGTTAATTTATATCGATTATCAACACATTATCAGTACCTAACACAAATTTATGGAATTTTAATATCACCATTAAAGCCATGTCAGCAACTAACAATACGCAAAAGCAACGTACACAAATCTTGGTGAATCGAAATGAAAAAGATGTACCTACTTCTTTGACGAGATCGCACCAGTCATCATGTTATCCTCCTTCCTATGGGTAATTATAATGACACAAATTTCAAAAAGTAGTTGGTGAAGAATGAACAAAACTCGGGACGCAGCAAGTGCGTTATGGTAGTGAATTTTTATTAAATGCTTCAAATTTAAATAACTCAATTTTCTATAAACTTAGAGAGTTTAATTTCAATACGTAGTAAGGTTTTTCCGAAGGCAAGATATCCACAAAATTTCATTAAAATAACTTTGTAATTTTCGGAGAAAAAAATTTTTTTCGAAAGAATATTTAAAATTTGAATAACTCAATTTTCTCTAAACTTAGAAAGTTGAATTTTGGTACGTAGTAAGGTTGAGGCAACATATATAGTAAATTTCATTGAAACAGCTTTGTTACTTTCGGAGAAAAAAAATTTTTTCGAAAGAAAACTCAAAATTTTTCCGGAAAACCCCGTCTGATTTTTCTGGATAACGAACTCATCCAAGCCATTAATAAAAGACAGGCACTTGCCAAGTTTCATCGAAATCGGTTAATTATTTTTTGAGTGTAACAGCGGCAGAAGCAGAAGTCAATGGAAGGTTTGTGTATTAGGAAAGAAACTATTGACTATTAATAACAACAATTGACTAAAAACGCTGCGAGTTGTAAGGCAAAAATAATTATACTACAGAGGTGATAAATGATAATACATTACAATAGGGTTATATATAATCGTAAATGCTTCCAATGATTAACAATCAGTGAATTCAGTATTATTGACATTTCTCGGAAACTTACAAATGAATTTCATGAGTCAATAAGAAAAGCATTGACTAACCAACAGCAACCACATACTTATGATTTAAACATAAATGTTTCAAATTTGAATAGCTCAATTTTCTGTAACCCTAGAAAGCTGAATCTTGGCACATAGTTAGGTATTTCCCAAAGCAATATGTAGACCAAATTTTATCGAAATTTTCGGAAAAAAAAATTTTTTTTGAAAAAAAACTCAAAATTTTTCCGGAAAACCCCGTCCGATTTTCCTGGACAACGAACTCATCCAAGCCATTAATAAAAGAAAGGCACTTGCCGAGTTTCATCTAAATCGATTAATTATTTTTTGAGTTATCAGATACATATATATATATATATATATATATATATATATATATATATATATATATATATATATATATATATATAAACATATAAAAATTCAAACTGACCCCGGATATGGGTTCTAGGGGTCCTAATTCGCGCTCATTTGAAAGAATTTTTGCAAAGTCTCACCATCGATACCTCTCTATTAGTGAACACACACGCTTGTCTGCAGCTTATACATATATATACATATATATATATATATATATATATATATATATATATATATATATATATATATATATATATATATATATATATATATATGTTAGATTATAATAAGAATTAATAAAATAATGTTTGGTGAAAGTTAGAAGGTAAACAAAAATATGTAATCATCCAACATACCTCTTTTAAAAAAGCTGTCTTCTATTTAACACAAGCTTCTCAGTAGTCTACACACTCACATAGTCTAGTCACAGTCTTATGCTGTGGTTTAGTAGTAAGCACTCGAGTATTCGTCGACCGGCAAAGTTGAGAATTTCAAAACGTAACCAAAATGGAACATTATAAAAAATGTAATTCTTCAGAGCACAGTCAATACTAGAAGTTGCAATCAAAATGGTTGAAATGCAAATTTAAACTGATGCACCACTTGACCATAAAACAGCTATCTACCCCTCTCCTTCACTTACCTACTGTCAGTTAATCCTTTCTTCGAAGGAAAGCTTCTTGAGAACCATAACAACACACTTTATGCTTGATTAAACCCGAACAAATTAGTAATAGTTATCTTTCCAATCTGTCAATCCTCCGCCTTAAAAATTCAAATACTTCCGATAATCTTAAAGTCATAAAACTGTCACACACTAAAGCCTCTTTAGCCACAAAAATCAATAAGTTGTTTCTTATATTTTAAATAAATGTATACAAGGCTTGTTCCAAATTTTTTTCTGTGTATGTGTCCTTTCGCGAGAAAGCGATGCCTCATTTTCAGTACCAAAGTTATCGAAAAAAATTAGAAGGTTTTTTTAATAGATCAAACCAGTTCAGCCACAAATATGCTATTCATAAAATACTGAGGTTGCACATTGTGGCTGGGAACTGAAACAAAAAAGTAAAATCACCTCCAAAACCACAAAAATAATAACAGTTATGCGCTAGATGCGTATTTTGACAACGAAGTTGTCTTCATCATTATCTGTCGCTAAACTAACTGTATGGGCAAAATTATCCTAAGCTATACAACTGAAGATGATGTAATCCCGATGATGCAACACCGGATGCTAATGCAACACCTGATTTTTTTTAAATATTTCAACACACCACGAGGGCTTACAGCCTAAATACTATCGTACCGTGGGTGTCGACAAGGAGGAAAGAGGCAACTTGTTAATTCTGTACTTGAAGGTTTGGAGGTTCGGCGGAGAAGGAAAAACATGTACCGGCAAGGAATTCCACAACTCGGAAGTCCTCGGGACAAAACAGCGGGCCTAACAAGATGTTATATGTCTGGTGACCTGGACAGTAAAAGGGTGTATTCGCTCTGTTCCCCCGGTGGATCTGTTTAGGGCAGCAGGTGGAGGAACTATGGAAGAAAGTTTCTCTGAGTAGTGCCCGTGCAGATATCTATAAAAGAGAAAGAGAGGTCACTAACGGCACTTCGGTGGGCAAGGGATGGCAGCCTTTGGGTGATGGTAGGGTCGCCGATGAGACGTATAGCTCTTTTTTGAATGGAGTCCAGGATAGCGAGTGTAGAAGCGGCAGCGGCACCCCAGATGTGGTAGCAGTATTCGAGGTTTGGCCTTATTTGTGAAGTATATAAGTTATAGAGATTAGCTGGTGAAAAGTATTTGCGAGCCCAGAAGAGGAAACCTAATTTCTTAGCAGCCGCTTCTGCAATTGATGTGACATTTTGGTGTCAATTGAGATTTCGATCCACAGAAATGCCAACAAATTAAAAGAACTCATTACTTTGAATAACTTGGTTGTTCATTGTGATGGGTCTAGGGCTGGTTTATCTCTTATGAGAGAGAAAGCAAGACTGAGATTTTGTAGGGTTGAATTGTACAAGATTTCTACTTCCCCGGTCTAATATTTTTTTGAGATCTAAGGAGACAGAACTCTCCATGAGTCTGCGATCCTAATCTAATTCGGCTAAAGAGACAGGCTTAGGATATTGTATATTTCAGTGGAGGTTGCTGTCGCCCGCGTAACTGTAAACTGGGTTGGATATGCTAGAGAGGAGGTCACTGATGTGGAGAAGAAACAAAGTCGGGGCTAAAGCTGAACCTTGAGGAACTCCTACATCAATTGGATACAGTTTAGAGGAATGGCCATCCACGACAACAGAAATGCTCCGGTTGGAGAGGAAATTTGCTGTCCAGGTACAGAGTTTTGGTGGTAGGCCATAGTCCGGAAGTTTATTAGGCAACGCTGCGTGCCAGACCTGGTCATATGCTCTGAATATGTCTAGAGCGACAATCTGGGATTCACCGTGTAGTTCCATAGACTTGTTCCAAGAATGGGTGACATAGGAAAGGAGGTCGGCAGTTGATATGCTCTGATGGAATCCATACTGCCTGTCGAGAATTAGACTTTGTTTTTCAAGAAATTTTAGTAATTCGGTCTTTATATACTTTTCCATCACTTTAGAGACGACTGAATGGAGAGAAATAGGCCTGTAGTTGATAGGAAGCGCTTTGGATCCTTTCCTGGGGACGGGTTGTACTCGAACAGTTTTCCAGTTACTAGGGAATATGCCACTATTGTAAGATGTCTGAAACAGACGAGTCAGGACGGGAGCAAGTCCTGGTGCGCATTTTTTAAGAAAAATTGGTGGGATCTCGTCAAGTCCAGAGGCTGTCCTGGTATTAAGAGAAGAGAGCATCTTTCGTACCTTTTCAGTTTTGAAAATGATATCCGTCATTTTATGCGCGACATTGAGGACTATTGGTGGTTGAACATTTGGAGGTGGGTTGAGAGTAGAATTGCCGGCGAACAACGAGGCAAAAAGTCCAGCCTTGCCCAGGGCGGTAGAAACACCCATATAACTGCCACATCTTTAGTTATGTAAAAACAAACACATTTCCAAACTTGACTAGTTTTTTTCATTGTACGACAATATTTTACAATTACTAAGAGAGAACAAAAGGACAGTAGAAGATTAAGACATGATTACATAAAAACAGACCTACCAGGTTCTGTACACAAACCACTCTAACGGTTTTCTTACTTCCGTGTACTAGCTATCGTTTTAGATTATAAATAACACCACGAAATTTGCTCAAACCATTATGACTAGAGCGATAAATAAACCAAAAGTCTTCTTTATTGGTCTGACGATCAAAGCCACCTTTGTTAGAGTCCAAATATTAGCGCTATAGCTTAAATTCCACATAACGCCAACAAATGGACTGAAACCACTGGGACTTTTTAATATACTTATTAGAGAGAAACCTCTCCGTTATATAGAGTAACTCTCAAATATCAAACTCACCATTTAAGCTTCGCCCACAATTAACACTAAAAAAATTACTTTGAAAGCAAGAACATAGCCGCCCAATTTGAAATTATAATAGATTGGTATGATTTTAATACACAACTAAGTGAAGATTGGAACCTGTGATGAGCACTGATAAGTACACTTGAAGAACCCAAATCACCACAACACATTTTAAAAGACCTGACGAGCGTTTCACTAACCAAGTTAGCGTCATCAGAGGATGAAACATTCTAAATACTTAAAAAAAACTAATATCAACTTATATACCGGATCTTAGGTAAAGAGATCCTACTGAGATGGGAAACTAGTCGCAGGAAAATTTCACAGTGTATTGTATTTTTATTGCCGGACAAGGTCTTTGCGCTGTCTTCACTACTTTATCTAAAAACTGTCCATCTGTAATAGTTTTGAGAAGGTTCAACGACAGCTAAATTAACATCAATTCCTCTGGCGGCAATAACTGTAGACTTATGTTATCTTTAGAACGTGCCGAAAACGTGGGAATTTGATTTAACAAAGCAATCGATCAGGTGACTCGTAGTTGGCGGTGGTGAAGCGTTCATACAGTTTTTGTTGTAACTATATTTCGCAATATATACGCTTTCGAACCCGTTTAGCTGTCCTGGTTTTCTAACATTTTTTATTAATTTCAGATTATCTTTATCAACGTGATGATTATTATCCCAAATGTGTCGGGCGACGGAAGACTTATCTACAGTACCGTAACGTAACTCTAAGCTACATCCCGAACGACTCACATCATACGTACGCACAAAAAATGGCAAGTCTGAATTTTTTAGTAAATCGGTTAATTAATTTTCCTTTAAACAAAAGTAGATATACCAAAGAATTAAATTATATTAAGAACGAGGCCGAATATAACAGATACACTGCTTGCCTAGTGGAAAAATTAATGAACAAACAGAAAACAAAGAAAATGTTGACGGAATCAACGACGTTCAGAAGAGAAAAATCAGAAAAAAACTTTGTTTGCTTACCATTTGAACCTAGAATCACGAGGGGCCTAGACAGCATTTTTTTTAAAGTCAACTTACAGCTAACATTTTTAACAACAAATACCTTAAAAAACTTGCTAGGTAACCCAAAAGACAAGGATAGCGCGGACAAAATGTCGGGAATTTATGAAATAAGTTGGAAAGATTGTAATCTTAAATACGTCGGACAAACAAAAAGATCGATTGGAATTAGATTCAAAGAACACATATCCCAATTACGTTACGGTACTGTAGATAACTCTTCCGTCACCCGACATATTTGAGATAATAATCATCACGTTGATAAAGATAATTTGAAATTAATAAAAAATGTTAGAAAACCAGGACAGCTAAATGGGTTCGAAAGCGTATATATTGCGAAATATAGTTACAACAAAAACTGTATGAACGCTTCACCACCGCCAACTACGAGTCACCTGATCGATTGCTTTGTTAAATCAAATTCCCACGTTTTCGGCACGTTCTAAAGATAACATAAGTCTACAGTTATTGCCGCCAGAGATATCGATGTTAATTTAGCTGTCGTTGAACCTTCTCAAAACTATTACAGATGGACAGTTTTTAGATAAAGTAGTGAAGACAGCTCAAAGACTTTGTCCGGCAATAAAAATACAATACACTGTGAAATTTTCCTGCGACTAGTTTCCCATCTCAGTTCGATCTGTTTATCTAAGATCCGGTATATAAGTTGATGTTAGTTTTTTTAAGTGTTTAGAATGTTTCATCCTCTGATGACGCTAACTTGGTTAGTGAAACGATCGGCAGGTCTTTTAAAATGTGTTGTGGTGTTTTGGGTTCTCCAAGTGTACTTTAATACACAAATAACATCATTATAACCCTGCGAACTATAACTTCTTTTGAGTTCATTTCGTTGTGTTGAAACATTGTACTAACTTTGTTGTTGATAAATTGTTAAATATGTAATTAACTTCAACACATATGTCTATAAACCAACGTAAAAAATAAATAAGGGACACAATAAAATGAACAAGATACTATCAGTGAAAAGCAAAGTGTCACTAAAATAGTAAATATACAAACAAAAAATAACATATACCAATATTAAATCTTCTCACATTCAAGCACACATAGCCGTTTTACTAATGCTATAAGGACTGCAATTATTTAAATGCACACATCACTTCTGTAATATATCCAGAAAAAAATTGTGTTAAGGTAACAAAAGTATGATTACCGAATTTTCTGTGGCATCCAGACTTTCATGGTCGACTTTATCGAAGAAATAGTGACTTAGATCAAATACATACATCTAAGCCTTATAGCCCTAATAACAATGGCTTCCTCAATGTCCCTATTAATCTAAAACCATATCCTGCAAACCTAACTGCTACATAGACAACAGTTAAAATATTACCTAAAATATTAAACTTACTGTTAAAGCTCTGTCAACAATGAACACTATAATAAAGGCTCCTCTGAGAAGATGAACATAGCCGCCTTTATCAAGGTTATAGGAAGTCGTAAATGAAACATACGACACTCCTATAACACTGACAACTGCGACCTCTTTGGTCCTTGGAAAACATTTTCTCTACTCGCTAACCTATAAATCGAAAACATAAAATCATCAAACAAGACAGAACTATAGTAAGCAATAAAGATATAATTATAACAAACTTACAAGGGAATACAAATACAAACTCAAATATAATCGAATAATCAAATTTTCGTTTTTAAATTAGTAGTGCCGATATACAATAATGCCAAAGCAGTATAAATAAGAGAAGTTATTTCTCAATTTGATGACCAAAACAATTTCTTTTAAAATCAAATTACTGGTGCTGTGTTTTAAATCTAACATGTTTGCAATAAATGAAATTTAGCCACCGCGATATTCGGATATTTTCGTCTGCCCAACTTCAAATTACAACAGTATACTTTAGAGAACCTGACAGAAATTTGTCATGTTTAGCTAAAATATCAAAATTACCATTGAAGCTGTACCAACAACGGACACCAGACTATAGGCCTTCTTTTAAAATCAAGACAAACAGAGACGCCGTCATCAAGGTTATAAAAGGCTCTTATTATTTAAATACACATATGACACCCTGAAAACTGCGACATCTTTAGTCATGTAAAGACAAACACATTTCCTAACTTGACTCGTTTTTTTTTCATTGTACGATAATATTTTACAGTTATTAAAAAAGAGCAAAAGGGCAGTAGAATATTAAGACATGATTGCATAAAAAGACACCTACCAGGTTTTACACACAAACCACATTAAAGGTTTTATTTACTTCCCTCTACTAACTATCGTATTCAAATTACAAATAACACAATGAAATTCGCCCAAACCATTTCTAGAGCGATAAATAAACCAAAGCCTTCTGTATTGTTCTGGCGACCAAAGCTACATTTGTTAGAGTCCAAATATTGGCGCTATAGCTTAAATCCAACATAGCGCCAACAAATGGACAAAAACGACTGAGACTTTTTGATAACCTATTAGGTCGCTTAGCTGAAATTCAAAACAGTGTATTCTTGAGAGGCCTCTCCGTTATAGTCACTATAGTTATGTCACTAAATAAAACAAGTTAGTTTTCAGTTTTATGGTCGACGTCATTATTCTTAAAGTCTAAATACTGGTGCTGTGCCTTAAATCTAACATATTTCCAATAAATCAAATATAGCGAACGCAATATTCGAATATTCGTCTGCCTAAATTAAAATTAGAACATAACAGACAATAGTTATAATGTTTAACTAAAATATTTATTACTTACCGTTAATGTTTTGCCAGCAACGATAACCAGAATAAGAGCCGTCCTTTAAAAGCAATACAAACATAGTCACCTCTATCAGGGTTATAGGAGGTACCTATCATTTAAATACACATATGACACCCATATAACCTTGACCACTGCCACATCATTTGTCATGTAAAAACAAATACATTTCCTAACTTGACGTTTTCTTTTTCATTGTACGACAATATTTTACAATTACTCAAAGAGAACAAAAAGGCGGTGGAAAATTAGGACATGATTACATATAAACAGACCTACCAGGTTCTGCACACAAACCACTTTAAAGGTTTTCTTACTTCCGTCTACTAGCTATCGTTTAGAGTAAAAATAACAACATGCACTTCGACCGAAAGCATTACGACTAGAGCGATAAATAAACGAAGGCCTCCTTTGTTTGTCTGACGACCAAAACCACCTTAGTTAGAGTCCAAATATTGGCGCTATAGCTTAATACAACATAGCGTCAACAAGTGGACTTAAACCACTGCGACTTTTTGATATACATATTACTTCGCTTATCTGCAAATCAAAAACATATATTCTTGAGAAACCTCTCCGTCCACATCTAGGCCTTGTAACCCTGATAATAATGACATTATCAATGCTCACATTAATCTAAAACTATATCCTGAGAACTTAAGAGCTGCCTATCCTGCAAGCCTAATAACTACATAGACAACAGTTAAAATATTTACTTAAAATATTATTAAACTCACTGTTAAAGCTCCGTCAACAATGAACACCAAAATAGAAGCCCATTGAAAAGAAGGTGAACATAGCCGCCTTTATCAAGGTTATAAGGAAGTCGTATATGATCTAAATAAACATACGACACTCCTATAACCCTGACAACTGCGACCTCTTTGGCCCTTGGAAAACATTTTCTTTACTTCCTAGCCTATAACAAATGAACTTAAAAGCACTGCGACTTTTTGATATACCTATTATTTTGCTTAGCTGAAAATCGAATCAGTATATTTTTGAGAAACCTCTCCATAATAAATAGTAACTGTCAAATATTCGCTCAAACCATTATGACTAGAGCGATAAATAAACCAAAAGTCTTCTTTATTGGTCTGACGATCAAAGCCACCTTTGTTAGAGTCCAAATATTAGCGCTATAGCTTAAATACCACATAACGCCAACAAATGGACTGAAACCACTGGGACTTTTTAATACACTTATTAGAGAGAAACCTTTCCGTTATATAGAGTAACTCTCAAATATCAAACTCACCATTTAAGCTTCGCCCACAATTAACACTAAACAAATTACTTTGAAAGCAAGAACATAGCCGCCCAAATCAAAATTATAATAGATTGATATGATTTTAATACACAAATAACATCATTATAACCCTGCGAACTATAACTTCTTTTGAGCTAATTTCGTTGTGTTGAAACATTGTACTAACTTTGTTGTTGATAAATTGGTAAATATGTAAATAAGTTAAACACATATGACTATAAGCTAACGTAAAAAATAAATAAGGGACAAAATAAAATGAACAACAAGATACTATCAATGAAAAGCAAAGTGTTACTAAAATAGTAAATAAACAAACAAAAAGTAACATGTACCAATATTAAATCTTCTCAGATTCAAGCACACATAGCCGTTTTACTAATGCTGTAAGGGCTGCAATTATTTAAATGCACACATCACTTCTGTAATATATCCAGAAAAAAAAATTGTGTTAAGGTAACAAAAGTATGATTACCGAATTTTCTGTGGCATCCAGACTTTGATAGTCGACTTTATCGAACAAATAGTGACTTGGATCAAATACACACATCTAAGCCTTATAGCCCTAATAGCAATGGCTTTCTTAATGCCACTATCAATCTAAAACCATATACTGCAAACCTAACTGCTACATAGACAACAGTTAAAATATTACCTACAATATTAAACTTACTGTTAAAGCTCTGTCAACAATAAACACTATAATAGAGGCTCCTCTGAGAAGATGAACATAACCGCCTTTATCAAGGTTATAGGAAGTCGTCAATGAAACATACGACACTCCTATAACCCTGACAACTGCGACCTCTTTGGTCCTTGGAAAACATTTTCTCTACTCGCTAACCTAGAAATCGAAAACATAAAATCATCAAACAAGACAGAACTATAGTAGACAATAAAGATATAATTATAACAAACTTACAAGGAAACACAAATACAAACTCAAATATAATCGATTAATCAATTTTTTGTTTTTAAATTCGTAGTGCCAATATACAATAATGCCAAAGCAGTACAAATAAGAGAAGTTATTTCTCAGTTTGATGACCAAAGCCATTTCTTTTAAAATCTAAATACTGGTGATGTGTCTTAAATCTAACATGTTTGCAATAAATGAAATTTAGCCACCACGATATTCGGATATTTTCGTCTGCCCAACTTCTAATTACAACAGTATACTTTAGAGAACCTGACAGAAAACTGTCATGTTTAGCTAAAATATCAAAATTACCATTGAAGCTGTACCAACAACGGACACCAGAATATAGGCCTTCTTTTAAAATCAAGACAAACAGAGATGCCTCCATCAAGGTTATAAGAGGTTCTTATGATTTAAATACACATATGACACCCTGACAACTGCAACATCTTTAGTCATGTAAAAACAAACACATTTCCTAACTTGATTCGTTTTTTTACGATAATAATTTACAAATATTAAAAAATAACAACAGGGCAGAAGATTAAGGCATGGTTGCATAAAAACACACCTACCACGTTTTACACACAAACCACATTAAAGGTTTGCTTTACTTCCGTCTACTAAGTATCGTATTCAAATTATAAATAATACCATGAAATTCACCTAAACAATTACTAGAGCGATAAATAAACCAGAGCCTTCTGTATTGGTCTGGCGACCAAAGCCACATTTGTTAAAGTCCAAATATTGGCGCTATAGCTTAAATACCACATAGCGCCAACAAATGGACAAAAACGACTGAAACTTTTTGATAACCTATTAGTTCGCTTAGCTGAAATTCAAAACCGCGTATGCTTGAGAGGCCTCTTCGTTATAGTGTTACTAAATAAAACAAGTTAGTTTTTAGTCTGATGATCGAAGTCATTATTCTTAAAGTCTAAGTACTGGTGCTGTGCCTTAAATCCAACATATTTCTAATAAATCAAATATAGCAAACGCAATATTCGAATATTCGTCTGCCTAAATTAAAATTAGAACATAACAGACAATAGTTATAATGTTTAACTAAAATATTTATTACGTACCGTTAATGTTTTGCCAGCAACGATAACCAGAATAAGAGGCGTCCTTTAAAAGCAATACAAACATAGCCGCCTTTATCACGGTTATAGCAGGTACCTGTCATTTAAATACACATATGATACCCATATAACCCTGGCAACTGCCACATCTTTTTTCATGTAAAAACTAACACATTTCCTAACTTGACTCTTTCTTTTTTTTTCTTCATTGTACGACAATATTTTACAATTACTCAAAGAGAACAAAAGGGCAGTAGGAGATTAGGACATGATTACGTAAAAACAGACCCTACCAGGTTCTATACACCAACCACTTTAAAGATTTTCTTACTTTCGTCTACTAGCTATCGTTTTACATTAAAAATAACAACATGCACTTCGACCGAAAGCATTACTACTAGAGCGATAAACAAACGAAAGCCTCCTATGTTTGTCTGACGACCAAAGCCACCTTAGTTAGAGTCCAAATATTGGCGCTATAGCCTAATACAACATAGCGCCAACAAGTGGACTGAAACCACTGCGACTTTTTGATATACATATTACTTCGCTTATCTTAAAATCAAAACCGTATAGTCTTGAGAAACCTCTCCGTCCAGATCTAAGCCTTGTAACTTTGATAACAATGACATTCTCAATGCCCACATCAATCTAAAATTCTATCCTGCGAACTTAAGAGCTACCTATCCTGCAAACCTAATAACTACATAGACAACAGTTAAAATATTTACTTAAAATATTATTAAACTCACTGTTAAAGCTCCGTCAACAATGAACATCAAAATAGAGGCCCATTGAAAAGAAGGTGAACATAGCCGCCTTTATCAAGGTTATAAGGAAGTCGTATATCATCTAAATAAACATACGACACTCCTATAACCCTGACAACTGCAACCTCTTTGACCCTTGGAAATCATTTTCTTTACTTTCTAGCCTATAAATCGAAAACAAAATCATCAAACATGACAGCTATAGTAGACAATAAAGTTATAATTTTGACAAATCTAAAAGGTGATACAAATACAAACTCAGATATAGTCGGTTAATAAAATTTTAATTTTTAAATTCGTAGTACCAATATAAAAGAATGCCAAAGCAGTACAACGAGAGTTGCTAAATAAAACAAGTTATTTCTCAGCCTGATGATCAAAGCCACTATCTTTTGAATCCAAATGCTGATGATGTGACTTAAATCTGACATATTTGCAATTAATAAAATCTAGCCACCGCGATATTCGAATATTTTCGTCTGCCTAAATTAAAATTAAAACAATTTATTTTATTTGGACAACCGAAAATGTACCCAATGCCTGGAAGATATACATTATTACCACAATTGCTAAACCAGATAAAGACCCCTACCTCATAGACTCATATAGGGGAATATCTCTCGCTTCCTGCCTGTTAAAAACTTTAGAACATATGATTAAGAATCGTCTTGAAACCTGGGTAGAAAGAAATAGTGTACTGCCAAAGACTCAGTTTGGATTCCGCAAAGATTGGTCTACTACCGAAAGTTTGGCCAATATTATACTGGATATCAACAAATCTTTTGCCACAAGAACATCTGTAATTGCTATGTTCATAGATATCAAAGGAGCCTACGATAATGTAAACCTAAAAGTCTTATACCAAAAAATGACAAAAATAGGCATTTCACCAAATTTAACCAGAAAAATCATTAAGATCTACGAGGACAGACAATTATATTTGAAATTCGGCAATATTTACAAAGGTCCTAGACTAGCCAACATAGGCTTGCCACAAGGTAGTGTATTAAGCCCATTACTGTTTACTATTTATACCATCGATTTAGAGAGTCAGATTAGCGAAAGTTCTCTTCTGCAATATGCTGATGACATATGTATATACAAACCACTATGCGACATCGAGCAAGGTTTAAGGTCCATCGAAAGTGATTTTACACAAATTGAGACATGGTCCCGTAATAATGGCTTCTCAATTTCTAAAGAAAAAACACAGATTACAATCTTTAGTAAAAAACATCCCATACCATCAACTGTGGAAGTAGCAAAAGTTAAATACGTAGTAAAACAATCTGTAAGATTCTTGGGAATGATCCTGGATAGGAAATTGCTTTGGAGAGAACATATTGAAGAACTCGTCAGCCGAACAGAAAAAGGTATCAACGTGCTAAGATTCATAAGTAATACAACTTGGGGCGCAGATCCAAATATTAGTATCATGTTCTATAAGTCATTCGTACGATCTATCATCGACTATGGATCCGTGCTTTATGCAGATTCGGCCAAAACACACCTGAACAAATTAGAGTCAATACAAAATAAATGTCTCAGACTATGTCTGGGTGCTCTACAAAGCACTCCAATAAACAATCTTTTAGCAGAGAGCGGGGAAATGCCACTTCATTATAGAAGAGAAAAGCTAGCTTTTAAATTCACACTTAAATTGATAGGAAAAAATAGCCTACTCATTAACAAGCTACATCAATGCTATATACAAGATCTTACTATGACTTTCTGGAAAAAGAAGAAAACTATACTAATAGTCAGTAGTTACTCCAATATAATTGACAACATCAATGACATCTGGCAAGACAGTATTAATCCAGTTTTTAATATAAATTTTCAAGAGTTCCAAGGTTGTAACATACAATACTTACAAGATTACTCAGAGTTCCCAAGCGTTATTCGGAACCGAATCTTTTCATTAGATGTAAGTGAAAAGTTTGAGGAATCACTGCACATTTTTACCGATGCCTCTAAGAAAAACTCACGATGTGGATGTGCCTATTACGTGCCTCATTTTTGAATAGAAAAGAAATTCAAACTAAATAGCAACATGTCAATATACACAGCCGAACTCGTTGCGATTTTAGAGTCTTTACAGTACATCAGTCAACAACCAACAAAACAGGCAACAATCTTTACAGACAGTAAAAGTAGTCTGGACAAGATAAAAAATATCTCACCTCATTCGACTTGCAACCACATCATTGTCAAAATAATCAACATAATTACGAGACTCCAAAATGAAGGGAGACGCATAAATTTAGTATGGGTAAAAGCTCACACAGGTATAGCTCCTAATGAAAAAGTTGACCTTTTAGCTAAGGAGGCTGTAGAATCTGGGGAAAAGAAGAACTATTTGTGTCCATTTACTGACATTTTTTCAAGTTCTGCGAAGAAGATAATACTGAAATGGCATAACGATTACAGCCACAATAGCAAAGGTAGATTTTATAAAAGTCTAGAGCCTCTTCCACCCGCAGTTCCGTGGTTTTCCACCATACATGTAAGCAAAACTACTATAGTTAAAATGTGCAGACTGAGGTTTGGGCACTCACTGGTTCCTTCACATCTTAATAAAATAAATCTAAAAGATAATCCAAATTGTGAGTGCGGCGAGTTTGGGGACGCTCAACACATGCTTTTAGACTGTAAAGAAAAAACAAGCATTATTTATTCCTTTGTAAATATAATTTATAAGTTAGGCAATGTTCCGTGTCCCTTTAACTTGATGCAACTATTATGTACAAAAAATGTAAATATTTATACACTAATCTCAACGCATATAAATAATTTAAAAATAAAGGTCTAATCATACAATTTTATTTATGTAATATTAACTAAGCAAAATTTGTACCTGTGCGAAAATGAATGTGTAAATGAGTGTGATATGTGTATGTGTGCTAATGTAAAACGAATGACGAGATGAATAATAGGTGAAATAATATTAGGTAATTAATATTTGTGAGTACATATGTATGTATCCCATAATTTTGTAATATTATTAGGTATTAGAATATAAGGTCCTAATGTCTGTCCTATTGTTTCCCTACTCCATTATGGGTCTCTTTGTTTGTCTTTTAAAGTTGCCTAGTCAGACCCCTAAGGCATGAAGCGTGTGTCCCTGTCTATCCCAATTTATAATAAAAAAAAAAACAATTAAGTAAAAATAACTATTACAGGATAAAATTCTGTTACAAAATTCGATAATCACTACTTTATTTTTGGGGGGTATGTAATCCAGTATATATTATGCGTTTATACATGCGGCACAATAACAATTAATGTAAAGCTTAGTGATCTGATCAAGCTATTCTAGTAAAAATACCACTGATGCAACATAACGAGAGGGGAAGAATGTGCGTATGGCAAATAGCCGTAGCCATCTAAACTCGAAGGAAAAAAAAAATTATTTTAAAGAACCTGGCAGACAACAGTTTATAATATTTAACTAAAATATCAAGCTTACCGTTAACGCTTTGCCAGTAACGAACACCAGAGTAGAGGCCTCCTTTAAAATCATGCCATAAATAGCCGCCTTTATCAAGGTTATAAGAGGGACATATGATTTAAATACACATATGACACCCTTATAACCCTGACAACTGCGACATTACTCATGTGAAAACAGACATATTTCCTAACTTGATTCGTTTTTTTTTATTGTACGAAAATATTTTTAAATTAAAAAAAAAGGGGGCAGTAGAAGATTAAGACATAATTACATTAAAACAAACTTACCAGGTTCTACATACAAAGCACATAACAGCTCCCGCCTATTAATTCGTGTTAGCGAATTTTCATTAAGAAAAATTCGCTAATAGAGAAGTCACGATTAAAAGCTTTTGAAAAAATTTCTTCAGATGAGCGCGAATTTGGGTTATATATATATATATATATATATATATATATATATATATATATATATATATATATATATATATATATATATATATATATATATATATATATATATATAAAATCGAAGTTGACCTTGGATATGGGTTCTAGGGGACCTAGGTCGCGCTCAACTGAAGAAGTTTTTTCTAAATGCAAAAGTCGAGATCTCCCCATTAGTGAATTTTTTAAAGAAAATTCACTAAAAAAGATGATAAAAAGCAACAAAAAAAACCAAACAAAAAAAATTCGGAAAAAAGAAAAACAACTAATAACAAAAATTAAGGTAGAGTAAGGTATAAAAGTATCATAAAGAATGTAAGGTAAAATTTTGCCTAATAAAAAAAATTAAGGATAATGTAAATTGCTTGAAGTTCCAGGTACAAAATAATAATAATGGTGATAATAAATTACAAAATATGGTAACTCGAACGAATGGCAGTTTGTCGCAGCCAAACTCCTGGAATTAAAAAAAAAGTTACTAAAACCGGAGAAAAACTTAGGGTTATAATAAAACACCTGCTCAACTGAAAACAGTTCCGTAATTAGTAAATGACCACAGGTGCCATTACCAAATATATGATGCGACATGATTCAAATACGCATGTCACACTATTACAACACTAGCCATTTCAACATTCTGCGCCATTAATTTTGATGTGTGAAAATATTACTTAGTTACATCAGAACAGTGCCCATGGAACCAGAACCAAACCCAGACAGCGCACATATCCACCTTTATCGAGTTTATTTGAATATTACTTAGATATACACATCACATGCTTGTAACCCTGACAACTGCAACCCTTCAGTATTTCCATTTCTACCACTGGAAACATCTTGTGAAAATACCTTCCATACTTGTTATAGCTACTAGGGGATGTTTAATATATGAAAAAAAGTGTCTATACATGTTCTTATTGGTATTCATTTACCAATAACTACCCTTATTACGGTTATAATGGCGGTATACAAAGAAATTACTACGACAACCCTATAACTATGTACACTGAAAGATAATAAAAATGTATGTACTTGAAACACACTAACTTTGCCAACAACGGACACCACAGTAAGATATATCTTCAAAGGCAAGACAAGCATAGCCAGTTTTATCCCGATTATCAGAGGTTTCTATCAGTTAAGTACATATATAATTCTATAACCATGACAACTGCGACCATTTGCCCGTGGTACGAGCATAACCATCTTCATCAAGATTATAACTGCTTATGAACTGAAGAATTCAATACACATACAACGCTCTCATAACCCTGACAACTGCGATCATTTGCCACTAACATCTTACTGATATCAAGACGAACATAGCCACCTTTTTCAAGATTTTATAAGGTGTCTATAAATTAAATACACTAATAACACCCTTATAACCCTGAAAACTGCGATTGTTTTCAGTGTTATCTTCCTGATAGAAAGACGAGCATAGCCACCTTTATCAAGATTATAAGAGCTGTATATGAATTAAATACACATATGACACCCTTATGACCCTGACAACTGTGACCATTTGCTGGTGACATCTTCCTGATACCAAGACGAGATTATAAGTGGTATTTATGAATTGAAAAATTGAATACACATTCAACGCCCTTATAACCCTGACAACTGCGATCATTTTTTTGGTGCAAGACGAACATAGTCACCTTTATCAAGATTATAAGTGGTGTTTATAAATTGAATCCCCCTATAACCCTGAAAATTGAGACCATTACCCGGTACATCTTCCTGATAGCAAGACGGTCATAGCAACCTTTAGGACTATAGCTATATATACTGCAAGCGGTTTCTGATTGGCGCTGTCTTCAAAAAATGAAAAAAAATTGAAATTTCTAATCACAAATTTCTCGAAAATATTTGAGAAAATTTTAAAGCGGAGGCTGAATGATTACTTGGACCAATACAGTGTCATAGTGCAGATTGATATCCAATAGGCAGTATGGTTTTAGGGCGGGACTGTGTACTCAAGACGCCATACTGGATCTTATATCTGAGTTGTACTCTTCGCTAGATGATGGTAAACCGGCTTTGTGTGTATTCTTAGATTTGAGCAAGTCCTTTGATAGCGTGGTCCATATCTCTTGAAGATATGTGAATCAGAGGTGTACCTTTACAGCTGTTTAAGAGCTATCTTATCGATAGGATTCAAGGTGTCAAAAGGTTAAAAACTGCTAGTGACCCAGCTCTGATTAAATATGAGGTTCACACAGTGCAGTGTGTTGGGCTTGCTGTTATTTATCATTTATATGAATGGTTTCTTTTCTGCATAGAGTACTGGGAAAATAATATCTTATGCTGATGATACAACAATAGTCTATCCACATATCTCTTGGGATTTATTGAATATAACGCAATGGTTTAACTACAAGCTGTCTTTGCCAGATTATGAAACTTTCAGGGTATCTAGGGATTAGAGATAAAATTGGAAAAAAGCGTTAGGTATCGTGAAGTTTTTGTCTACAGTACTCTAAGATGTGAGTTACATTGTAATTATGTGATCGGCAAAATACAGATGTTGATATCTAGATTTAAAATCTTACGTGATATCTTCGACTTGAAGGAATATAAAATGTTATATTGCTCCTTGGTAGAGTCTCACATAAAATATAGCATATTGGGATGGGGAGGTGTGTTGAAAACCAGCATTACAAAGGTAGAAATTGCACAAAAAGCAATTTTGAAAATAATTAATAGAAAAAGGGCGAGGTACTCAACTGAGAGCTTGTATAAGGAGTCAGCTATAACGGACCCCAGACAGTTATTTTTTTACTGCGTGCAAATTATCACACAATGATTTGTGATATTTTTTATATCTTTTTTTAAATTTATTCACAGTCAGGAGCTTTCCTAAATGACATATTTGATGCTTATTGTCTTATTTTGTATTATACGCAGCATCAATTATTATCGATTTTTTCGCCAGCTTACCAAATACGACAATTTCAGGACTATTGGCCTCCACCGACCTATCAGCAATGATCTCACTGTTCCATAGAATCCGTGCTCGTTCATTGCTAATTACCGGCTCAGGTTTGCATTTATAATACGGTTGTTCGACCTCTGTACGTTCGTATCTCTTCGCGATTGCTTGGTGAATCACCCTGGCAACATTATTATGTCTTTGGAGATATTCAGTCCCAGCTAGTGACGGATATCCACTGCAGATATGCTGAATTGACTCATTGATGGTCTTACATAAACGGCACCTACTATCGATCTGTTGTCCCAGGATGTATTTGCGATAAGCTCTTGTCTTGGTTACTTGATCTTGAATTGAGAAAATAAAGCCTTCTGTCTCACCGTAGAAGCCCCCGGTTCAGAGCTACTTCGTGGAACCCTTTTTATCAATATTTTCTGAAGTAAGTGCTGCGATAAATCTCCCATGAAGTTCCTTGCTTCTCCACGCAGAGGAACGATCTTCAGCTTTAGCGTAGAAAAACTCTTTATTCTCCTGAGAACAAACGACTCTATGGAGTTCTGAGTCAATGCACAGAAAGTATTGCCGGAGTCTTACTTCCTGCTGACGACATAACGTTTCCAGGCAGAGAAGTCCTCTGCCCGCATTATTTGGATGTAAGTACAACCTGTGCATGGAACCGTGAGGATGATGGAGCCGGTGTCTTGTAAGTGTCGTTCTTATTTTTTTGTCGAGGGCTTGGAAAGATGTGTCTGTCCATTTTATTACTCCGAAGGTATAAGTTGCCACCGGGATGGCCCAGGTATTAATTGCAGAGATTTTATTTCTTGAATTGATGATGGACCCGCATATTTTGTCCACTCTTGAAAATACCTTATTCCGAGTTATATTTCTGGTGTTTGTATCAGATATTCCTAGTAACTGTAGTAACCCCAAGTGTTTATATGCATCCTCAGTACCAAGGTTTTTGATCATCGTGTCTTCAGAGAGTCGTAGATTGTGTTCTTAATTTCGTTGATCGTTGTTGCCCTTACTTGGTAAAACTGGTCCATACTACATACAGACTTTGAGACTACTTTTTCAAGTCTGTATGTAGTGGCTTTACTATTGATGCCAGAGAAGTAGTTTCCAAATCTATATGTAGTGTGTTCTTTATTCTAGATCCGGCTGAATTATTATTATTAACGACTATCAAAGGGACTGAGCTCAAATGGAACCCTTTCCAAGTTATCAGGCACTGAACGACAACGCGATACATCCTCATTTCCGAGGAATCTCCGCACGGAAAGGGCAGTTGCAAGTATTACCGCCTTCTGCATCGCCTTCTGCATAACCTTATGAAGATGCTCTCCAAGGCCCAGTCTCTTAATGTTCTCTCGAAGATTCTAAGGGACCACAGCAGTTGACGACATGACTATTGGAATCATTCGGACACTATCTGCCCCACTGCCTCTTTGCTTGTATCTCGATGTATCTGTACTTAACGATATTCTTATCGTTGTACTTTATCTCTAGATTATTAGTATTTGCAATGGCCACATCAATCAGCGTCACTTGGTTGCATGACTTATCCACTATTATTTTATCTCGCCTGTTGTGGGCGACTCGTTGGTCTGTGAGCACGTTCCGATCCTAGTACAACCTGTATCCTGAGTTCGCTATAACAGACTCAGGAGTGTATCCATAGTAGGGCACCTTACTAAGATTTAAGAGTCGCAGTTTTAGAGTCAGTTCTTGATGAAGTATTTTCGCAACTGCGTCGTGCCTCTCTATACACTCTGTTGCAGCAAACGCTCAAAATCCTCCGGTAATACATTTGTCATCTAGGACCCAATTATCTCCAATTATATACTTCAGGTAGTTTCTTGTTGGGATGATCTGATCTTGTATGGCCAGTAAAAACCCATCTGTCTCTGGAAACATCTGTCCGGACACCAACCAGTAGTTCGACGCCAATTTGTCGACATGTGCCTGTGCGGTCGCATTCAGATGTCGCCCATGGATAGGCTTTTGCGTCCAAGATTGCCGCTTGTCCTGATCAGTTCGATGGTGACTTTGTATTTAACTTTCTTTTAATTGTAGCGGTGTTGAATCATCTGCCTCGCATATGGCACGGTGTAGCTCAGAAGTAAGCGCCTGCTGATGGAAATATGTACGCAGGTACACTATCTATCACTATCTGCTGGTCCAACTGTTTACCAATATCCAACACTCCTCATCCACCATGGTGTCTAGGTAGGGTTACTCGCTCGGTGACACTATGGGGGTGACGCTTCTTTTATTTTGTTAGGGGTGTTCGCACCATCCGTTGTATATTTCCGATGTCCGTTTTACTCCAGTTCACAATCCCAAATGAGGTTATTGCCGTTAAGATGTGATAGCACCACCTACTTTACTCGTTTCGTAAACTCATTTGTCAGATCGTTCTTCATTACACAGTGGTTTATTTTCCTCGCTTGCTCTATTCCCAGGTATTTATAACCAGTCTTCTACATCCATCAAGGCAATTTGCTGGCTGTTCTGTATTTCATATACACCTGGTTGTATCTTCCCTTGGACTATAAATAAGGTGCGACATTTGTCAAGCCCAAACTGCAGGTCAATATCTCTGTAAAACCCTTCCAAGATTTTAAGGAGTTGTCGCAGATGGTTGTTTGTGGAGGTTCTCAGCTCAAGATCATCCATTTACAGCAGATGCTTTAGCATCATTTGCTCCCTGCCATTGCTTTTCATACCGAATCAATATCTGGTGGAGTTCAGGCGGTTTGATAGCGGATTCAATGCGGGGCAGAACCACAATGTGCTTCGCGAGTTGCCTTGAAATATACATCTTCTAATTGGTATCGTGCTACGATATTATTACCCGTTTTTACCTGTCACTCGATTTTTGTTCTCCAGGTAGACTTTGTGTGTTCAAGGAACTTCAGGATAGAAGTATCGATCTTATAGAACTTCAACACACTTATAAGCCATTCGTGTGGAACTGAATCAAACGCCTTTTTGTAATCTACGTAGGCAGCAAAGAAATTTCTTCGTCCATTGTAAGCTTGATTACACACAACCGAATCAATTATTAGTTGTTCTTTGCATCCCATAGGAAGCAAGTCTATAATGAAATCAATTTACTACTTACTTGAAACTAGTACAAAATATTTCGAGATCTGTGAAAACATCATCATTTTGATGATGGTGATAGGGACAAAGCATGATTTTTATGCACGCTTTTCACTGCTGCAACCATTTCCGTAAGTGACCCTTCTAATCTTCTATACATCTTTTAATTTCTATCAAAGTACTATGCAAATAACTGAAAACAGTAAGAATTATGACAAAATAATCTAAAGATGTTCCACATTTATTTTCTGTCAAGGTCACAGAGGGTGCTGTCTGCACAGCAAATTTTTATAACGCTGACAGTTTCAAACTTTTTGTATAATTTTCATGTCTCTTTGAAAAGACCTATTAAATGAAAGGTCTTAATATTATTTCTACAATAGAAGAGCAGAAGTAAACTACCCAAAAGCTGCGACGTTAAAAAGCTAAGCGTTAATAAAAACTTACCTCTTTCCCCAATGCAGCGAATTACGGACACATGGAAACAGTTGGAGAATTGACGATCCTTATTTGAGAACCATATGAGCATAATCGCTTTTTTCAAGGTTATAGGGACATCTAATGAATTATCTATTCACAACACAGACTTACAACCCTGACAACTGCAACCAACCTTGAAAAAAGCCGTTAAATAAAGGGCTTTAATATGGTTTCTACAATAAGGGTACAGAAAGTAAACTGCCTAAAAGCAACAAATATAATGGGCTAAGCGTTTAGTAAAACTTAACTTTTCTTCAATCCCAGCAGTGAGAATTTTCGACACCTATTTCAGAACCAGATGAGCATAGTCGTTTTACTCAAGGCTATAAGACTATGTAATGAAGAATTGCAACCAACCTTGAAGAAACCTATTAGATGAATGGTTAACTATTTCTACAATAAGGACACAGAAGTAAACGAGCCCAAAACAACAAAGCTAATAACCTAAGTATTTAGAAAACTTACCGCTTTCCTCAAAACAGCCTTGTCCATATAGCTGGATAATTGACGACCCCTATTTCAGAGCCAGATGAGCATGGTCGCCTTTATTAAAGTTATCTGGCCATACAATGATTTAGATATACACATCACAGCCTGACAACTACAACCAACCTTGAAACGATCTATTAAATGAATGGCTATATTTTTTCTACAATTAGGGAACATAAGTAAACTACTTAAAAGTAACAGGGTTAATTAGCCAAGCATTAAAAAAAACTTACTTTTTCCTCAGTCCAGCTGACTACGGCCAGATCCAAATAGTTGGCGAATTGACGGCCCCTATTTCAGAACCAGATGAACATAATCGCCTTTATCAAGGTTATACCGCCATGCAATAAATAAGGTATACGCACCTTATAACCCCGAGCCGCATAACCCTGACAACTGTATCCAACCTTGAAATGACCTCTTAAATGAATGGCTTCTATAATAAGGGGTAGAAGTAACCAACCTATAAGCAACAAAGTTGGTAAGCTTAGCACTTAGAAACAAACTTACTATTTTCTCAATTTTGCTATTCTTAGATAAATGTTTTGATAATGTGAGTGATCCGACATATCAAACTAACATAATTATTCTAGAGAAAAACGTAAAAACACACAGGTTAGACATAACCAAACGTTTAACACACTTTTTAAAAACAGAAGAGAAACTAAAGAATGTAGGTTAGGACAGCTAAATGTTACTGCAAAGTTGTATCAATTAATAATAACACACTATCGTAAGATATAGACCACAATCTTTATCTAAACGCATTACTGCGCCTTCTGCTGTCTTTATACAGCCATTTGCTTTTAATTATAGTCACAAACCTTATGACTGCGTTTACATTCAGAATTGGCGACGCTTATTCCAGAACGAGATGAGCATAGTTACTTTTATCAAGGTTATATGACTATGCGATGGTTTCTACATACACATCGCAGCCGTATAACTCTGACAAGTGCAGCCAACTCATGCCACTGGAGAGAAATAAAAGTACACCTGCTGAACTGAAAATGATTCCGCAATTAGAGAATGACCACCTTTACCAAATTATCAGATATGACATGATTTAAATACTCATGTCACACTTTTATAACCTCGGCAATTGCAGCCTGCTGGGCTATTAATTTTAATCTGTAAAAATATTACTTAGTTACTTCAAAACTGTGCTTGTGAAACCATACCCAGAGAAGACACATAGGCACCTTTTTCAAGGTAATAGGAACTTCCACACCACAGACTTATAGCCCTGACAACTGCGACCCTTCAGTATTTCTATTTTTATCACTGGAAACATTTTGTGAAAATACCTTTCAATTTTGTTATAACTATTATAGGATATCTCTTAAGATGAAACAAGTGTCCATAAATGTTATTTGATATTCATTCGCCAATAACTGGTCTTATTACGCTTATAGTAACAGTATATAAATAAACTACTTACCACAACCATATGGCTATGTCAACAGCAAGATAATAAACTCCACGTAATTATAACACGCAAACTTTGCCACGGACACCACAGACATCTTCAAAAGGATGACGAGCATATCCACCTTTATCAAGATTTTATAGGGTGTCTATAAATGAAATACAAATATATCACCCTTATAACTACGACCGTTTTCCAGTATTATCTTCATGGTAGCAAGAAGGGCATAGGCACCTTTATCATGATTGTAAAAGGTGCTTATGAATTGAATACACATATAAACCCTTATAGCCCTGACAACTGCAACAATTTGCCAGTAATATCTTCCTGCCTGTAAGTAGACAATCAAGAAGACATTTTTGCATTGGCAGTTTTAGCAAGACGAGCATAGTTACCTTTATGAAGATTATAAGGTTACTATGAATTAAATATACATATAATACCCCTATAACCCTGACAACTGCGACCATTTACTGTTGATGTATTTGTGATAGCAAGACGAACATAGCCACCTTTATCGAGATTATACACTTTTCTAAAGGATAATGATTTACTAGGTAGTGTGCAGAGTGGCGTCGTGAGGGGCATATCTACAGCACATGCAGTATATAAAGTTATAAAAAATTTCACTGATGGTAAATGTGAGTGCGATGATGTGACGAGAATATTCATAGACATATCAAAGGCTTTCAATAGCGTTAATTGTGACCAATTGTACTGCAAATCAGACCCGCTGGGTATAACAGGAACACCTTTGATGCTTATTAGATCCTACCTTACACAGATATATCAAAGAATCATATACGTCGATTCTGAAATAGACAGCGAAGTGTGTTCAAAATGGCTTCAAATAAAACGCGGAGGACCGCAGGTATCAATTCTTGGTCCATTGTTAATTTTCATTTAGATCAATGATTTACCTAAAATATCGGAGAAATATCATACAATCATAAATATGCGGATGACTCAGCCGCTGTTCTTAATGTGTCCAAAGAAGAAGATGTACAGCAGTCTTTTAGCTGTTGTTTGTGTACTTTTTATCACTTGTTTAACAGAAATTGTATGAAGCTGAATGTCAATAAGGCCCACCTGGTTTCATTTGGTTACTTTGTTGGTGAACCACATAGTTACTTGTATGGAGAGGCGGCTTTGACGACATCAAAGAATGTAAAATTCTTGGGTCTTGTACTCGACTGACAACTAAACTGCAACGCAGATATTGAACTTTTATCATCGAAAATTATCTTCTTCAGTTATGCTTTAAGAGTGATATCGACATTGGTTGATCTGAAGGCATGTATGCCTGCTTATCTTTCATATTAAAATTCTTTGATCTTTTACTCGACCGTCAACTAAACTACAAGGCAGATATTGAACTTTTATCATCGAAAATTAGCTCCTTCAGTTAAGACTCTAATAGTGATATCGACATTGGTTGATCTGAAGGTATTTATGGCTGCTTATCTATCATATGTAAAAATCTTTGGTCTTGTACTCGACTGTCAACTAAACTGCAGGGCAGATAATGAACTTTTATCATCGAAAATTAGCTCCTTCAGTTAGGCTCTAAGAGTGATATCGACATTGGTTGATCTGAAGGCATGTATGACTGCTTATCTTTCATATGTAAAATTATTGAGTCTTGTACTCTACTGTCAACTAAACTATAAGGCAGATATTGAACTTTTATCATCGAAAATTAGCTCCTTCAGTTAGGCTCTAAGAGTGATATCCACACTGGTTGATCTGAAGGCATGTATGGCTGCTTACCTTTCATATGTAAAATTCTTGGGTCTGGTACTCCACTGTCAACTAAAATGCAGGGCAGATAATGAACTTTTATCATCGAAAATTAGCTCCTCCGGTAAGGCTCTGAGAGTGATATCGACATTGGTTGATCTGAAGGCATGTATGACTGCTTATCTTTCATATGTAAAATTCTTGGGTCTTGTACTCGACTGTCAACTAAACTACAAGGCAGATATGGAACTTTTATCATCGAAAATTAGCTCCTTCAGTTAGGCTCTAAGAGTGATATCGACATTGGTTGATCTGAAGCCATGTATGGCTGCTTATCTTTCATATATAAAATTCTTGGGTCTTGTACTCGACTGTCAACTAAACTACAAGGCAAATATTGAACCTTTATCCTCGAAAATTAGCTCCTTCAGTTAGGCTCTAAGAGTGATATCGACATTGGTGGATCTGAAGGCATGTATGACTGCTTATCTTTCATATGTAAAATTCTTGGGTCTTGTACTAGACTGCCAATTAAACTACAAGGCAGATATTGAGCTTTTATCATGGAAAATTAGCTCCTTCAGTTAGGCTCTAAGAATGATATCGACATTGGTTGATCTGAAGGCATGTATGGCTGCTTATCTTTCATATGTAAAGTTCTTGGGTCTTGTACTTGACTGTCAACTAAACTACAAGGCAGGTATTGAACTTTTATAATCGAAAATTAGCTCCTTCAAATAGGCTCTAAGAGTGATATCGACATTGGTTGATCTGAAGGCATGTATGGCTGCTTATCTTTCATAAGTCCATTCTCGTGTCCAGAATTTTCAATTCTGCAGAAGGCCTGCTTGCACGGAACTCTTGAAATGAAATCTTTTGAATCATGCAGAACTATATTCAAAGTGTATGGTAATCTGACTGTTTCTAGTTTGTATATATTTGAAAGTGCACGCTGTGTCATGGAAAATCAGGATATTTTGAGTGAGTGTCGTGTTATGAGAGATGGGAGTGGACCTATCCTGGTCAAATTTTGCGGAAGGCGTGTCAAGGAGGATGTTTTCAGAAATAAGAGCAAGTTGAAGGGCACTAGTATTGTGATTAAGGAAGATTTAACATCGCACAGATTTTCTGCATGTAGAGAAGTCATGGTGAAGTATGGCGCCAGGAATGTGTGGACTAATGGTGGTACCATTTTTTATAGAGAAAATGATGTGGTAAGAAAATGGAAGTTTGATAATATGTATTAACTTGTAATGTGTGCGTTGTGTTGGTGACTGGTCCGTGGGCTCACCTTAACATGTGAATACATTGACCTGAACTGAAACAGAAGTAATCTGTAGACGCACGGCTGTTATCTTGAATTTATTTAGGTGTGTTTTTGCATAGGCATTGTTTTATATTATCTTGATAACTTTTGTGGAATTTACAGTTTTTGTTTGTATAATATTTTTGTTTACTTTTGCTTTTGTTTATTTACTTTAGGTTTTTTGGATGCTGGCATAGCGTGGGGTGATATCGGTTGTAGACTAATATTGATTTGTACGTTCTTAAATACTTTATTTTTTTGAGTGGCGTACTTGTAGACATTAAACTCGAAATTTTATATTGTTTAACGGTTACCTTGGATATTATATTACTTTATCGGCATCTTTTAAATTGTTAAATTTTGGTGTTAATATTTGTGTATAATAAGGCACTTTTAATCATATACATTCTTATCTTTTCTTCTCACATTTTCTTTTTGTTTGCTATACAGGGCCTGTATGATTATCACTTTGAGAACTATAGTACGTGTATTTTGACTGATGTGATCTGACTGGTCAATAATAAATTGTTTTCTTTTTGGGGATACAGCTTGCGATGAATCTTAAAAAATTAAAAATTGCAGAGTTGAATGTGCGATCATTGCGGCCGCATTTGGAAGAGGTGGAGCGACTTATAGGGGATGAGGATATTGATATATTGTGTGTCACCGAAACGTGGTTGTACTCTGAGACACCGACCGCTGTGCTGAATGTGCATGGATTTCGTTTGGTGAGGGGGGATTACGATAGGAGAGGCTCCGGTGTTGCTATTTATGTAAGGGATCACATAAAGTACAATTTGATCTCCACAACGAGCAGTATAGAGCAGGTGTGTGTATGCCTGAATATAAACGATAAAAGAATTTTTCTTGCGGCCTTGTATCGTAAACATCAATTGAATTACAGAATCTTCATTGATGAACTTGAAAATTTAATTGGAAATGCGCTGCTGCTTACTGATGACATCATCATTTGCGGCGATACGAACATTGATTTACTAAAAGATGATTCCATGAGCCGGGCGTATAATGTGTCGCTGAAGGAAATTGGTTTCAGACAAATGATAGAGGATCCAACGCGAAAGGGGGCATTACTGGATCACATTTTGGTATCAGACAGTGGTATTGTAGTGGCATCAGGTGTTGCGCTGACTGAGATATCGGATCATGATATGGTATATTGTATATTAGACGTGAGAAAGGCTGCTAGGAAGCCAGTTATCGTGACAAGCCGTGATTACAGGCACTTTAATAATGACTTATTTATGATGGATCCAATTTTCACTGATCTCGATGGCATTTACCACACGAGTGATATTGATCAAAAAATTGCAATATTTACCAGCACTATTACTGGACTATTTGACAAGCATGCCCCTTATAAAGTTAAGAAAATCACGAGGACACCGCAGCCTTGGATAACGGATAATGTAAAAATGCTTATGTCGCTGAGGGATAATGCTAAAGTAAAATATCGTGGGTCCCTGGCTGTGGGGGACTGGAATTACTACAAGGCTCTGAGAAATTTTACCAGCGCTACTATACTTAGAGAAAAAAAGGCATACTTTGAATATTCACTGAAAGGTAAAAATGCGCGTGATTTATATAGGGAATTAAATAGACTGAATATTAAAGGTACAGGGACTAGGGTGGGCATTCCTGATAGCTTGAGTGACGTAGATAAGTTAAATGATTATTTTGTGAATAGTGTTCCTGTGGGTTCTATAAATGATAATTATAAGAGATATTATGCACATATGAAAAGTCCAGCTGATTTTCAATTTGTTCTGGCAGACACAGAAACCATATCTAAATGTTTAGATAAAATCAAAAGTAATGCAAGTGGTATTGATAATATAAGTCTTCAAATGTTAAAAACATGTGCACCACGTATTACTCTATACATAACTAATATAATTAATTCCTGTATTTTAGCTGGGTATTTTCCAGACATGTGGAAGTGTGCTAGAGTGACGCCTCTGTCGAAGGTTAATGAGCCCACAGAGTTCAAGGATTTGAGGTCAATTAGTCTGCTGCCAATATTATCAAAGATTTTTGAAAAGGTCCTTTGCCTGCAGCTGAGACAATACCTTGATGAAAATAAGATTTTGCCGGATGTGCAGTCTGGTTTCAGGCCAAATTTTAGCTGTACAACAGCCCTCTGCAAGGTCAATGATGACATTCTTCAAGCCTGCAATGATGGCAAGTTTACTGTATTGATTCTTTTGGATTATACAAGGGCATTTGACACCATAAGGCACGATGTTCTGGTAGACATATTGCGTTATATTGGTATTGGCAGCGAATCCGTTGGGCTTCTGTCTAGTTACCTCACTGGTAGGTCACAGCATGTAGAGTTGCGTGGCAATGTTTCCGCTGCAATTGGGGTGAGTAGAGGTGTACCCCAGGGTTCAATCCTTGGCCCGCTTTTGTTTACCCTTTATACGCATATTTTTCCAACATTTATAAAAAGCTGTACAATACATATGTATGCGGACGACACGCAGCTCTATTATTCATTTCCAAGGTCACGACTCGGTGAGGCACTCAGCAAGATAAATGATGATTTGAGGATTGTGAGTGAACTATCGTTGGATCACTCACTGCATTTGAATGCAAAAAAGTCTGCAGCAATTGTTTTTGGTCATAAATCAGGTATTGATATTATAAAGCCGCATATAATGCTGAGTGTCAATGGGGAGCCGATACCTCTGCTTGAAGAAGTTACGAATCTTGGCCTTACCATGGACGCTACTTTCAGATATCGGAGACACGTTTCCAAATGTTTACAGCGAGGATATGGTGGTTTAAAGCTACTGTACCCACATAGATCGTATCTTTCGCGTGGACTGAAAACTGTGCTATGTGATTCACTGGTCCTATCGCAGCTGGAGTATTGCTCGCAGGTGTACTATCCGTGTCTTGATGCCGAGTATATGAGTAGAATACAAAAGTTGCAAAACTCGTGCTTGCGGTTCATTTATGGGGTGCGTAAGTATGATCACATATCGCGTGAGCTTAGGGACAGTGGCTGGTTGAACATGAATAACAGAATGACACTACGTAGAGCCTGCTTTTACCATTCTATAATTCAGTCAGGGTTGCCTCGGTACTTGTGCAGAAGAATAAGATACCGCACGGATGTGCATAATGTGAACATACGAAAGAAGGATTTATTGTCCGTGCCTAAGCATAAATTGAATATTTACAGGCGATCCTTTTCATACGATGTTTGTAGCGTGTACAATAATATACCAGAAGACATGAAAAAGTTATCGGTGCGATCCTTCAGGAAGGCAATGACTGGTTATTTGCATGGTAGGCAGTGATGAATGAGCGTGTATGTTTTTTTGTGTGTGTAAAACGTAAAACAGGTGCCCTGCCTTTTTTCTCCTACTTTTTCTCTTTCTTTTTCTTTTTGCTATCATTCTCATGTTCTTTCCCTTTTCCAGGATACTTTTCCGTCCCACAGCCGTGTTTATTATTTGCTCACTAGATGAGGTGCTGATGAGTGTTCATTGTTTTTGGCCTTGACTGATGTCTCCCGTTGCGGTGTGCCAGTATATGTATATAGTATATAGTGGATAGTGTGTATGCTGGGGTTAAGTGGTAGAGCAGAGCACACGCTTATGTGTTGCACTGAACTTCGCCCCTGTACTACATTGTAGGTTATATTCTTGTTGTGAATTTTGTATAGTTTAGTTTGGTTGTAGTACAAATAAAGACATTATTATTATTATTATTATTATTATTCCTAGCTACCCAACTACATGCGCTCTACATGAACAGTATACGTTACCACAGACAACTAGTATAATGGGTGAATAGAAGTGTTGTCGTAAACTCGCTAACAACTTTCAATAAGTTGCCTGTCAATGTGGGACGACTACTACCAAAACAGTATAAAATTAAACTTAAAAAGTTCCTGTGCGAGTCAGTTTTCTACGAAGTAAAAGAGTTCCTTGACTGTAGTTTTGGGAGCGATATTTGTTAAACCAGATTATGTTTTTCTTGTTGGACTTGCTTTGTGTCTGCTGTATTTGCGTTTGATTTTGCATATATGGTTATACACACCTTGTATTTAATTTTCTTTTATTTAAATGTATATTATCTATGAGATAGTTTTGTAGTTTTTAGAAGCTTTGTGACTTAATTTTGCCGCATAGATTTTAATATTTTATGATTGGACTAATTTGTTGATGATGTACTCATTGTAACCTGTGTGGTATTTTGGTGTTTCCTTTGTGTGATTTTGTTTACTGTGGCTCCATGCATTTGATTGTATATTATGGTGAGCGATGATATATATATATATATATATATATATATATATATATATATATATATATATATATATATATATATATATATGACGCTTATGAATTAAATATACATACAACACCCTTATAACCCAGACGCTGCAACGATTTACCAGTGATGTCTTCCTGATAGCAATACGTGCGTAGCTGCCTTTATCAAGATTATAATAGGTGACTATGAAATAAATATACATATAACCCCCTTATAATCTTGACAACTGCGACCATCTACCGTTGATATATTTGTGATAGCAAGACGAACGTAGCCACCTTTATCGAGAATATAAGACGAATTAAATATACATATAACACCTTTATAACCCTAACAACTGTGAACATTTACCGGTGATGTTTTCCTGATAGCAAGCCGAGCATAGCCACCTTTATCAAGATTACAACAGGTGACTATGAAATAAAGATGCATATAACACCATTATAACCCTGACAACTGCGACCATTTACCGGTGATGCCTTTCTGAAAGGAAGACGAAAATAGCTACCTTAATCGAGATTATAAAAATCGTTTATAAATTAAATATGCATATAACCAACCTTATAACCCTAACACCTGCGACCATTTACCGGTGATGTCTTGCCGATAGCAAGGCGAGCAAAGACGCCTTTATCAAGATTACAACAGGTGACTATGAAATAAAGATGCATATAACCACCCTTATAACCCTGACAACTGCGACCATTTACCGGTGATGCCTTTCTGATAGGAAGACGAAAATAGCCACCTTCATCAAGATTATAAAAATCGTTTATGAATTAAATATGCATATAACCAACCTTATAACCCTGGCACCTGCGACCATTTACCGGTGATGTTTTCCTGATAGCAAGGCGAGCATAGACGCCTTTATCAAGATTATAAGAGGTGTCTATGAAGTCAATTTACACATAACACCCTTATAAACGTGGTAACTGCAACCATTTACCGGTGATGTTTTCCAGATGACAAGACGAGCCTAGCCACCAATATCAATATTATAATAGGTGGCTATGCATTAAATATACATATAACACCCTTATAACCCCAACCCCTGCGACCATTTACCGGTGATGTATTTGTGATAGCAAGACTAACATAGACACCTTTATCGAGATTATATGAGGCGTATATGAATTAAATACACATATAACACCCTTATATAACCCTGACAACTGCGACTATTTGCCGGTGATATCTTCCTGATAACAAGACGTTCACGGTTACTTTTATCAAGTCTATAGGAGGTGCTTATGAATTGAATACATGTATGACACCCTGACAACTGCAAGCATTTTCCGGTAATATATTCCTGTCTGTAAGTCAATCAAGAAGAAATATTTCCATTGAGATTTTTAGGGAGACAAGCATAGCCACCTTTGTCAAGATTATAAGAGATGTCTATGAATTAAATACACATATAACACCCTTATATAACCCTGACAACTGCGACTATTTACCGGTGATGTCTTCCTGATAACAATACGAGCCTAGCCACCATTATCGAGATTATAAGAGGTGACTATGAATTAAATATACATATAACACCCTTATAACCCTAACCCCTTCGAGCATTTACCGGTGATGTATTTGTGATGGCAAGAGGAGCATAGACACCTTTATCGAGATTATATGAGGCGTATATGAATTAAATACATGTATAACACCCTTATATAACCCTGACAACTGCGACTATTTACCGGTGATGTCTTCCTGATAGCAAGCCTAGCTACCATTATCGAGATTATAAGAGGTGGCTATGAATTAAATATACATAACCCTGACCACAGCAACCATTTACCAGTGATGCATTTGTGATAGCAAGACGAACATAGACACCTTTATCGAGATTATATGAGGCGTTTATGAACTAAATACACATATAACACCCTTATATAACCCTGACAACTGCGACTATTTGCCGGTGATATCTTCCTGATAATAAGACGTTCATGGTCACTTTTATCAAGTCTAGGTGGTGCTTATGAATTGAATACATGTATGACACCCTGACAACTGCAACCATTTTCGGGTAATATATCCCTATGTGTAAGTCAATCAAAAAGACATTTTCCATTGAGAGTTTTAGGGAGACAAGCATAGCCACCTTTGTCAAGATTATAAGAGATGTCTATGAATTAAATGCACAAATGATATCAAATGCGACCATTTACTGGCAGTCATTTTCTTTTTTTTATGTGAATATGTTTTACGGTATAAAAATTTTGAAACTAGTATTAATTTCGTCAAAACGCACACAGGATATCAGTCCCCAAAAGGGCATTGAAGAGTACGTTCCAAATTTAAAGCTTAATTAACATTAATACAAAGCCGGTCTAAAAGGAAGTTATTTATTACTTACTTAGAACTAAAACAAAATCTTTGGAGATCTGTGAAACCATCATCATTTACTATATTTATACATGAGTTCTATGCATACTTCTCACTGCAGCAACACTTTCTACAAGTGACAGTGCCAAACTTCTATATAAATTTTAATTACTACAATAGAAGAGCAGAAGTATAATACCTAAAAGCTACAAAGTTAAAAAGCTAAGCTTAATAAAAACTTGCTCTCCTCAATCCATCGGATTACGGCCACATGCAAACAGTCTGAGAATTAACGACCCTTATTTTAAAACCACATGATCATAGTCGCCTTTATCAAGGTTATATGGCCATGTAATGAATTAAATATACACAACACAGCCCTATAACCCTGACAACTGCGATCAACCTTGAAAAAAAACATTAACTAAATCGCTTTATATTATGTCTACAGTAAAGGTACATAAGTAAACTACCTCCTTAAAGAGAACCTCGGTGGTTCAGGGGTAAGAACGTGTGCCTCTTAATCGAAGGGTACTGGGTTCGATCCCAGGGTACTCCTTTCACTTTTTCAGTACAAACTGTCACGTTAACATCAACAGAGGTTCTGGCATTGTATTTGAGCAAGTTGAATGTCTGCACGTTCCGCCCTTCGAAGGGGGGCGTAAAGCCGTCGGTCCCGTGTCCATGCGATGTTGGGCACGTTAAAGATCCCTACCCTCCTTACAGAAAGGCAGGGGTTCGGCAAAATTTCCGGGATAGTGAGGTGAAACTGCTCCCTGGCGTCGGTGATTGGTCATAGTCGCGGAAATAGGCCGACGTTAAAGAAACAAAACACACACATACCTCCTAAAAGGTGCAAAGTTAAAAATCTAAGCACTAAAAACTTTCCTTAACTCTAGCTTATTACGACCGCATGCAAACAGTTGGAGAATTAATTACTCTAATCTCGGAAATCAAATGAGCATAGTCGCGTTTATCAAGGTTATATGGCCATCTATTGACTTAAATATACAGCCTTATAACCCTGACAACTCCAACCCATCTTGAAAATACCGATTAAATTAATGGCTTTAATATTATTTTTACAATAAGAGTACATAAGTAAACTACCTAAAAGTTACAGAGTTAAAAATCTAAGCATTAAAAACTTCAGCTTTCCTCAATCCAACTGATTACGGCCATATGCAAACAGTTAAAGAGAAATACCCACCCTTATTTCAGAACCATATGAGCATATTCGCCTTTATCAAGGTTATATGACTGTCTGATGACTTAAATATACACCAGACAACCTTATAACCTTCACAACTGCAACCAAGCTTAAAAGGACCAATTAAAAAGCAACAAATTTAATACGCTAAGCATTCACTAAACGACTTGCAACGACTTAGTAAATGAATGGGTATATTATTTATACAATTAGGAAACAGAAGTAAACTGCCTGAAGGTAACAGAGTTAACAAGTTTAGGATTGAAAAAAACTTACTTCTTCCCCAATCTTCCCCAATCCAGCTGACCACAGCCGCATCCAAACTGATAGAGAACTGACGGCCCCTATTTGAGAACCAGAGGTAATATGGCCATGCACTGAATCAGATATACGCACCATAGCCTTATAAACCCTGACAACTGCAACCAACCTTAGAAATAAATCAAACAAGAATATATAATTAATTGAAAAATAATTGCTCTTTTATGGTTTGAATCAAGTTTCATGTTAGACATACAGCCGGAAACGTTATTAATTTGTTTGAAGGTTTGGAATTTCGGAGGAAAAGGAAAAACATATGCCGGCAAGGAATTCCACAACCTGGAAGTCCTCGGGACAAAAGAGCGGGCATAACAAGATGTCCTACGTCTGGTGACCTGGGCAGTAGAAGGTTACATTCGCTCTGTTCCCCCGGTAGATCTGTTGGGGGCAGCAGGTTGAGGAACTATGGAAGAAAGCTCCTCTGAGCAGTGCCTGTACAGATATCTATAAAAGAGAGAGAGAGAGGGGGGTCACCAACGACTCGTCGGTGGGCAAGGGATCGCAGCTTTTGGGTGGGGGTAGGGTCACTGAAGAGACGTATAGCTCTCTTCTAAATAGAGTCCAGGATAGCGAGTGTAGGAGTGGCAGCGGCACCCCAGATATGGGAGCAGTATTCGAGGTTTGACCTTATTTGTTAAGTATATAAGGTATAGAGATTAGCTGGTGAAAAGTATTTGAGAGCCTGGAAGGGGACCTAATTTCTGAGCAGCCGCTTCTGTGATTGCTGTGGCATATTGGCGCCAAGTGAGATTTCGATCCACAGAAATTCCAACAAGTGAAAAGGACTCATTACTTTGAATAACTTGGTTGTTCATTGTGATGGGTCTAGGGCTGGTGTATCTCTTATGAGATAGAAATGAAGACTGAGATTTGGTCGAATTGGATTGTACAGGATTTCTACTTCCCCAGTCTAATATTTTTTGAAAATCCACAGAGACAGAACCCTCCATGAGTCTGCGATCCTCATCTAATTGGGCTAAAGATACAGGCTTAGAATGTTGTATATGTGAGTGGAGGGTGCTGTCGTCCGCGTAACTGTGAACTGGGTTGGATGTGCTAGAGGGAGGTCATTGATGTGGAGAAGTAGGGACCAAAGCTGAACCTTTAGGAACTCCTGCATTAATTGGATACAGTTAAGAGGACTGGACATCCACGACAACAGAAATGCTCCGGTTGGAGAGGAAATTTGCTGTCCATGTACAGAGTTTTCGTGGTAGGCCATAGGCCGGAAGTTTATTAAGCAGCGCTGCGTGCCAGACCTGGTCGAATGCTTTGGACATGTCTAGAGCAACAATCTGGAAATCACCATGTGATTGGAGGGTGCTGTGATCCGCGAAACTGTGAACTGAGTTGGATGTGCTAGAGAGGTCATTGATGTAGAAAAGAAACAAAGTAGGGGCTAAAACTGAACCTTGAGGGACTCCTGCATTAATTGGGTACAGTTTACAACAGAAATGCTCCGGTTGGAGAGGAAATTTGCTGTCCAGGTATTATGGTGAGCGAATAAAGTGTCTATCTATCTCTCGATGTATCTATAAGAGACGTTTATGAATTAAATATACATATAGCACTCTTATAACCCAGACGCTGCAAGCATTTACCGGCGATGTCTTCCTGATAGCAATACGAGCATCGCCGCCTTTATCAAGATTATAATAGGTGACTATGAAATAAATATACATAAAACACCCTTATAATCTTGACAACTGCGACCATCTACCGGTGATATATTTGTGATAGAAAGACGAACATAGCCACCTTTATCGAGAATATAAGACGTTTATGAATTAAATATACATATAACACCCTTATAACTCTGACAACTGCGAACATTTACCGGTGATGTTTTCCTGATGGCAAGACGAGCAGCATAGCCACCTTTATCAAGATTATAATAGATGGCTATCAATTAAATATGCATATAACCACCCTTATAACCCTTACGCCTGCGACCATTTACCGGTGATGGCTTCCTGAGAGCAATGCGAGCCTAGCCACCATTATCGAGATTATAAGGGGTGACTATGAATTAAATATACATAACCCTGACCACTGCGACCAATTACCGGTGATGTATTTGTCATAGTAAGACGAACATAGACACCTTTATCGAGATTATATGAGGCGTTTATGAATTAAATGCACATATAACACCCTTATAACCCTGACAACTGCGACTATTTGCCGGTGATATCTTCTTGATAACAAGACAGGCATGTTCACTTTTATCAAGTCTGTAGGAGGTGCTTATGAATTGAATACATCTATGACACCCTGACGACTGCAACCATTTGCCGGTAATATCTTCCTGTCTGTAAGTCAATCAAGAAGAAATTTGGCATTGGGGGTTTTAGGGAGACAAGCATAGCGACCTTTGTCAAGAGGGACGCCTATAAATTAAATACACAAATGACATCAAATGCGACCATTTATTGGCAATAATTTTAATAACAAGACGAGCATAGCAACCTTTATCAAGATTATAAGAGCTGTATATGAATTAAATACACATATGACACCCTTATAACCCTGACAACTGCGGCGATTTTCCAGTGATATCTTCCTACCTGTAACGAAAACTTTACTTCTCTTTTGACTAGCAAAAGAGAAGAAAAGTTTTTGTTGATAGTTTTAAAAACGTCTTCTATCGAACCATCCTGAAAAATCGCATTAACTACTAAATTCCTAATAGAGTAACCAAATATAGCTGCAAAAACTATGAATGAAATTATTATTTTTTCAAACAAAATGATCACAGTTATATAGATAACCCTAACCCCGTACATTTCTAAGAGCCACATTTCCAACAAATAATTTGGTAGAGTCGAACAACAGATTTAGAATTATAGCTACAAGACTGCTTCAGTTTCAAAATATAATCAAACTAGAATTGCATCCACTAATGCTGCAAATTTGTAAATTCATTGTAAGATGAATAATCAAAGATGTACATTTAATTTATGATTAGACTAGCAATTAGAATACAACAAAAATAACAATATGATAGAAATACGAAATTGGGCCTTGGACAGAACTTATATAATAAGGCTATGCAGAAAGCGGTAAGTCTTACAACCGCTCACATTTTGCAAAGTTTTCTAGAAATTTAGGAAATGACGCATTGTCTGGCAGGATGTTCTATTTAAAAAAATGTGAATCAAGTTTAACGGTATAAAATGTTTGAAGCATATATAATTATAAAAATAGTAACTGTTTAATTTCATCAAAAGGAACACAGAGTATTAGTCCCCAACGGGGTATTGAAGATTACGTCCCAAATATAAAGTGTAATTAACATTAATACAAAGCATGTCTAAAATGGAAATTAATTACTACTTACTTGGAACTAAAGCAAAATCTTTGGAGATCTTTGAAACCATCATCATTTAATATAGTTATAGATGAGTTCTATGCACACTTCTCACTGCAACAACTCTTTCTACAAGTAACAGTTCCAATCTTCTATACAAATATTAATTACTACAATAGAATATCCGAAGTATAATACCTAAAAGCTACAAAGTGAAAAAGCTAAACTTAAAAAAACTTTCTTCTCTTTCCTAAGTTCAGCGGATTACGGCCACATGTAAACAGTTTGAGAACTAACGACCCTTATTTTAAAACCTCAAGATCATAGTCGCCTTTATCAAGGTTATATGGCCATGTAATGAATTAAATATACACAACACAGCCTTATAACCCTGACAACTGCAACAAACCTTGAAAAAATCCAGTAAATAAATGGCTTTAATATTATTTCTGCAATAAAGGTACAGAATTAAACTACCTCCTAAAAGTTACAAAGTTAAAAGCTTGGCACTAAAAACTTTCTATTTCCTCAATCCTAGCTTATTACGACCGCATGCAAACAGTTGGAGAATTAATTACCCTTATTTCAGAATCAGATGAGCATAGTCGCCTGTATCGCCTTTATCAGGGTTATATGGCCATGTAATGAGTTAAATATAGACAAGACAGCCTTATAACCTGACAACTGCAACCAACCCTGAAAATACCAATTAAATAAATGGCTTTAATATTATTTTTACAATAAGGGTACAGAAGTAAACTACCTAAAAAATACAGAGTTAAAAAGCTTAGCATTAAAGACTTTATCTTTCCTCAATCCAGCTGATTACGGCCATATGCAAACAGTGAAGAGGATTACCCCCCCTTATTTCAGAACCAGATGAGCATAGTCACCTTTATCTAGGTTATATGACTATCTAATGACTTAAATATACATCAGACAGCCATATAACCCTCACAACTGCAACCAAGCTTAAAAAGACCAATTAAAAAGAAACAAATTTATCACGCTAAGCATTCAGTAAAGCGTACGCTCTCCTCAAACCTAACAGTTTTTCGACACTTATTTCAGAACCAGATAAGATAGTCGACTTAATCAAGGTTATATATCTATAAGATACACACCACAGCCTTGCAACGACCTATTAAGAGAATAGACGTATTAAACACTAACAGCTGCAATCAACCTTGAAAATAAATCAAACAAGAATATATAATTAATTGAAAAATAATTGCTCTTTTAGGTTTTGAATCAAATTTCAGGTTAAACATACAGCCGAAAAAGTTACTAATTGTAAATGACGGTGAAATTGGTCGTCAGTGGCACCCTCTATGATAAACGCTATATTTGTAATATCTATTTTATTCGTCGCCTAAAAAACATAACTTCACAAATTTTCAAATTGCTACCCTACATATTTTCAGATTAATGACAAAAAACAACACAATTAAAATTTTAGCTTTCAACATCCTGTATATCCGAAACTATCATCTTTCGGATAAGGAATGTTTGCGCCAATCGTCACAATTTGACGTGTAATATATCCTGATTTTGGATTTCCCATTGTTAATGTTTCACCCTGTATTTACGGTGTGTTTTAAATGGAAGATATAAAACCTAATAGACTTTAACAACTGCACCTTTGATATATTCGTTTGCATTAACTAAAAATAAATACAGTATAGTAAAGAACCTGACTACTGCATAGAATATTGTAATTAAATGTGATTATTTAAAAAATAAAAATTTCAAAATTCAGAAGTCGGGATCTCCCCGTTAGTGAATTTTTTCTAAGGAAATTCACTAAAAACTTACCAAATTTTTCAACAACGAACACCAAAGTAAGACCCATCTTTAAAATAAGACGAACATGGGAGCCTTTATGGAGATTATAAGAGTGGCCTATGAATGAAATCTACATATGACACCCTTATAACCCTGACAGCTGCGACCAATTGTCAGTGATATCTTCGTGCCTGTAAGTAGTTGGTGAAGGAAGGAATTCGCAGCGAAAGTTTTGAAAAACCTATTTTATATCACTAAAGTAAAAATACATTAACTACTAAAATCCAAACAATGATACCTTAATATTATTACCTTGCTATAGGCACTAATATGTGGTTGATATACCCCTATTTCTAACATGCAATAATTAACTTTAATTTTTTTAACTGTGACCGTTTGCCGGTGATATCTTCCTGCCTGTAAGTATGAGTAGTTAAACGAGAAGAAAATTTTACAAGTTTTAAAAACGTTTTCTATAGAACTTGCTTTAAAAAAGGCACTAACTACTATAATTCAAACAGCAGTAATACGTTACCCAGCTACAGATACACTAACATTATGTTGCTACACCCCAATTTTTAATATACAATAACAACTGACTTTTAGTTTCTTTTTCGTTGCTTTCCTAAAACAGAAGCTCAATATTAGTTACAATTCATAAAACAGTAACGAAATATAGCTGCGGACTATGAAAGAAATTAAAATATTTTTTTTCAAGCAAAATGATCACAGTTATATAGATAACCCTAACCCCTTACATTTCGAAGAGCCACATTTCCAACAAACAATTTGATATAGTTGAAAAGAAGATTTAGAATTATAGCTACAAGACTGTTTCAGTTTCAAATTATAATCAAACTAGAATTGCATCCACTAATGCCACAAATTTGTAAATTAATTGTAAGATGAATGATCTAAATTGTACAATTAATATATGATTACACTAGCAACAAGAATACAACAATAATAACAATATGATAGAAATAACAGATGGGGGGCCTTGGACATAACTTATATAATAAGGCTATGCAGAAAGCGGTAAGTCTTACAACCGCTCACATTTTTCAGTTTTCTAGAAATTTTGGAAGTGACGCATTGTCTGGCAGTCATTTTCTATTTTTAAACATATGAATCAAGTTTAACGGTATAAAAATGTTGAAGCCTACATAATTATAAAAATAGAAACTAGTATTAATTTCATCAAAAGGCACACAGGGTATCAGTACCCAACATTACGTCCCAAATATAAAGCTTAATTAACATTAATACAAAGCCGGTCTAAAATGGAAATTATTTACTACTTTGAACTAAAGCAAAATCTTTGGAGATCTGTGAAACCATCATCATTTACTATATTTATGCATGAGTTCTATGCACACTTCTCACTGCAGCAACACTTTCTACAAGTGACAGTGCCAAACTTCTATACAAATTTTAATTACTACAATAGAAGAGCATAAGTATAATGCCTAAAAGCTGCAAAGTTAAAAAGCTAAGTTTAATAAAAACTTACTCTCCTCAATCCAGCGGATTACGGTCACATGCAAACAGTTCGAGAATTAACGACCCCTATTTTAAAACCACATGATTATAGTCGCCTTTATCAAGGTTATATGGCCATGCAATGAATTAAATATACACAACACAGCCTTATAACCCTGACAACTGCGATCAACCTTGAAAACAAAAACATTAAATAAATCGCTTTTATATTATGTCTACAATAAAGGTAGTAAACTACCTCCTAAAAGGTGCAAAGTTAAAAATCTAAGCACTAAAAACTTTCTATTTCCTTAACCCTAGCTTATTACGACCGCATGCAAACAGTTGGAGAATTAATTACCCTTATCTCGGAATCAGATGAGCATGGTCGCCTTTATCAAGTTTATATGGCCATCTAATGACTTAAATATACATCCTTATAACCCTGACAACCCCAACCAAGCTTGAAAATACCAATTAAATAAATGGCTTTAATATTATTTTTACAATAAGGGTACATAAGTAAACTACCTAGAAGTTGCAGAGTTAAAAACCTAAGCATTAAAAACTTCAGCTTTCCTCAATCCAGCTGATTACGGCCATATGCAAACAGTTAAAGAATATTACCCACCCTTATTTCAGAACCATATGAGCATAGTCGCCTTTATCAAGGTTATATGACTGCCTGATGACTTAAATAAACACAAGACAGCCTTATAACCCTCACAACAGCAACCAAGCTTAAAAAGACCAATTAAAAAGAAACAAATTTAATACGCTAAGCATGCACTAAACGACTTGCAACGACTTAGTAAATGAATGGGTATATTATTTATACAATTAGGAAACAGAAGTAAACCTCCTAAAGGTAACAGAGGTAACAAGTTAAGGATTGAAAAAACTTACTTCTTCCCCAATCCAGCTAACCACAGCCGCATACAAACTGATAAGAGAACTGACGGCCCCTATTTGAGAACCAGGTAAGCATAATCACCTTTATCAAGATAATATGGTTATGCACTAATTCAGATATACGCACCATAGCCTTATAAACACTGACAACTGCAACCAACCTTAAAAATAAATCAAACAAGAATATATAATTAATTAAAAAATAATTGCTCTTTTGGGTTTTAAATCAAATTTCATGTTAGACATACAGCCGGAAACATTATTAATTGTAAATGACGGTGAAATTGGTCGTCAGTGGCACCCTCTATGATAAACGCTATATTTGTAATACCTATTTTATTCGTCGCCTAAAAAACATAACTTTACAAATTTTCAAATTGCTACCCTAGATATTTTCAGATAAATGACAAAAAAAAACACAATTAAACTTTTAGCTTTCAACATCCTGTATATCCGAAACTATCATCTTTCGGATAAGGCCTGTTTGTGCCAATGGTCAAAATTTGCCCTGTACTATCTCCAGATTTTGGATTTCCCATTGTTAACGAATCACCCTGTATTTACGCTGTGTTTTAAGCGGAAGATATCAAAAGCTAATAAATTTTAACAACTGCACCTTTATGATATTTTCGTTTGCATTAACTAAAAATCAATACAGTATATTAGAGAACCTGAGTGCTGCATATAAGATTGTAACTAACGTAATTATTTCAAAAAAAAATTCAAAATTCCAAAGTCGGGATCTCCCTGTTAGTGAATTTTTTCTAAGAAAATTCACTAAAAACTCACCAAATTTTCCAACAACGAACACTAAAGCAAGACCCATCTTTAAAATAAGGCGAACATAGGACCCTTCTTCGGGATAACAAAAGTTGCCTATAAATGAAATCTACATATGACATCCTTATAACCCTGACAACTGCGACCAATTGTCAGTGATATCTTCGTCCCTGTGAGTAGTCTATGAAGCAAAGAAGTTATAACGAAACTTCTGAAAAACCTATTTTATCACTAGTGTAAAAAAAAATACATTAACTTTTTTTTTTAATTTTAACAACACACCACGAGGGCTTACAGCCTAAATACTATCGTACCGTGGGTGTTGACAAGGAGGAAAGAGGCAACTTGTTAATTCTGGACTTGAAGGTTTGGAGGTTCGGAGGAGAAGGAAAAACATGTGCCGGCAAGGAATTCCATAACTTGGAAGTCCTATGGACAAAAGAGCGGGCATAACAAGATGTTCTATGTCTGGTGACCTGGACAGTAAAAGGGTGCATTCGCTCTGTTCCCCTGGTAGATCTGTTGGGGGCAGCAGGTGGGGGAACTATGGAGGAAAGCTCCTCTGAGCAGTGCCCGTGCAGATATCTATAAAAGAGAGAGAGGTCACCAACGGCACGTCGGTGGGCAAGGGATGGCAGCCTTTGGGTGAGGGTAGGGTCACCGATGAGACGTATAGCTCTCTTTTGAATGGAGTCCAGGATAGCGAGTGTAGAAGCGGCAGCTGCACCCCAGATGTGGGAGCAGTATTCAAGGTTTGGCCTTATTTGTGAAGTATATAAGGTATAGAGATTAGCTGGTGAAAAGTATTTGCGAACCCGGAAGAGGAAACCTAATTTCTTAGCAGCCGCTTCTGCAATTGATGTGACATGTTGGTGCCAGTTAAGATTTCGATCCACAGAAATGCCAACAAGAGAAAAGGACTCATTACTTTGAATAACTTGGTTGTTCATTGTGATGGGTCTAGGGCTGGTGTATCTCTTATGAGAAAGAAAGCAAGACTGAGATTTGGTGGGGTTGAATTGTACAAGATTTCTACTTCCCCAGTCTAATATTTTTTGGAGATCCACGGAGACAGAACCCTCCATGAGTTTGCGATCCTCATCTAGTTGGGCTAAAGAGACAGGCTTTTTTTTGTTCCCTCAGGGCTCGTCCGCGGCCTTGCCGCCCCGATAGCACCGCAACCCTTGGTTGATTGTGCATACCCTTAGTCTTACTCCACCCATTCCAAGATCACTGTCCCTTGAACTAGTCTGCACAGCGATTGGTAGGGTGAAGTTTTATATTGCTCTGTCTCCGGTCTAGAGTGACCGTAGATCAGTTGTCTTTTCCGGTCCAGAGCTATACACTCACACAAGATGTGCTGGGCTGATTCCTCCCCCTCGCCGCAGAGTCTGCATGCGAGGTCCCCTTCGAACCGCCCCATTTTATGCAGGTGTTTCTTGACGGCCATGTGTCCCGTCAAGAGACCTGTTGTGTTTCTGAGCTGTCCTCTGCTAAGGTTTAGCAGCTCCACAGCTCTCTTTGAACTGGGTCCGTCAATTATTGACTTCCCATGTCTGAGCCCTTGACAGTCCGCCCAGTACACCTTGTGTTGGTTTCTGACCCAGGACTTAATGGCTCCCCTGGCAGTGCTCTTTGACACGCCCAGAGCCGGTTCTGGCCCCATAAATGGTTCTGCTGACCCTCTCTTCGCGAGACTGTCAGCTTCTTCATTGCCTTTAACCCCCGAGTGACCCGGCACCCAGATAAGGGTCACCTCATTCTGCCCAGCCAGGTCGCTCGTCTCGTCTCGGCACTCACTCACCAGCCAGGAATTTACCCGTGGGCTACTTAGTGCCTTAAGGGCTGCCTGACTGTCTGTGGCTATGAGGATCCGCTTGTTGGTGTAGCCCCTCCTATTGTTCTCCCGCACACAGTGCAGGATGGCGTACATCTCGGCCTGAAACACCGTTGCATGGGCTCCGAGGGAAATACTATGACTTACCCTCGGTCCTTCCGAGTAAACACCTGCCCCCGTCCCACGCTCCCCGCCAGATCCGTCCGTGAACCAGACGAGCGCGTCCCGTGGCATGCCCGGCGTCTCCTCCCGCCATGCCTCGCGATCAGGGATTTCCACTGTAAAGTTGTTTTCCCTGCACATTCGCGGGGTCGCGAAGTCTGACCTCATTTCAAGCATGGGCTCCTTCACGATCTCCTGAATTTTGCAGTGGCCCCTGAAGCCTGGGTTGATCTTCAGTCTACCATTGCAGGCTAGTCTGTATAGTCCTAGCCTGGCCTCTCCCATAATAACTAAGTGTAGGGGGGGTAGATCCAGCAACACCTCCATGGCGGCTGTTGGGGTTGAAGACATGGCCCCTGTGATGCCTAGGCAAGCCATCCTTTGGATCTTGCCTAGTTTTTGTTTGGCACTGGATTGTGTCACCTTAGGCCACCAGACCAGTGCCGCATATGTTAACGATGGTCTGACCACCCTTGTGTACAGCCAGTGGGCCATACTAGGTCTTAGTCCCCACGTTTTTCCATATAGCCGCCTAGTGACGGCTAAGGTCATGACTGCCTTACGCAGTATTTTTCCAATGTGACCATTCCAGGTTAGCTTAGAGTCCAATACGACCCCAAGATATTTTACCTCCCTGGCGATTGGAACGCTCCTACCGTATAGAGTGAGAGTTCCGTGGCTTTCACACTTCCTCCTCCTCGTAAACGGCACGACGGTTGCTTTCTCGGGGCTCACCCCGAGCCCTTGATCAACCGTCCACCCTTCCACCACTTTCAGTGCAGTCTGCATACGCTCCCACACTGCCTGTGTGACCTTTCCTCGGACTATGATGACAATGTCGTCAGCATAGCCCTGTACCTTATACCCCCCTCCCGAGAGCCTCCCCAGCAGGCCGTCCACGACTAGACACCAGAGCAAGGGAGACAGAACGCTCCCCTGCGGACACCCCGCCGCGACCCCCGCCAGCAGAGTCCCTCCCGCGAGTGAGGTGAACACCGCCCTGTCCCTGAGCATGGAACCGATCCACCTGCAGCAGGTCTCCTCTATTCCACGCTCCAGGGCAGCTGCCAGAACCGATCCGAACGAGGTGTTGCTAAAGGCCCCCTCTATGTCTAGGGAGGCCCCCAGCGCCACCTCCTTGTTCTCCAGCGTATTCTCCAGTTTCAGCACCAGTTGGTGCAGGGCTGTTTCTGTTGAGAATCCTGCTCTGTATGCATATTGTCCGCAGTGTAGAGGATATGCGTCCAGTACACCGCCCCTAATGTGCCGGTCGAGCAGTTTTTCCACTGTTTTCAGCAAGAAGGACATGAGACTTATTGGCCTCAGGGACTTTGCCTGGTCTGTTGGACGCCCAGGTTTAGGAATAAATACAACCCTGGCCAGTCTCCATGCCCTCGGAATGTACCCCAGAGCCAGGCTGGCCCTCATAATGAGGGTAAGCACCGGCGCCAGTATATCTATCCCCTGTTGGAGCATGATGGGCATTATTCCATCAAATCCCGGCGATTTGTATGGCTTAAAGCTGTTAATGGCCCATCTGATTTTGCTCCAGGTAACCACCTCTTTAGCGACTGTCCAGTCTACTCTAGATGCCCGCCTATAAGGCGCCTCTATTTCTGAGTGTTCCCAGTCCGGAGGTGATTGGTTTATTATGTTACAGCCGGGGAAGTGCGCCTGGAGTAAAATTTCCATAGTTTCCTCCCCCGAGCTTGTAAAGCCTCCCGTGGGTGTTCTAAGGGAGCCTATGTTAGTCTGAGGGCCCTTAGACAGGATCTTGTGTAGTCGAGCACTCTCGGACGTGTTTTCCACTTCTTCGCAGTGCCTCCTCCAAGACTCCTTGGCGTCACTCAGTCTTTTGTTATAGGTCGATAGGGCCTGTCTATATTCATCCCATGCTCCCGACCTTTTGGCCGCGTTAAACAGCTTACGAACCTGCGTCCTCCTTTGCCTGAGGTCCTCGTTCCACCACGGGACGTTCCTGGTGGACACCCTCATTTTCAGGGGGCAGTTGGCGTATAGGCCGAGGTAATTGCGTCTCGCAATTGGACTGCTGCAATCTCGAGGTCTATTGAATTTTTTATGGTACTCTTAACCCCCCGCAGTTCCACAGCCAGGTCTGCCCTGTAGGCTTCCCAGTCCACCTTGCGGGGGTCCCGGTACCATACCGTTTCTCTTTCGACTTTGGCGATTTCAAACCGGATGTATCTGTGGTCTGAGCTACTCACTTCCCCAGACACAGCCCAGCTTTTAACAAAGTCACCCAGAAACTGGGTGGAAACTGTTAGATCTAAAACTTCCTCACGCCGTGTTGTGACGAAGGTCGGTTTATTCCCTCTATTCAATATGTCTAAATTAAATTTCATAAAGAATTGTAAAAGTGCCTCACCCCTAGAGTTTGTGTCCGAGCTACCCCACAACTCATGGTCCGCATTCGCATCCATGCCGATGATGGTCTGCCATCCACCTGCTCTGCTACCCACCATCAGCTGCTCCAATTCGTTGGGTGGAGGAGGGTCCGTGCTGTCCCCTGGCAGATAGGCTGACGCGACAGTAATGTCCCTCAGCCCATCCGCTCCTCCACATCGGATTTTGATCGTTGCCAGGTCCCTGGAACAGAAATTCATTAGAGGGAGAAACTCTATCCCTTCCCTGACAAAAATGCAGGCCCTCGGGTTCTCGCTGGATCTGCTGTAGATGAGATTTCCAGTAGCTCCGCCGAGTCCCTTGATCTCTCCTTTATAGGAGTACGGTTCCTGGATGAGGGCCACATCCGTGTTCCTCAGAGCCATTAGTAGTCCGGCCGTGGCTGCCCTACTGTGTTGGAGGTTGACCTGAAGGAACCTAAGTCCCATTAACCCTTAGTTGCTTCCCCAGTGGGCGGAAGCTAACCCTTCCCATGCCCCAGAATGCCTTGAAGGAGGTTCCTTCAAGGGCTCTGTAAGATGTCGGGTCGATCAAGAAGGCGAGCGTCTGTCCTTTCTCCTCTGCCTTCCTGCTTAGAACCGACCAGTGTTGCGTCCCCAGTTCAGGGTTCTGGATCTTAAGTCTGCTGATCACCGTCTCCTGCGGGACGGTGTCAGGGATCCGTACGAGGACCTTGCGTCTCTTTGGGAGTTCCTTGGGCTCGACGGCTGTCAAGTCCGCCCCCTCCCAAATCTGACCGAGGCCCCCGATCGTTTTCCGCAGCCAGTCCCGCGACTGCGGGCCGGCACAGGTTGTCCAGAGGATGCCCCCCCGTCAGGCGCGTCCGGTGGAACTGAAGCGGGCTCTCCCCTTCCTGAAGAGAGTCCACTGCAGCTACCACCGCAGCCTGGATCAGGTCCGCCTTCCCCTGGTCTAGCGTGACCTCAGGATGGCGTCTGTCAATCACCGCCATCCCGAGGCCCTCCGCAGCCTCCCTGTAAGAGCCAGTCTGCGCCGGTGTTCCGGCCTTGGTTCCTTTGGGAGGTCTGTCTGTAGTAGGCGTGCTAGAGCCAGAGCGCGGCGTCTTCCGACTCGCACTCTCCTCTTGCGCCTTTACAGGCACCCTGGCCCTTTTGGAACGTCTGTCTGTAGTGGGCGTGCTAGAGTTTGAGCGCGTCCTCTTCTGACCCGCACTCCCCTCTTGCGCCTTTACAGGTTTCTCGACCGTCCAGGTCCCGGCCGCCATTTTTTGCGCCCTCCGGAGCTTCTTTCTTTGCGCCCCGGAAAGACGCTTGGACTGCCGGGGCAGTCCCTCTACTCTAACAGTAGAGTCCTCACTGGTGGAGGGGCCCCCGGAGTCCGCGGAGCTCGCCGCCCTCCGGTGGGACCCAGCCTCGAGCTTGGGTGTCGGGGACAGGTCTCTGGCCGAAGCTACCCCCTGATCCCCCGTATCTACGCCGGTCGTGGGACCTCCAGAGTCCGCTGTCGCCCCCTGGCTCGTCTCCGTTTCCGGGATAGACTCAAGGCACAAGTCTGTAGCCGGAGCCACTCCTCGAGCCTCATTGGTTTTGGTTTTGTATGTGTTTATTATCTTCATGTTGTTCCCACGAGAATGGGGGAAATACTGTCCACACCATCAGAACCCCCTGTGTGGTGCAAGGCGGGTTACTCTGGAGGGTTGCCTGGTACTCCAGAGGTTCCGTTCACGACACCATCGCCCTGGTGCCATCCATCCATAGGCACGGGTCACGTGACACCGTAGATTGGGGGAGTTTAGTTCGACCTCCTTGTCTAGATCCGTCATGTTTAGTTATTAGCAGGGTCACCTCGTGCAGGATGCGGATTTTTACCGCGCATGACGGTCTTGGGGAAAGCTTCATCGGGAGTTTATGTTGTTATTTCCACTTCCTCAGCTTGCCCCCTGGGGTCCTTTGGCCCGCGACTCCTTAACCCCAAGAGACAGGCTTATAATAATGTATATTTGAGTGGAGGGTACTGCCGTCCGCGTAACTGTGAACTGGGTTGGATGTGCTAGAGAGGAGGTCATTGATGTGGAGAAGAAACAAAGTAGGGGCTAAAGCTGAACCTTGAGGAACTCCTGCATTAATTGGATACAGTTTAGAGGAATGGCCATCCACAACAACAGAAATGTTCCTGTTGGAGAGGAAATTTGCTGTCCAGGTACAAAGTTTTGGTGGTAGGCCATAGGCCGGAAGTTTATTAAGCAGCGCTGCGTGCCAGACCTGGTCGAATGCTTTGGATATGTCTAGAGCAACAATCTGAGATTCGCCGTGTAGTTCCATAGACTTGTTCCAAGAATGGGTGACAAAGGAAAGGAGGTCGGCAGTCGATCTGCGCTGACGGAATCCATACTGCCTGTCGTGGATTAGACTGTGTTTTTCAAGAAATTTCAGTAATTCGGTGTTTATATACTTTTCCATCACTTTAGAGACGACCGAAAGGAGAGAAATAGGCCTGTAGTTGCCTGGAAGTGCTTTGGATCCTTTCTTGGGGATGGGTTGTACTCGAGCAGTTTTCCAGTTACTAGGGAATATGCCTTTATTGTAAGATATCTGAAACAGACGAGTCAGAACAGGAGCAAGTTCTGGTGCGCAATTTTTGAGAACAATTGCTGGGATCTCGTCAAGGCCATAGGCTTTCCTGGTATTAAGTGAAGAGAGCATCTTTCGTACCTTTTTAGTTTTGAAAAAGATATCCGTCATTTTATGTGCGACATTAGGGACTGTTGGTGGTTGAACATTTGGAGGTGGGTTGAGAGTAGAATTGCTGGCGAACAACGAAGCAAAAAGTTCAGCATTGCCCAGGGCGGTAGAAACAATTTGATCCCCTGAGACAAGAGGTGGGAACGTGCTTTTGCAGAAATTATTCCCAATAGATTTAGCAAGAGTCCAGAAGGGTTTGCTGCCGTTGGAGCTTGAGAGGACTTTGTTTTTGATGTGGTTATTAAACGAGTTTTTTGCCTCAGAAAGAATGCGGACATAGCGGTCTCTTGCGTCGTTAAATGCTTGACGATTTTCTTGACTGGGATTGTGTAGAAGCGTTTTGTGAGCTTTGATCTTTTCAAGTCTGGCCTTCTCACATGATTTAGAGAACCAGGGCTTTTGAGTGGCTGAAGAGGTTTTCTGTGTACGTGGAATAAATAATTCCATGCCAGCTTGGATAATTTCGGTGACGTTTTGTGAGATATCAGAGTGGTCAGGATGAGAGAAGCAGACAGACGCCCATGGAAATGAGGAAAAGTAATCCCGCATTTCGTCCCAGTTTACGGAGTTGTAGTGCCAAACGATACGTGGGTGTGATGACTGTGTGACCTCGGGTTGCATTGCGCAGGAAGCAGTGACCATGCCGTGGTCTGAGCGACCAAGGGGGGCGGTGACTGATATGTTATAGCACTCAGGTTTTGTAGTAAGAAGGAGATCCAAGGGATTTGAGCTGTATGTTGGGATACGAGGAAAGTAAGTAGGTTGCTGAACCATATTGGCTAAAGAATTGCTGATTGCAAAGGCCTCCGCTGCTCTCCCTTGTGGATCGGTTTTTGAAGATCCTAGCCATTCCTTATTATGGACATTGAAGTCACCAAGAATAGTGACCTCGGAGGAAGGATATTCAGAAATCAGATAGTGGGTTTTTTCAGAAAGGTAGTCAAAGAGCTGGACAAAGTTGTTGTCAGAAGGTGACCGGTAAATGCAACAGATGAATTTAGTTGCAGCCCTGAGAGAGAGTTTTATCCATAGTATGTCTTTTCTTCCAGCTTCTAAATTGGGGAGTCTGGTGCAGGGTAGATTGCTACGGACGTATGCGCACACGCCTCCATGCAATCTAAAGGAAGTAAGGAGCTCATACCCCGGGAAATTAAGGTGATTAGTGGCTGTTTTGGCACTGATTTGGGTTTCGGTGAGGAAGAGGAGTTGGGGCCTGTTAGCCTGGAGGAAATGGTGGACGGAGTTCAGGTTAGAATTTAGGCCACATATATTCGAAAAGGATATGTTAAATTTCGATGTTGGCGCCCCCTGTACACCCCTCTCCCGGAGATCCGAATGGAAGGGTATTTTGCCTCCAGAATATTTTGTACAAGGAGGAGCCATCATCATTTTTGTTTATAAGGGAAACCGACTCATACACCAGAACTGGAAACGTCCGTTGGGACTTCACCGGCGGCCCCTTGATGTATGGGGTGGTACCTCCTCGGGCCTGAAAATAATCCTTTACTATTAGGTAAAGGAAAATTCCACTACCACCTGCTATGGATTGAATTGGATCAATGTCTACCCCTTTAAAAATAAGATTAATAAAGGGACTATCAATTGTCCAATAGTTATGCTTTTCGACATAGTAGGGGGCATACAAAACATTATCATTTTGTATCCATGCCTATCGTCTAAAAACTACTAAAAGCCAAACAGTAATACCTTAATACTATTACCTTGCTGTAGGCACTAATATGTGGTTGATACACCCCTATTTCTAACATGCAATAATTAACTTTAATCCTCTTAGCTCCTTATATAAAACTATACTAATTCACTAAAACTCACCAAATTTTCCAACAGCGAACACCAAAGTAAGACCCATCTTTAAAATAAGGCGAACATAGGAGCCTTTATGGAGATTATAAGAGTGGCCTATGAATGAAATCTACATATGACACCCTTATAACCCTGACAGCTGCGACCAATTGTCAAGTGATATCTTCGTGTCTGTAAGTAGTTGGTGAAGGAAGGAATTCGCAGCGAAAGTTTTGAAAAACCTATTTTATATCACTAAAGTAAAAATACATTAACTACTAAAATCCAAACAATAATACTTTAATACTATTACCTTGCTATAGGCCACTAATATGTGGTTGATATGCCCCTATTTCTAACATACAATAATTAACTTTAATTTTTTTAACTGTGACCGTTTGCAGGTGATATCTTCCTGCCTGTAAGTACGAGTAGTTAAACGAGAAGAAAATTTTACAAGTTTTAAAAACGTTTTCTATAGAACTTGCTTTAAAAAAGGCACTAACTACTATAATTCAAACAGCAGTAATACGTTACCCAGCTACAGATACACTAACATTATGTTGCTTCACCCCAATTTTTAATATACAATAACAACTGACTTTTAGTTTCTTTTTCGTTGCTTGCCTAAAACAGAAGCTCAATGTTAGTTACAATTCATAAAACAGTAACGAAATATAGCTGCAACCTATGAAAGAAATTAAAATATTTTTTTACAAGCAAAATGATCACAGTTATATAGATAACCCTAACCCCTTACATTTCGAAGAGCCACATCTCCAACAAACAATTTGATATAGTTGAAAAGAAGATTTAGAATTATAGCTACAAGACTGTTTCAGTTTCAAATTATAATCAAACTAGAATTGCATCCACTAATGCCACAAATTTGTAAATTAATTGTAAGATGAATGATCTAAATTGTACAGTTAATTTATGATTACACTAGCAACAAGAATACAACAATAATAACAATATGATAGAAATAACAGATGGGGGCCTTGGACATAACATATAATAAGGCTATGCAGAAAGCGGTAAGTCTTACAACCGCTCACATTTTTCAGTTTTCTAGAAATTTTGGAAGTGACGCATTGTCTGGCAGTCATTTTCTATTTTTAAACATATGAATCAAGTTTAACGGTATAAAAATGTTGAAGCCTACATAATTATAAAAATAGAAACTAGTATTAATTTCATCAAAAGGCTCACAGGGTATCAGTACCCAACATTACGTCCCAAATATAAAGCTTAATTAACATTAATACAAAGCCGGTCTAAAATGGAAATTATTTACTACTTGGAACTAAAGCAAAATCTTTGGAGATCTGTGAAACCATCATCATTTACTATATTTATACATGAGTTCTATGCACACTTCTCACTACAGCAACTCTTTCTACAAGTGACAGTTCCAAACTTCTATACAAATTTTAATTACTACAATAAAATAGCAGAAGTATATTGCCTAAAAGCTGCAAAGTTAAAAAGCTAAGTTTAATAAAAACTTACTCTCCTCAATCCAGCGGATTACGGTCACATGCAAACAGTTCGAGAATTAACGACCCTTATTTTAAAACCACATGATTATAGTCGCCTTTATCAAGGTTATATGGCCATGCAATGAATTAAATATACACAACACAGCCTTATAACCCTGACAACTGCGATCTACCTTGAAAACAAAAACATTAAATAAATCGCTTTTATATTATGTCTACAATAAAGGTAGTAAACTACCTCCTAAAAGGTGCAAAGTTAAAAATCTAAGCACTAAAAACTTTCTATTTCCTTAACCCTATCTTATTACGACCGCATGCAAACAGTTGGAGAATTAATTACCCTTATCTCGGAATCAGATGAGCATGGTCGCCTTTATCAAGTTTATATGGCCATCTAATGACTTAAATATACATCCTTATAACCCTGACAACCCCAACCAAGCTTGAAAATACCAATTAAATAAATGGCTTTAATATTATTTTTACAATAAGGGTACAGAAGTAAACTACCTAGAAGTTGCAGAGTTAAAAACCTAAGCATTAAAAACTTCAGCTTTCCTCAATCCAGCTGATTACGGCCATATGCAAACAGTTAAAGAATATTACCCACCCTTATTTCAGAACCATATGAGCATAGTCGCCTTTATCAAGGTTATATGACTGCCTGATGACTTAAATAAACACAAGACAGCCTTATAACCCTCACAACAGCAACCAAGCTTAAAAAGACCAATTAAAAAGCAACAAATTTAATACGCTAAGCATTCACTAAACGACTTGCAACGACTTAGTAAATGAATGGGTATATTATTTATACAATTAGGAAACAGAAGTAAACCTCCTAAAGGTAACAGAGGTAACAAGTTAAGGATTGAAAAAAACTTACTTCTTCCCCAATCCAGCTAACCACAGCCGCATACAAACTGATAAGAGAACTGACGGCCCCTATTTGAGAACCAGGTAAGCATAATCACCTTTATCAAGATAATATGGTTATGCACTAATTCACTTATACGCATCATAGCCTTATAAACCATGACAACTGCAACCAACCTTAAAAATAAATCAAACAAGAATATATAATTAATTAAAAAATAATTGCTCTTTTAGGTTTTGAATCAAATTTCATCTTAGACATACAGCCGAAAACATTATTAATTGTAAATGGCGGTAAAATTGGTCGTCAGTGGCACCCTCTATGATCAATGCTATATTTGCAAAACCGTCGCCTAAAAAAACATAACTTCACAAATTTTTAAATTGCTAACCTTGATATTTTCAGAATAATGATAAAAAAAAACACAATTAAAATTTTAGCTTTCAAATCCTGTATATCCGAAACTATCATCTGTCGGATAACGCATGTTTGTGCCAATGGTCAAAATTTGCCCTGTACTGTCTCCAGATTTTAGATTTCCCATTGTTAACGGATCAGCCTGTATTTACGCTGTGTTTTAAGCGGAAGATATGAAAAGCTAATAAATTTTAACAGCTGCACCTTTATGATATTTTCGTTTGCATTAACTAAAATTCAATACAGTATATTAGAGAACCTGACTGCTGTATAGAAGATTGTAACTAATGTAATTATTTCAAAACAAATTCAAAATTGCGAAATCTGGATCTACCTGTTAATGAATTTTTTCTAAGAAAATTAACTAAAAACTAACCAAATTTTCCAACAACGAACACCAAAGTAAGATCCATCTTTAAAATAAGGCGAACATAGGAGCCTTTTTCGAGGTTATAAAAGTTGCCTATGAATGAAATCTACGTATGACATCCTTATAACCCTGACAACTGCGACCAATTGTCAGTGATATCTTCGTCCCTGTGAGTAGTCTATGAAGCAAAGAATTCAGAACGAGACTTTTGTAAAACCTATTTTATCACTAGTGTAAAAATATATTAACTACTAAAAGCCAAACAGTAATACCTTAATACTATTACCTTGCTGTAGGCACTAATATGTGGTTGATACACCCCTATTTCTAACATGCAATAATTAACTTTAATCTTTCTAGTTCCTTATATACAACTAAACTAATTCACTAAAAACTCACCAAATTTTCCAACAACGAACACCAAAAGAAGACCCATCTTTAAAATAAGGCGAACATAGGAGCCTTTATGGATCTTATAAGAGTTGCCTATGAATGAAATCTACATATGACACCCTTATAACCTTGACATCAGCGACCAATTGTCTTACAATCGTAGAGTTTTCTAGAAATTTAGGAAGTGACGCATTGTCTGGCAGTCATTTTTATTTTAAAAAATGTGAATCAAGTTTTACGGTATGAAAATTTTCAAGCATATATAATTACAAAAATAGACACTAGTATTAATTTCATCAAAACGCACACAGGGTATCAGTCCCCAACAGGGCATTGAATATTACGTCCGAAATATAAAGCTTAATTAACATTAATACAAAGCCGGTCTAAATGAAGTTATTTATTACTTACTTGGAACTAAAGCAAAATCTTTGGAGATCTGTGAAACCATCATCATTTAATATAGTTATAGGGATAACACATAAGTTCTATGCACAATTCGCACTGCAACAACTCTTTCTATAAGTGACAGTTCTAATCTTCTATACAAATGTTAATTATTACAATAGAAGAGCGGAAGTATAATGCCTAAAAATCTAAGCTTAATAAAAACTTACTCATTCCTCAGTTCAGCGGATTACGGCCACTTGTAAACAGTTTGAGAACTAACGATCCTTATTTTAAAACCTCAAGATCATAGTCGCCTTTATCAAGGTTATATGGCCATGTAATGAATTAAATATACACAACACAGCCTTATAACCCTGACAACTGCAACCAACCTTGAAAAAATCCATTAAATAAATGGCTTCAATATTAATTCTGCAATAAAGGTACAGAATTAAACTACCTCCTAAAAGTTACAAAGTTAAAAGCTTAGCACTAAAAACTTTCTATTTCCTCAATCCTAGCTTATTACGATCGCATGCAAACAGTTGGAGAATTAATTACCCTTATTTCAGAATCAGATGAGCATAGTCGCCTGTATCGCCTTTATCAGGGTTATATGGCCATGTAATGAATTAAATATAGACAAGACAGCCTTATAACCTGACAACTGCAACCAACCCTGAAAAGACCAATTAAATAAATGGCTTTAATATTATTTTTACAATAAGGGTACAGAAGTAAACTACCTAAAAGTTACAGAGTTAAAAAGCTTAGCATTAAAGACTTCATCTTTCCTCAATCCAGCTGATTACGGCCATATGCAAACAGTGAAGAGGATTACCCACCCTTATTTCAGAACCAGATGAGCATAGTCACCTTTATCAAGGTTATATGACTACCTAATGACTTAAATATACATCAGACAGCCATATAACCCTCACAACTGCAACCAAGCTTAAAAAGACCAATTAAAAAGAAACAAATTTAATACGCTAAGCATTCAGTAAAGCGTACGCTCTCCTCAACCCTAACAGTTTTTCGACACTTATTTCAGAACCAGATAAGATAGTCGACTTAATCAAGGTTATATATCTATAAGATACACACCACAGCCTTGCAACGACCTATTAAGAGAATAGACGTATTAAACACTAACAACTGCAATCAACCTTGAAAATAAATCAAACAAGAATACATAATTAATTGAAAAATAATTGCTCTTTTAGGTTTTGAATCAAATTTCATGTTAAACATACAGCCGAAAAAGTTACTAATTGTAAATGACGGTGAAATTGGTCGTCAGTGGCACCCTCTATGATAAACGCTATATTTGTAATACCTATTTTATTCGTCGCCTAAAAAACATAACTTCACAAATTTTCAAATTGCTACCCTACATATTTTCAGATTAATGACAAAAAACAACACAATTAAAATTTTAGCTTTCAACATCCTGTATATCCGAAACTATCATCTTTCGGATAAGGAATGTTGGCGCCAACGGTCACAATTTAACGTGTAGTATATCCTGATTTTGTATTTCCCATTGTTAATGTTTCACCCTGTATTTACGGTATGTTTTAAATGGAAGATATAAAACCTAATAAACTTTAACAACTGCACCTTTGATATATTCGTTTGCATTAACTAAAAATAAATACAGTATAGTAAAGAACCTGACTACTGCATAGAATATTGTAATTAAATGTGATTATTTAAAAAATAAAAATTTCAAAATTCAGAATTCGGGATCTCCCCGTTAGTGAATTTTTTCTAAGGAAATTCACTAAAAACTTACCAAATTTTTCAACAACGAACACCAAAGTAAGACCCATCTTTAAAATAAGGCGAACATGGGAACCTTTATGGAGATTATAAGAGTGGCCTATGAATGAAATCTACATATGACACCCTTATAACCCTGACAGCTGCGACCAATTGTCAGTGATATCTTCGTGCCTGTAAGTAGTTGGTGAAGGAAGGAATTCGCAGCGAAAGTTTTGAAAAACCTATTTTATATCACTAAAGTAAAAATACATTAACTACTAAAATCCAAACAATAATACCTTAATATTATTACCTTGCTATAGGCACTAATATGTGGTTGATATACCCCTATTTCTAACATGCAATAATTAACTTTAATTTTTTTAACTGTGACTGTTTGCCGGTGATATCTTCCTGCCTGTAAGTATGAGTAGTTAAACGAGAAGAAAATTTTACAAGTTTTAAAAACGTTTTTTGTAGAACTTGCTTTAAAAAAAGGCACTAACTACTATAATTCAAACAGCAGTAATACGTTACCCAGCTACAGATACACTAACATTATGTTGCTACACCCCAATTTTTAATATACAATAACAACTGACTTTTAGTTTCTTTTTCGTTGCTTGCCTAAAACAGAAGCTCAATATTAGTTACAATTCATAAAACAGTAACGAAATATAGCTGCGGACTATGAAAGAAATTAAAATATTTTTTTGCAAGCAAAATGATCACAGTTATATAGATAACCCTAACCCCTTACATTTCAAAGACCCACATTTCCAACAAACAATTTGATATAGTTGAAAAGAAGATTTAGAATTATAGCTACAAGACTGTTCAGTTTCAAATTATAATCAAACTAGAATTGCATCCACTAATGCCACAAATTTGTAAATTAATTGTAAGATGAATGATCTAAATTGTACAATTAATTTATGATTACACTAGCAACAAGAATACAACAATAAAAACAATATGATAGAAATAACAGATAGGGGCCTTGTACATAACTTATATAATAAGGCTATGCAGAAAGCGGTAAGTCTTACAACCGCTCATTTTTCAGTTTTCTAGAAATTTTGGAAGTGACGCATTGTCTGGCAGTCATTTTCTATTTTTAAACATATGAATCAAGTTTAACGGTATAAAAATGTTGAAGCCTACATAATTATAAAAATAGAAACTAGTATTAATTTCATCAAAAGGCACACAGGGTATCAGTACCCAACATTACGTCCCAAATATAAAGCTTAATTAACATTAATACAAAGCCGGTCTAAAATGGAAATTATTTACTACTTGGAACTAAAGCAAAATCTTTGGAGATCTGTGAAACCATCATCATTTACTATATTTATGCATGAGTTCTATGCACACTTCTCACTACAGCAACTCTTTCTACAAGTGACAGTTCCAAACTTCTATACAAATTTTAATTACTACAATAGAAGAGCAGAAGTATAATGCCTAAAAGCTGCAAAGTTAAAAAGCTGAGTTTAATAAAAACTTACTCTCCTCAATCCAGCGGATTACGGTCACATGCAAACAGTTCGAGAATTAACGACCCTTATTTTAAAACCACATGATTATAGTCGCCTTTATCAAAGTTATATGGCCATGCAATGAATTAAATATACACAACACAGCCTTATAACCCTGACAACTGCGATCTACCTTGAAAACAAAAACATTAAATAAATCGCTTTTATATTATGTCTACAATAAAGGTAGTAAACTACCTCCTAAAAGGTGCAAAGTTAAAAATCTAAGCACTAAAAACTTTCTATTTCCTTAACCCTATCTTATTACGACCGCATGCAAACAGTTGGAGAATTAATTACCCTTATCTCGGAATCAGATGAGCATGGTCGCCTTTATCAAGTTTATATGGCCATCTAATGACTTAAATATACATCCTTATAACCCTGACAACCCCAACCAAGCTTGAAAATACCAATTAAATAAATGGCTTTAATATTATTTTTACAATAAGGGTACAGAAGTAAACTACCTAGAAGTTGCAGAGTTAAAAACCTAAGCATTAAAAACTTCAGCTTTCCTCAATCCAGCTGATTACGGCCATATGCAAACAGTTAAAGAATATTACCCACCCTTATTTCAGAACCATATGAGCATAGTCGCCTTTATCAAGGTTATATGACTGCCTGATGACTTAAATAAATACAAGACAGCCTTATAACCCTCACAACAGCAACCAAGGTTAAAAAGACCAATTAAAAAGCAACAAATTTAATACGCTAAGCATTCACTAAACGACTTGCAACGACTTAGTAAATGAATGGGTATATTATTTATACAATTAGGAAACAGAAGTAAACCTCCTAAAGGTAACAGAGGTAACAAGTTAAGGATTGAAAAAAACTTACTTCTTCCCCAATCCAGCTAACCACAGCCGCATACAAACTGATAAGAGAACTGACGGCCCCTATTTGAGAACCAGGTAAGCATAATCACCTTTATCAAGATAATATGGTTATGCACTAATTCAGTTATACGCATCATAGCCTTATAAACCATGACAACTGCAACCAACCTTAAAAATAAATCAAACAAGAATATATAATTAATTAAAAAATAATTGCTCTTTTAGGTTTTGAATCAAATTTCATCTTAGACATACAGCCGAAAACATTATTAATTGTAAATGACGGTAAAATTGGTCGTCAGTGGCACCCTCTATGATCAATGCTATATTTGCAAAACCGTCGCCTAAAAAAACATAACTTCACAAATTTTTAAATTGCTAACCTTGATATTTTCAGAATAATGATAAAAAAACACAATTAAAATTTTAGCTTTCAAATCCTGTATATCCGAAACTATCATCTGTCGGATAACGCATGTTTGTGCCAATGGTCAAAATTTGCCCTGTACTGTCTCCAGCTTTTGGATTTCCCATTGTTAACGGATCAATTGTCAGTGATATCTTCGTGTCTGTGAGTAGTTGGTGAAGGAAGGAATTCACAGCGTAATTTTTGGAAAACCTATTTTTTATCAATAAAGTATAAAATACATTAGCTACTAAAATTGAAATGATAATACCTTAATAATATTACCTTGCTATAGGCCACTAATATGTGGTTGATATACCCCTATTTCTAACATGCAATAATTAACTTTAATCTTTTTAGTTCCCTATATAAATCTAAGCCTCAATATTAGATACAATCCCTGATACAGTAACCAAGTATAGCTGCGACAAAAGCTTATCAAAAAATCTAGAATGTTTTAAAAACAAAATGATTATAGTTACATAAATTGCCCGAAGCTTTCATGTTTCATAAACACATCTTTAACGAATCGCCATACCTAAAAAAATATTAAATGGACTTTTCGCTACAAGACCGCTTTTGTTTCAAATTATGATCAGACTAGAATTGGATCCACTGCTGCCACAAATTTAAAAATTAACTTTAAGATTTATCACATACATTTTATAAATATTGTATGATTACACCAACAATAATATAATGACAAGGATAACTGGGAGAGGTGAATTAAATTTTCTTCATATAAAGATTCGTATCACCGCCTGATGAAGGTTTGAGTAATACACTCAACTTAGATTTTCAGTTGTGTTAAAAACAGTGTAGATTAAAGCTAAAAAATAAAAACTTGTTTAATGTTTCATGTTATAAATGACTCATCTTTAAAACCAAGAGTTATATAGCCGCTGTTATCAAGGTTATAAGACGTACCTATGATTTAATATAACACATGACACTCTTATAATCCTGACAAAAGCGACCTATTTAATATTAATTTCGTTATCGAAACATTTTCTTCACCTCCTTGCCTATAAATCCTCGACGTTGTAAATGACATAAACATGTCTAAACTTAGGGTTATTACTGAATAAAAAATGTAAGTAAATGATGAAGTTTTACGCGTCCTTGAAAATACCTATTAAATGCATGTTCATAATAGTATTTCCACAAAAAAAGTGCGAAGTGCAAAACTAAAATACCTAAAAGCGACAATGTTAGTAGGCTGGTCATTAAAAAAAACTTACTTGTTCCTCCATTCTGGGGGTCCTAGTTCGCGCTCATTTGGAAAAAAGTTTTCAAAAGTCGGGATCTCCCCATTAGTGATTTTTTTTTCTGCGAAAATTCACTAAAATTGATAAAGTAAAGGTCGCATTTCTCATGGTTAAATTGGTGTGTTATGTACGACAATTAAAGTAAGATAATAAATAATTCATAGTCTTCTCAAAAATACAACTTGTTTTCGTTGTTATCCTATGAACTTAGGTCTACAAAATTATTTAAAAATCATATTGGAAGAAATAGATATATGTATTTCAGTATATGTATAAACCAACCAACCCACCTACGAATATGATAACAAAATAAATTAATAGTTCTATCCCTATTTTTTCGACTAATTATTGTTTCAAAAGTTTAGGTACCCAATTTAGTTAGGCCCAATAAATAGGGCTAAAACAATAAATAAACCAAAATTTCCTTTCTCAATGTGATGCCTATAATCACATCTGTTAAGTTCATACGTTGATGATGTCACTTAAATGTAGCATTACATAAACTAATAAATTAAAACAACTGCGACTTTCTGATATATTTCTTTCCTTGACAGAAAACTAATAAAGTATAATAAGTATAACTGCTGCTTAGCCAATTTTAATAAAATGCAAATGTTAAAAACAAAACTCACCTACTTTGCCAGCAGCGAACACCAATATAAGATCCATCTTCAAAAGCCAGAGGAACATAGCCGCCTTTATCAAGATTATAAGCAGTGCCTATGAATTAAATACACATATGGCACCCTTATAACCCTGACAACTGCGACCAATTGCTAGTGATATCATCCTACCTGTAAAAAGTCAATCAAGAAGAAACTTAGTTTGAAAGTTAAAAAACGTCTTCTATACGACTAATAGAAACACTTATATTAAAACGCCAAACAACCAAAATTCATTAATACTTTTACCCCACACTAACATAATTTTTATATACCCCAGTTATTAATATACAATAACACACATTCACCTTTCCTAGTTGATTATCTAAAACTAAATCTCGATATTAGTTACAACCACCAATACAATAATCAGCGCCTCCGTGGCCGTGCGGGAAAGTCGATTCAGACTTTCCACTACGGACTCTGGGGACGACGGTTGGAGACTCACCGGCGGCGGATGATTTTTCAAATCACTGTCGTCGTTGAGATCGAGTGGAGGGTAGGTTAGTTGAGATGAGCAAAAACGATCGGCAATTACCTAATTGCCAGAGCATCTTACCTTTACCTTTTAATACAATAATCAATTACGACAAAAAATTATCTAAGAAAATAAGATAATTTGATTAAGATCAAATGCATTAGTTATATTGATAGCCGCAAGGTTTTTTCAATTTTAAGAGGAACGATCAGTAGACAATTGCCATACCTGAAAAATAGCTACAATATAGTTTCACTATAAATTATAATTAAACGTGAATGTAAATTGCCACAAGAAAAACTGTCTTCTAAACAAAATAAAGAGCTTTCTGCATGCGATCAAGATAACCTGCGTCCTGGTCCATCTACCTACAGAACAGTTCAGCATTAGCACTTTGAAAACTTTTAACGTGATTCATTTTTATCCTAAAACGAGAGGTTCAAAAATAGATATTTTTTTTAAATATGCAAGTCAATATACTAACCATCTGTCCAAAAAGCTGCTCCTAATTATACTCACAAAGCTTACGGCTATGTACAAACACATGCTAAATTTAGGCAGAAGATTACCATACACTTCTTAATATAGGTTATACTGAGTAATAGTATGATTCCAATACATCAAACATTATAACCCTGACAACGGCGACTTTGACTTTATCATGTTTGATCATCCAAGCACAATTCATCACAACTTCAGAACATCGCCTATAGGACGCAACCTATAAGAATCTAAAATGTAAATTGTCACAACAAAAGCTGCCTTTCAAACAAACGCGAGGTGTCCTGGTCCAAATACCTACTATATACTATACATTTAAACATAGTCCAACATTAAAACTTTAAGCAAAAACTTTTAATATACATTTTTTTCGATAAAACAAGATGCTCAAAGAAAACAATTTTTTAAATATACTAATTAATATACGAACCATCTGTCTAAAACGCCACTCCTAAACATAACGTCACAAAGCTTATGGCTATGTACGAACACATGATGAACTTAAGTAGAAGATTACCATGGTCACCTTTATCTAGGTTATAATGAGTAGATTATGATTCAAATACACACATCACACCCTTATAAACCTGACAACTGCGACCTATACTTTATCAATTTTTATCCTTTGGGCACTATTTAATCACAACTTCAGAGCATCACGTTTAGGACCAAACAAAAGCTAAAATGTTAATTGTCACAGAGAAAACTGCCGTCTAAACAAAATAAAGACTTTTCTTCATGCAATCAAGGTAAACCTTGTCATGGTCCAAGAACCTAGAATGGATGTGATTTTAACACAGTGCAGCATTAGAACCTTAGAAACTTTTAAGTGTGCATATTAAATTTTTGTTCTTAAAATAAGAGCAACAAAGAAAAATATTTTTGAATATGCAAATCAATATACAAACCATCTGTATAAATGCTGCTCCTAAATACAAGCTCACAAAGCTTAGAGCTATGTACAAACACATGATGAATTTAAGAAGAATCCAATTTTCGCCTTTATCTAGGTTCAGATGAATCTAATATGATCTAAACACACACATCTCTTCCTTATAACCTTAACAACTGTGACCAATACTGTATCAATCTTTATCATCAAAGCACCATTTAATAAACCTCAAAAGATCGCATTTAGGTCAAAACCTAGAAAGAACTAGGATGTTAATTGCCACAAGGAAAACTGTCTTCTAAACAAAGTTGAGACCATTCTGCATGCTAACCTGTGTCATGGTCCAAAAACTTACAAAAAAAAAATGGATTCAACATGAGAACCTAAAGAACTTTTAAGGTTATTTATTTTTTCCCAAAAAGAAAGGGTCCTTTTTTTAAATATGCAAATCAATATACAGACCATCCTTCCAAAAAGCTGCTCCTAAATATAATCACAAAGCTTACGGCTGTGTACAAACACATGCTGAATTAAACTAGAAGATTATTAGTCGCCTTTATCTAGGTTATAATGGGCAATAGTATGATTCAAATACACACATCACACCAATATAACCCTGACAACAGCGACCTTTCCTTTATCAATTTTTGTCATTAAAGCACTATTTAAACACAACTTCAGAACATCGCCTTCAGGACAAAACTTGTAAAAAACTAAAATGTAAATTGTCACAGGGAAAACTGCCTTCTAAACAAAATAAAGTACATCACGTTTAGGACAAAACCTAGAAAAAACGAAAATGTTAATTGTCACAGAGAAAACTCCTTTCTAAGCAAAATAAAGACTGTTCTCCATGCAATCAAGGTAAACCTTGTCATAGTCCAAGAACCTAGAATGGATGTAATTTTAACACAGTGCAGCATTAGAACCGTAGAAACTTTTAAGTGTGCATATTTAAAAAAAAATCTAAAATAAGAGCAACAAAGAAATTTTTTTTGAATATGCAAATCAATATGCAAACCATCTGTATAAATGCTGCTCCTAAATACAAGCTCACAAAGCTTAGGGCTATGTACAAACACATGGTGAATTTAAGAAGAATCCAATTTTCGCCATTATCTCGGTTCAGATGAATCTAGTATGATCTAAACACAAACATCTCTTCCTTATAACCTTAACAACTGTGACCAATACTGTATCAATTTTTATCATCAAAACACCATTTAATAAACTTCAAAAGATAGCATTTAGGTCAAAACCTAGAAAGAACTGGGATGTTAATTGCCACAAGGAAAACTGTCTCCTAAACAAAGTTGAGACCTTTCTGCATGCGATCACGCTAACCTGTGTCATGGTCCACAAAACTTCAAAAAAATGGATTTAACATGAGAACCTAAAGAACTTTTAACGTGATTTATTTTTTCCCAAAAAGGAAAGGGTCCTTTTTTTAAATATGCAAATCAATATACAGACCATCTTTCCAAAAAGCAGCTCCTGAATATAGTCACAAAGCTGACGGCTATGTACAAATACATGCTGAATTTAAGTAGATTACCATAGTCGCCTTTATCTAGGCTATAATGGGCAATAGTATGATTCAAATACACACATCACACCAATATAACCCTGACAACTGCGACCTTTCCTTTATGAATTTTTGTCATTAAAGCACTATTTAAGCAGAACTTCAGGACATCGCCTTCAGGACAAAACCTTTAAAAAACTAAAATGTAAATTGTCACAGGGAAAACTGCGTTCTAAATAAAATAAAGAGTTATTTCTTGCGATCAAACTAACCTGCATCATGGTCCAAATACCTACAATAGATTTAAATTTAATATCGCACTTGTAACGCTGGTAACGGCGACCGACTTTTTGGATGCCCATATTTATCGAAGATAATTTTCTTCACCTGAAGAGTTCCTGTCCTGAAGAATACAAAATAATAACTTAAACAACATTATATTGAAAGAAAGATATATTTGTATAAAAACGAACCTATAAAGTTCTACAAACACAAGATACAAGGTTATAATGACTGATATCTGATTTTAAATACACACAAGCAGTTTGCAAATACCTGAATGAACCTCCAAAAGCAATATGGGTGTGGTTAAAATGTGTAGACATAGTCAATTTTCTTAATCGTTTTTAATAAGGCTATAGCAAAAAACTCATGAATCAAATATGTACACACATCTAGGCATTATAACTCTGACAGCTACCACCTCCTAAATATTTATTTCGTTACCGCAAAATTTTCTTAATTTCCTGGCCTATAAACCGTGGGCGGTCCATCTGGATTATACACAGGTCTACATAATTAATCTAAGAAATTATTACTGAAAAGAAGATGTAAGTAAATGGTCAATAAAACTTTATCCTTAAAAACAAAACTTGGGGTTATACCGTCGACAGCATGATTCAGGTATACATATTACAGCCATATAGTGTTTATAACTGCGTAATTTTTTGGATACATTATTTAGTTACATCAGAACAATGTTAAAAACAAAACTCACCTACTTTGCCAGCAGCGAACACTAATATAAGACCCATCTTCAAAAGCAAGAGGAACATAGCCACTTCTAAATATAAGGTCACAAAGCTTACAGCTATGTACAAACACATTATGAACTTAACTAGAAGATTACCATGGTCACCTTTATCTAGGTTATAATGAGTAGTTTATGGTTCAAATACACACATCACACCCATATAACCCTGACAACTGCGACCTATACTTTATCCATTTTTATCGTTAGAGTAATATTTAATCACAACTTCAGAACATCACGTTTAGGACAAAACCTAGAAAAAACTAAAATGTTAATTGTCACAGCGAAAACTGCTTTCTAAACAAAAAGACTTTTCTTCATGCAATCAAGGTAAACTTTGTCCTGGTCCAAGAACCTAGAATAGATGTGATTTTAACACAATGCAGCATTAGAACCGTAGAAACTTATAAGTGTGCATATTAAATTTTGTTTCCTAAAATAATAGGCACAAAGAAAAAAAAACAATTTTTGAACATGCAAATCAATATACAAACCATCGGTATAAAATGTTGTTCATAAATATAAGCTCACAAAGCTTACGACTATGGACAAACACATGGTGAATTTAAAAATACCATAGTCGCCTTTATTTAGGTTCAGATTAATCTAGTGTGGTTTAAATATACCATCTCTCCCATATAACCCTAACAACTGTGACCACTACTGTACCAATTTTTATCATCCAAGCACCATTTATTCACTATTTTGGAACATCGCATTTAGGTCAAAACCTAGAAAGAATTGAAATGTAAATTGACACAAGGAAAACAGCCTTCTAAACATAGTAAAGACCTTTCTGCAGGCGATTACACTTACTTGTGTCATGGTCCAAATAGCTACAAAAAAAAAATAGATTTAACATAGTGCAGCATAAGAACCTAAAGAACTTTTAACGTTATTTATTTTTTTCCCTAAAAAGAAAGGGTGCTCTTTTTTAAATATTCAAATCAATATACAGACCATCTTTCCAAAAAGTAGCTCCTAAATATAGTCACAGAGCTTACGGCTGTGTACAAACACATGCTGAATTAAACTAGAAGATTATTAGTCGCCTTTGTCTATGTTATAATGAGCAATAGTATGATTCCAATACACACATCACACCAATATAACCCTGACAACTGCGACCTTTACTTTATCAATTTTTATCATCGAAGCACTATTTAATCACAACTTCAGAACATCGCCTTTCGGACAAAACCTAGAAAAAAACTAAATTGTTAATTGTCACAGGGAAAACTATCTTCTAAACAAAATAAAAAGTTTTTTCCTGCGATCAAGGTAACCTGCATCATGGTCCAAATACCTACAATAGATTTACTTGTAACGCTGGCAACGGCTACCTACTTTTTGGATGCCCATATTTATCGAAGACAATTTTCTACAAACGGAAAGTTCCTGTCCTGAAAAATAAAAAACAATAACAATAACATTATATTAAAAGAAACATATAATTGTATGAAAACGAACCTATAAAGTTCTACAAACACAAGATAAAAGGTTATAATGACTGATATCTGATTTTACGTACTCACAACTCAGTCCGCAAATACATGGATCAACCTCCAAAAGCAATATGGGTGTGGTTAAAATGTATAGAGATATTCAATTTTCTTAAACGTCTAGACCCCTGTAATTGTTTTTAATAAGGCTATAACGACAGTCACGAATCAAATTTGTACACACATCTAGGCTTTATAACCCTGACAACTACGACCTCCTAAATATTCATTTCGTTAGCGCAAAATTTTCTTAACTTCCTTGCCGATAAACCGTAGACGGTGCATCTGTATTATACATAGGTCTACATAATTAACCTGAAAAATTATTACTGAAAAAAACTGTAAGTAAATGATCAATAAGACTTCAGGTATACTACAGCCATAAAGTGTTTATAACTGCGTAATTTTTCGGATCCATTATTTAGTTACCTTCGAACATGTACCTTGGAAAGAGACCTAGTAAGTGCACATAGCCACCTTTATAAAGCTAATAAGAACTGTGATATGATTTAAATGATCACATTACAGGCCTATAACCCTGACAACTGCGACCCCTCAGTATTTCCTTTTCGGCACTACAAATATCCTGCCACAACATTTTCTTGTACCCATTTTAATTGATAAATACAATTATTAAATGAATGTCGGCAGGTGCAAACAAAAATAAGAGCGTACATAGTCGTTTTTATCACGGGTATAAGATATGTGCAATGATGCACACAGCACAGGGCGACTTTGACTTTATCATGTTTTATCATCCAAGCACCATTCATCATAACTTCAGAACATCGCCTTTAGGACGCAACCTAGGAAAAACTAAAATGTAAATTGTCACAAGAATAGCTGCCTTTCAAACAAAGGCGAGGTAACCCGTGTCATGGTCCAAATACATACAATACATTTAAACTTAACATAGTCTAAAATTAAAATTTTAAGCAAGAAGTTTTAAGTATTTTTTTTCCTTAAATTAGATGCTCAAAGAAAACTTTTTTTTTAATATGCTAATATACAAATCATCTGTCCAAAACGCCACTTCTAAATATAAGGTCACAAAGCTTACAGCTATGTACAAACACATGATGAACTTAAGTAGAAGATTACCATGGTCACCTTTATCTAGGTTATAATGAGTAGATTATGGTTCAAATACACACATCACACCCTTATAACCCTGACAACTGCGACCTCTACTTTATCAATTTATATCACTTGAGCACTATTTAATCACAACTTCAGAACACCACTAGAAAAAACTAAAATGTAAATGTCACAGCGAAAACTGCCTTCTAAACAAAATAAAGACATTTCTTCATGCAATCAAGGTTAACTTTGTCATGGTCCAAGAACCTAGAATAGATGTGATTTCAACACAATGCAGCATTAGAACCATAGAAACTTTAAGTGGGCATATTAATTTGTTTCCCTAAAATAAGAGGCACAAACAAACAAAAATGTTTTTGAATATGCAAATCAATATAAAAACCATCTGTATAAAATATTGCTCCTAAATATAAGGTCACAAAGCTTAGGGTAATACAAAAACATGGTGAATTTAAGATTAATACCATAGTCGCCTTTATCTGGGTTCAGATTAATCATCTATTATGGTCCAAATACACACATCTCTTCCTTATAACCCTAACAACTGTGAGCATTACTATATCAGTTTTGAAACGCACCATTTAATCACAACTTCAGAACATCGCATTTAGGACAAAACCTAGAAAGAACTGAGATGTAAATTGTCACAAGGAGAACTGCCTCCTAAACAAAGTAAAGACCTTTCTGCAGGCGATCACGCTTACCTATGTCATGGTCCAAATACCTACAACACAAATAAATTTAACATAGTGCAGCATAAGAAGCTAAAGAACTTTTAACGTTATTTTTTTTTCCTAAAAAGAAAGGGTGCTTTTTTTTAATATTCAAATCAATATGCAGACCATTTTTTCAAAAAGCAGCTCCTAAATATAATCACAAAGCTTACGGCTGTGTACAAACACATGCTGAATTAAACTAGAAGATTATTAGTCGCCTTTATCTAGGCTATAATGAGCAATAGTATGATTAAAATACACACATCACACCCTTATAACCCTGACAACTGCGACCTTTCCTTTATCAATTTTTGTCATTAAAGCACTATTTAAACACAACTTCAGAGCATCGCCTTCAGGACAAAACTTGTAAAAAACTAAAATGTAAATTGTCACAGGGAAAACTGCCTTCTAAACAAAATAAAGTACTTCACGTTTAGGACAAAACCTAGAAAAAACTAAAATGTTAATTGTCACAGAGAAAACTTCTTTCTAAGCAAAATAAAGACTGTTCTTCATGCAATCAAGGTAAACCTTGTCATAGTCCAAGAACCTAGAATGGATGTAATTTTAACACAGTGCAGCATTAGAACCTTAGAAACTTTTAAGTGTGCATATTTAAAAAAAATCTAAAATAATAGCAACAAAGAATTATTTTTTTTGAATATGCAAATCAATATACAAACCATCTGTATAAATGTTGCTCCTAAATACAAGCTCACAAAGCTTGGGGCTATGTACAAACACATGGTGAATTTAAGAAGAATCCAATTTTCGCCTTTATCTAGGTTCAGATTAATCTAGTATGGTCTAAACACGCACATCTCTTCATTATAACGTTAACTACTGTGACCAATACTGTATCAATTTTTATCATCAAAGCACCATTTAATAAACTTCAAAAGATCGCATTTAGGTCAAAACCTAGAAAGAACTGGGATGTTAATTGCCACAAGGAAAACTGTCTCCTAAACAAAGTTGAGACATTTGTGTAGGCGATCACGCTAACCTGTATCATGGTCCAAAAACATTTAAAAAAAATGGTTTTAACATGAGAACCTAAAGAACTTTTATCGTTATTTATTTTTTCCCAAAAAGGAAAGGGTCCTTTTTTTAAATATGCAAATCAATATACAGACCATCTTTCCAAAAAGCAGCTCTTAAATATAGTCACAAAGCTTACGGCTATGTACAAACACATGTTGAATTTAAGTAGATTACCATAGTCTTCTTTATCTAGGTTATAATGGGCAATAGTATGATTCAAATACACACATCACACCAATATAACCCTGACAACTGCGACCTTTCCTTTATCAATTTTTGTCATTAAAGCACTATTTAATCACAACTTCAGGACATCGCCTTCAAGACAAAACCTGGAAAACACTAAAATGTATATTGTCACAGGGAAAACTGCCTTCTAAACAAAATAAAGAGTTATTTCTTGCGATCAAGGTTAAATTTAACATCACACTTGTAACGCTGGCAACGGCGACCGACTTTTTGGGTGCCCATATTTATCGAAGATAATTTTCTCCACCCGAAGAGTTTCTGTCCTGAAAAATACAAAATAATAATTTAAACAACATTATATTGAAAGAAACATATATTTGTATAAAAACGAACCTATAAAGTTCTACAAACAAAGAATAAAAGGTTATAATGACTGATATCTGATTTTAAATACACACAACTCAGTTTGCAAATAACTGAATGAACCTCCAAAAGCAATATGTGTGTGGTTAAAATGTGTAGACATAGTCAATTTTCTTAATCGTTTTTAATAAGGCTATAACAAAAAAGTTATGAATCAAATATGTACACACATCTAGGCCGTATAACCCTGACAGCAACGACTTCCTAAATATTTATTTCGTTACCGCAAAATTTTCTTAATTTCCTGGTCTATAAACCGTGGGCAGTGCATCTGGATTATACATAGGTCTACATAATTAATCTGAAAAATTATTACTGAAAAGAAGATGTAAGTAAATGGTGAATAAAACTTTATCCTTAAAAACAAAACTTGGGGCTATCCCGTCGACAGTATGAATCATGTATAAATATTACGGCCATATAGTGTTTATAACTGCGTAATTTTTTTGATACATTATTTAGTTACATCAGAACAATGTTAAAAACAAAACTCACCTACTTTGCCAGCAGCGAACACTAATATAAGACCCATCTTCAAAAGCCAGAGGAACATAGCCGCCTTTATGAAGATTATAAACGGTACCTGTGAATTAAATACACATATGGCACCCTTATAACCTTGACAACTGCGGCCAATTGCTAGTGATATCATCCTACCTGATAAAAGTCAATTAAGAAAAAACTTATATTAAAAGTTTAAAAAATGTCTTCTATAAAACTAATAGAAACAAATATATTAAAACGCCAATCATAATTCATTAATACTTTTACGCCACTATAGACTGATATGATTTTGATATACCCTAGTTTTTAACATTTAATAACCCACATTCACCTTTCCTAGTTAATTATCGAAAACTAAATCTCGAATTAGTTACAACCAGCAATACAGTAATCAAATACGACAAAAAAATATCTAAGAAAATAAGCTAAATTGTTTGAAATCAAAATGATTAGTTACATCGATAACTGCAAGTTTTTTTTTAAATTTTAATAGTGACGACCAGCAAACAATTGCCATACCTGAAAATAGCTACAATACAGTTTCAATTTAAATTATAATTAAAATAGTATGTAAATTGTCACAAAGAAAACTGCCATCGAAACAAAATAAGGAGGTATCTACATGTGATCAAGATAACCTGGGTGATGGTCCATCCACCTACAAAACAGTGCAGCATTAAAAAAACTTTTAACGTTGTTTATTTTTATCCTAAAACGAGAGGCTCAAAAATAGAAAATATTTTTTTAATATGCAAATCGATATACAAACCATCTGTCCAAAAAGCTGGTCCTAAATATAGTCACAAAGCTTACGGCTATGTACAAACACATGCTGAATTGAAGTAGAAGATTACCATAGTCCTCTTGATTTAGGTTATAATAAGGAATAGTATGATTTCAATACATCACACCCTTATAACCTTGACAACGGCGACTTTGACTTTCTCATGTTTTATCATCCAAGCATCATTCAATCACAACTTCAGAACATCGCCTTTAGGACGAAACCTAGGAAAAACTAAAATGTAAATTGTGACAAGAAAATCTGACTTTCAAACTAAGGCTAGGTAAACCGTGTCATGACCCAAATACCTACTATACATTCAAGCTTAACATAGTCCAACATTAAAACTTTAAGTAATAACTTTTATGTATACATTTTTTTTCGCTAAAACGATATTCCCAAAGAAAACATTTTTTTTTAAATATGCTAATTAATATACAAACCATCTGTCCAAAACGCCACTCCTAAATATAAGGTCACAAAATAAACGAATACGCACAAACAGATGCTGAATTTATGTAGAAGATTACCATGGTCACCTTTATCTAGGTTATAATGAGTAGATTATGATTCAAATACACACATCACACCCTTATAACCCTGACAACTGCCACCTTTACTTTATCAATTTTTATCATTTGAGCACTATTTAGTCACAACTTCAGAACACCACCTAGGACAAAACCTAGAAAAAATTAAAATGTAACTTGTCACAGGGAAAACCGCTTTCTAAACAAAATAAAAACTTTCCTCATGCAATAAAAGTATACTTTGTCATGGTCCAAAAACCTAGAATATATGTGATTTTAACACAATGTAGCATTAGAACTTTAGAAACTTTTAAGTGGGTATATTAATTTTTTTCCCTAAAATAAGAGGCACAAAGAAAGAAAACAATTTTTGAACATGCAAATCAATATATAAACCATCGGTATAAAATGTTGTTCGTAAATATAAGCTCACAAAGCTTACGACTATGGACAAACACATGGTGAAGTTAAAAATACCATAGTCGCCTTTATCTAGGTTCAGATTAGTCTAGTGTGGTTCAAATATACCGCCTCTCCCTTATAACCCTAACAACTGTGACCACTACTATATCAATTGTTATCATCAAAGCACCATTTAATCACAATTTCAGAACACCGCATTTAGGTCAAAACCTAGAAAGAACTGAGATGTAAATTATCATAAGGAAACAGCCTTCTAAACATAGTAAAGACCTTTCTGCAGGCGATCACGCTTACCTATGTCATGGTCCAAATACCTACAAAACAAATAGATTTAACATAGTGCAGCATAAGAACCTAAAGAATTTTTAACATTATTTATTTTTTCCCTAAAAGGGAAGGGTAAAAAAAAACCTTTTTCTTAAATATGCAAATAAGTATAGAGACCATCTCTCCAAAAAGCAGCTCCTAAATATAGTCAAAGCTTACGGATATGTACAAACACATGCTGGATTTAAGTGGAAGATTACCATAGTCGCCTTTATCTAGGTTATAGTGGGCAATAGTATGATTCAAATACACACATCACACCAATATAACCCTGACAACTGCGACCTTTATTTTATCAATTTTTGTTATTTTGTCATTAAAGCACTATTTAATCACAACTTCAGAACACTGCCTTTAGGACAAAACCTGGAAAAACTAAAATGTAAATTGTCATAGGGAAAACTACCTTCTAAACAAAATCGTCTAAAAAGTCAATTAATATTGAAACTCTAAAAAACGTCTTTTATGCAACTAATAGACAAAATTATATTAAAACGCCAGACAACCATAATTCATTACTACTTTTACCACACAATGGCTTCTAAACAAAATAAAGAGCTTTCTGCATGCGATCAAGATAACCTGCGTCATGGTCCATCTACCTACAAACCACTGCAGCATTAGAATTTTAAGAACTTTTAACGTTATTCATTTTTATCCTAAAACGAGAGGCTCGAAAATAGAAAACATTTTTTTTAAATATACAAATCAATATACTAACCATCTGCCCAAAAAGCTGAACCTAAATATAGTCATAAAGCTTACAGCTATGTACAAAAACATGCTGAATTGTAGTAAAAGGCTACCATAGTCCTCTTGATTCAGGTTATAATGAGTAATAGTATGATTCCAATACATCACACGCCTATAACCCTGAGAAAAGCGACTTTGACTTTATCATGTTTTATCATCCAAGCACCATTCATCGTAACTTCAGAACATCGCCTTTAAGTCGAAACCTAGGAAAAACTAAAATGTAAATTGTCACAAGAATAGCTGCCTTTCAAACAAAGGCGAGGTTACCCGTGTCATGGTCCAAATACATACAATACATTTAAAATTAAAATAGTCCAACATTATAACTTTAAGCAAGAAGTTTTAAGTATTTTTTTTCGCTAAAATAAGATGCTCAAAGAAAACAATTTTTCAAATATGCTAATATACAAACCATCTGTCCAAAACGCCACTCCTAAATATAAGATCATAAAGCTTACAGCTATGTACAAACACATGATGAACTTAAGTAGAAGATTACCATGGTCACCTTTATCTAGGTTATAATGAGTAGATTATGATTCAAATACACACATCACACCCTTATAACCCTGACAACTGCGACCTTTACTTTATCCATTTTTATCACTTAAGCACTATTTAATCACAACTTCAAAACACAACATTAAGGACAAAACCTAGAAAAAACTAAAATGTAAATTATCACAGCGAAAACTGACTTCTAAACAAAATAAAGACCTTTCTTTATGCAATCAAGGTAAACTTTGTCATGGTCCAAAAACCTAGAATAGATGTGATTTTAACACAATGCGCCATTAGAACCATAGAAACTTTAAGTCGGCATATTAATTTGTTTCCCTAAAATAAGAGGCACAAACAAACAAAAATTATTTTGAATATGCAAATCAATATAAAAACCATCTGTATAAAATATTGCTCCTAAATATAAGGCACAAAGCTTAGGGCAATGTACAAAAACATGGTGAATTTAAGAATAATACCATAGTCGCCTTTATCTGAGTTCAGATTTATCATCTATTATGGTCCAAATACACACATCTCTTCCTTATAACCCTAACAACTCTGACCATTACTGTATCAGTTTTTATCATCAAAGCACCATTTAATCACAACTTCAGAACATCGCATGTAGGACAAAACCTAGAAAGAACTGAGATGTAAATTGTCACAAGGAAAACAGCCTTCTAAACATAGTAAAGACCTTTCTGCAGGCGATCACGCTTACCTATGTCATGGTCCAAATACCTACAAAACAAATAGATTGAACATAGTGCAGCATAAGAACCTAAAGAACTTTTAACGTTATTTATTTTTTTCCCTAAAAGGAAAGGGTGCTTTTTTTAAATATGCAAATCAATATAGAGACCATCTTTCAAAAAAGCAGCTCCTAAATATAGTCACAAAGCTTACGGCTGTGTACAGACACATGCTGAATTAAACTAGAAGATTATTAGTCGCCTTTATCTAGGCTATAATGGGTAATAGTATGATTCAAATACACACATCACACCAATATAACCCTGACAACTGCCACCTTTACTTTATCAATTTTTGTCATTGAAGCAATATTTAATCACAACTTCAGAACATCGCCCTTAGGAGAGAACCTGGAAAAAACTAAAATATAACTTGTCACAGGAACAACTGCCTTCTAAAAAAATAAAAAGTTTTTTCGTACGATCAAGGTAGCCTGCATCATGGTCCAAATACGTACAATAGATTCAAATTTAACATCACACTTGTAACGCTGGCAACGGCGACCGACTTTTTGGATGCCCATATATATCGAAGACAATTTTCTACACACGGAAAGTTCCTGTCCTGAAAAATAAAAAACAATAACAATAACATTATATTGAAAGAAAGATTTAGTTGTAAAAAAACGAACCTATAAAGTTCTACAAACGCAAAATAAAAGGTTATAATAACTGATATCTGATTTTAAATACACACAACTCATTCTGCAAATATCTGAATGAACCTCCAAAATCAATATGGGTGTGGAAGTGTAGAGATAGTCAAATTTCTTAAACATCTAGACCATTGTTATCGTTTTTAACAAGGATATAACGACAAAGTCACAAATCAAATATGTTCACATATCAAGGCATTATAACCCTGACAACTACGACCTCCTAAATATTTATTTCGTTACTGCAAAATTTTCTTAATTTCCTGGCCTATAAACCGTGGGCAGTGCATCTGGATTATACACAGGTCTACATAATTAATCTGAAAAATTATTACTGAAAAGAAGATGTAAGTAAATTGTCAATAAAACTTAATCCTTAAAAACACAACTTGGGGTTATACCGTCGACAGTATAAATCAGGTATACATATTACAGCCATATAGTGTTTATAACTGCGTAATTTTTTGGATACATTATTTAGTTACATCAGAACAATGTTAAAAACAAAACTCACCTACTTTGCCAGCAGCGAACACTAATATAAGACCCATCTTCAAAAGCCAGAGGAACATAGCCGCCTTTATCAAGATTATAAGCAGTGCCTATGAATTGAATACACATAGGACACTCTTATAACCCTGACAACTGCGACCAATTGCTAGTGATATCATCCTACCTGTGAAAAGTCAATTAAGAAGAAACTTGTATTGAAAGTTTAAAAAACGTCTTCTATAAAACTAATAGAAAAAAATATATCAAAACGCCAGTCATAATTCATTAATACCTTTACGCCACTATAAACTGATATGATTTTGATATACCCCAGTTTTTAACATTTAATAACTAAATATCGAAATAGTTACAACCAGCAATACAGTAATCAAATACGACAAAAAAATATCTAAGAAAATAAGCTAAATTGTTTGAGATCAAAATGATTAGTTACATCGATAACTGCAAGTTTTTTTTAATTTTAATAGTGACGACCAGCAAACAATTTTCATACCTGACAATAGCTACAATACAGTTTCAATTTAAATTATAATTAAACTAAAATGTAAATTGTCACAAAGAAAACTGCCTTCGAAACAAAATAAGGAGCTATCTACATGGGATCAAGATAACCTGAGTGATGGTCCATCCACCTACAAAACAGTGCAGCATTAAAACTTTTAACGTTATTTATTTTTATCCTAAAACGAGAGGCTCAAAAATAGAAAATATTTTTTTAATATGCAAATCGATATACAAACCATATGTCCAAAAAGCTGGTTCTAAATATAGTCACAAAGCTTACAGCTATGTACAAACACATGCTGAATTGAAGTAGAAGATTACCATAGTCCTCTTGATTTAGGTTATAATAAGTAATAGTATGATTCCAATACATCACATACTTATAACCTTGACAACGGCGACTTTGACTTTATCTTGTTTTACCATCCAAGCACCATTCGATCACAACTTAAGAACATCGCCTTTAGGACGAAACCTAGGAAAAACTAAAATGTAAATTGTGACAAGAAAATCTGCGTTTCAAACAAAGGCTAGGTAAACCGTGTCATGATCCAAATACATACAATACATTCAAGCTTAACATAGTCCAACATTAAAACTTTAAGCAACAACTTTTAAGTACACATTTTTTTCGCTAAAACAAGATTCTCAAAGAAAACAATTTTAAACTATGCTAATTAATATACAAACCATCTGCCCAAAACGCCACTCCTAAAAGTAGGTAATGCGGCACTTTGAGCAGACAGTGACGTCACAGGAAGTGACGTCACGGCGCCGGCGCCACGCCCTGGCGCCGGCGCCACGCCCTGGCGCCTGCCCTGGCGCCGGCGCCACGCCCTGGCGCCTAGCCACGCCCTGGCGCCTAGCCACGCCCTGGCGCCTAGCCACGCCCTGGCGCCTGCCCTGGCGCCTGCCCTGGCGCCTGCCCCCGGCGCCTGCCCCGGGCCCGGCGCCTAGCCACGCCCCGGGCGCCAGCCCCGGCGCCGGCGCCCAGCCACGCCCTGGGCCAGACAGTCACATCCGTGTTATTCCTAAGGTCATTGACCTGTCTTTGGCCAGACAGTGACGTCACATGACTTGTGCCAGACAATCACATCCAGACAGTCACATTTACATTTAGCCGTGTTATTCCTAAGGCCATTGACCTGTCTAGGAAACTGTGACGTCACACGACTTGGGCCAGACAGTCACATGCAAACATTCCAAAGTGTCTAACCTATTACTTCAAATTATTATATTTTGAAAAAAACCATTTGGAGCAGGTGAGTTTCGAACCCGGGGCATTCAGATGGGAGGCAACGATGCTACCCGTTGAGCTAAGCAGACGCTTATTAATTTATTGTTTTAGGTTGGTATATATATATACGACTACAAACAAACAATACATGTAACATAATTAAAGTTTATTATTAGACAAATGGATGATTTACAAAATAATGTTTAATATTAGAGGCTGCTGAACCAAAACGGAGGAAAATGGCGGAATGAAAGATGGAAGCCTGTGATACCTTACAAACCATACATGTAACATAATTAAAGTTTATTATTAGACAAATGGATGATTTACAAAATAATGTTTAATATTAGAGGCGGAACCAAAACGGAGGAACCAAAATGGCGGAAAATGGCGGAATGAAAGATGGAAGCCTGTGATACCTTAAGCTGACATCCCTGACATTATAAAAATGGCGGCTTTCGCTGATAAAGAATGGCGGCTTTCGTTCTTAAAGATGGTGCGCTGATGAAGATGGTTGAAGACTCCATTATTTAAAGATACGTCACCCCAACCTAGCCGACAAATGAGAGTGAGGTTGATAAGCGAGAATAATGGTATTGCCGACAAATGAGAGTGAAGGTTGATAAGCGAGAATAATGGTATTGGTCGAAGACTCGGAAGATCCGTGAGATGTACGCTGGAACCAACACATGCACGGTGTTAAGGAGGCCAAATCAAATTGGAATATACAATAAAATGGCCACTTCCGGTCTAAACTTTAAATCCTTGTATCTTTTCAACGACAAGTGATAGAAATGAACCGACTTTAAAAATATATCGTTTCGTAACAAGGTCTACAAGAAAATGAGATAAAAAACTTTAAACCCTTATCGCGGAAGATCCGTGAGATGTACGAGAGAACCAATACATGCACGGTGTTAAGGAGGCCAAATCAAATTGGAATATACAATAAAATGGCCACTTCCGGTCTAAACTTTAAATCCTTGTATCTTTTCAACGACAAGTGATAGAAATGAACCGACTTTAAAAATATATCGTTTCGTAACAAGGTCTACAAGAAAATGAGATAAAAAACTTTAAACCCTTATCGCGGAAGATCCGTGAGATGTACGCTGGAACCAACACATGCACGGTGTTAAGGAGGCCAAATCAAATTGGAATATACAATAAAATGGCCACTTCCGGTCTAAACTTTAAATCCTTGTATCTTTTCAGCGGAAAGTGATAGAAATGAACTAACTTCAAAAATGTATGTTTCATAACAAGCTCTACAAGAAAATGAGATAAAAAACTTTAAACCCTTATCGCGGAAGATCCGTGAGATGTACGAGAGAACCAACACATGCACGGTGTTAAGGAGGCCAAATCAAATTGGAATATACAATAAAATGGCCACTTCCGGTCTAAACTTTAAATCCTTGTATCTTTTCAACGACAAGTGATAGAAATGAACTGACTTTAAAAATATATCGTTTCGTAACAAGGTCTACAAGAAAATGAGATAAAAAACTTTAAACCCTTATCGCGGAAGATCCGTGAGATGTACGCTGGAACCAACACATGCACGGTGTTAAGGAGGCCAAATCAAATTGGAATATACAATAAAATGGCCACTTCCGGTCTAAACTTTAAATCCTTGTATCTTTTCAACGACAAGTGATAGAAAGGAACCGACTTCAAAAATGTATCGTTTCGTAACAAGCTCTACAAGAAAATGAGATAAAAAAACTTTAAACCCTTATCGTGGAAGATCCGTGAGATGTACGCTGGAACCAACACATGCACGGTGTTAAGGAGGCCAAATCAAATTGGAATATACAATAAAATGACCACTTCCGGTCTAAACTTTAAATCGTTATATCTTTTCAATGGAAAGTGATAGAAATGAACTGACTTTTAAAAATATATCGTTTCGTAACAAGCTCTACAAGAAAATGAGATAAAATGATTTAAAGTTACGTCCCCCATTAAAACAAACCATTCATAAAGCTTTTGTTATTAGACATAAGACATAATAATTAATATGTTTAATATTAGACTATTAGATTTCGCATGAAGTTCAGAAACATACTGTAGGGGGCCCCTTGATGGGTAAATGGTATTCGTGTTTGAGCTTGTCTAGAATACAGCCGTTAGAAGTATGACATCATCCACAAACCTGTTCCACAAACCTGTTTGAGCTTTGTCTGTACGGTCGTTATCTAGTGTAATTTCCGTTGAATGACATCACCCCATTATTTGTGTTTGAACTTGTCTGTGTATCTGTTTAATATACGCAAGAGAGAGGCCCGCTTAGGGTAAATAACGTGTCAGTTGATGACCTTGGTGAATGTTATCTTGTGTTATATCTGTTCAATCACCCCCATTACTCGTGTTTGAGCTTGTCTAGTACAAACCGAAAGGATGACATCATCCATGTATTTTAGCTTATTATATAAATAAGTGAGCAAGTTCGGTTATCTTATTAGTTGTTGTACCATGTCGTTTAACAGTGTCTTATGGTATGGACACAAAAATAGATTGTTTGAAGAAGACTGTGAATTTGAATTAAAACAGTTGGTGTTAAAGATACAAGAAGAAGCCTTTATCGACGAACGTGATTCTGAAGGAGAAAATTATGAAGCCGGACATATAGTCGAGTTGTGTGACATATATTTAAGTGGGTTCTGCTCTACACAATTTTTTGCTTTGGCACTCATTCGATACCAACCGGGGGCCCCGTTAAGTGAACCGTTTTTCAAGTATTTACCCGAAGAAGCAAAACATCAATACATACGTTATTACGATAAACAAACCGTCCACACAGAGGCTATTTAGTTTATACAAAAGCCCAGTGGTATACAGATGAAACAAGAATGAATAGTGAGAACGACACCACAAAAGTTAGACTGTTAGTGTTACAGATACAAAAACAAGCTTATCGAGACGGGCGTAAGTCCGAAGCCGAAGAATATGAAAATAGACATATGGTAGAGTTGTGTGACTTATATTTAAGTGGATTTTGTTCAACACAATATTTTGCTGTGGCACTCATTCAACACCAACCGGGGGCCCTGTTAAGTGAACCATTTTTTAAATATTTACCCGAAGAAGCAAAAAATCAATACAAATATTATTATGATGCTGATGAGGTCACACTCGAAACAACGAACATTGAAATTGAACCGCCCTGCGAGGAAGAACTCAAACAAGAAACACTCGAAACGATGAGAGAAGGGTTTAATAAAGAATTTGAGTTTTCAAGCTGTGATGACATCCACAAGGTTGCAGACCACCTAAACGATATATTAAAGCACAGTTCTAATTTAAATGATGATGATGCTGAACGTACTAAATCCATTAATTTTCTAACACGAAAACTTCACCGTACAGACGTCACCGACATGTTATATACAATTTGTAACGAATATTTCGACAGTCTTCCAACCAATGCTGATTGGGATAGATATGAGAACAAAGATTGTGTTGTTGTAGACAAGTTTGTTAAAGTCTGGCAGAAATATCTGGATGATCATGCAGTGTAGCACGAAATATGTTAAAGTATTTAGTGATCGCAATAGATTTGTAAAATTTACCAGGAAACCACTCAGAACCATTCAACCGACGTTTGTGGTGGAGGGAACAACATCCGGCATCAGTGCAAGAAACGACTTTGCAAATGTTGTGAAATTTGTCAATCCGTTGGCGTTGAATGAAGAAAACCAATATTTGGCATTGGAAGAGTGGGATTTTTACGATTTCCTAGACAACATACGTGAGCTGTATAGGAAATATCTTAAAGGTGAAGACGAGCCAAAATAGCTTTATAGTGCATCATCTTAATTACTGTCACATAACCTATTCAAAGGTGCTAAGTGAAAAAAAAAGCCTTGTGTATCGATCACGGTTTCACATCTATGCATCTATTCTTAAACGAAGATCACCATTTAAATGACGTGTGTAAATATGGCGGCTAGAGCATGCGTACAAGTAATTTGTTTATTAAAGTCCTACGTGTTTGGTATTAAATGAATCGTCTTGATTCACATAGTAAGTTAAAAGCAATAAAACTCAACACGGCAACAAAGCTCAGCTGTAAGAGTAATAATAATAATTAGATAAGTATAAAAGTTGATAATTTCAAACGGAGCATTTAGTTGAAAACTGAAGCAGACCGAGTATAATATGGTGAACAACGGTAGAAAACGAAAATCTGCTAAAGCAGAAAATAGTGGTGGTAAAAAACTTAAAGTGCTACAAGACGTCTTACTGGGTGATGCAATAGAAAGTATTATTCCAAAAGAAGAACCAAAAACGTTGGAAAACATGATAAGTGAACTTTGTACATTATATCCAACAGCAGAAGTTGATGAGCAGCAGAATCAGGCTATAGAAAATATAATTAATGCAGCATATCCAACAAACCTACAAACACCCTATCAGCCTACGCAAGAAGATATTTTCAATCAGAAGCTGGTGGAAATCAATAATAAAAACATCGAGAAAAAATTGAAAACAGAAGACTGTGAACTGATGTGTCAAACAACTTTTTCTCTTACGTCGAACGGCGAGAAGCTGCTTAGCATTGGCGTTAATCCAGTTTTAAATTTTTTGCCGTTAATTAAATTATCTCAGAAAAACTCTAATATACCTGTGTTTTTTGATGTGTGGACATTTGAAGAATTTTTAAACGTATTACCTACGATAATTTACAATTTGGAAAACAAATCTATAGAAACTAGTGAAACATATACTTTAACCAATTATCTTGTTAAATCACAAAGAAAAACTGTAAGTTTTAAGCTGAAACTCTGTGGTAAGGAATATGTAATTAATTTTAACTTGTCAATTCAATCACTTAAAATACTAGAAGATATCGGATGTGTAGCTAAGGATTTATTGTTAGAACTAAGCTGTAAAAGTTTCTTTAATTTGAAGATGTTTGCTAATGATTTAAGGACCGAATTAGCTAAATTTAGAGACATTTCCCTAATTAGATGTGCCTTTTTCGTAGCTAGAGAAAGATATAGTGATACTTTAAGCATGGTATGTGAATTTGTTACAAAATACCAACACGTACTTAATGATATTGTAAACTATCGCAAATTTTAAATGTATAAATTGTAATAAAGAAATTGTAAAAAATATATTCGTTTTATTGAATAATTTTTACAAGGATATGTGTCAACACTGTTTAAAAATAAAAAATCTGAGAACACTATCTACATCCTCCGGAAAACACATTAGAACCAGATGTTTCCGGCGACTAATTAACCGCTATCTACATCCTCCGGAAACTCTATAGGATGTTTCCAACAACTAATTAACCACTATCTACATCCTACAGAGTTTCCGGAGGATGTAGATAGTGGTTAACGGTTAATTTCACAAAAACTTGCGTCAGCTATGAGGTTTCATACACAGATCGTGAAAAAGTAACGAGGACTACTTTTTTTTTTTACGATCTAAAATATTTATCCAGCTCGCCAATACCTGTAAAAAATCCAATTCGTCTTCATAAGGCAGCTCATTTAGGTTAGGCTTATTTATTTACTTCTTTATGTACTTATCTATATAGTTATTTATTTACTTCTTTATGTACTTATCTAGTCAAACGTTCCTAATATTAGTTTCTATACTCTTTCAAGATTTCCTTGTGAAAATATTTAGTTTAAAGACGTGTTATAACGTCTAAAGTGATTGTAGAAATTGAAAATCAATTGTAATACTGCTTATATTTAAGCGACTTGTCATAAATTTGCTAATAACGAAAACTTTACGTTTAGCTTTGTGTTGAGTAGGTTGTTGAAATAAAAAAAAAAACACATATTTTACAATGTTTATTTTAATAAAAGCATATATTTTACAACGTTTGTTTTATTATAAAGTATTGTAATACAAATTATTTTATATCTTTGCTAGTTATCCATGAGTTATGAGATTTATCAAAACCAAGCCATTTCACATACGACTTGGCGCCTTTCTTTCTGATTACTCTTTCAACTAAATAATAATCAGGGGTTGCAGTCTTTTGTAGCTCCTCTTCATAAAATCCACCACTGATTGGTTTGCCTTGCATGTCTTCTATTAAATAGGTGGTTGGATTAGTGCAGTGAACTTTAGTGATTTTAAACAGCTCCGTTGACCAACGCGGTGTATAACCTTTCTCAAATAATGTTTTAGCTTTACTTAGACGTACAACATCACCCACTTTAAATTTATTTTTGTTAAACACTTTCAGATTCGAGTAAACTTGTTTCAGGATAGCTTCTTCATTTTTCTTGTTAACATCTTGAGGTTTTACACCAGTTGTTCGATGAACAGTAGCGTTGTAAGTAGCAGTGACATCAGGTAGTGTATTAACCCACTTGTAGGAGCCAATCAAGTTGAAATTTTTATATATCTTCTCTTTTAAGGTACGTATGACTCTTTCCACTATTGCAGCCTTCTTCACGCTATAAGTGCTGTAGTGATTAATGTTGTATTTTTTCATTAAGGCGTTAAATTTAGCGTTATAGAACTCGCGACCAAGATCAGACTGGATGTTAGAGGGCGCTGTACTAGTAGATAAAATATCAGCCATAGCTTTAGTCACCTCTCCAGCAGTTTTAGATTTAAGAGGGCGAGTCCACACGTACTTTGAAAAACAATTAATAACCACTAAAATATACTTGTAACCAGAGTTGTCTTTGTAGTAGTCTGTAAATTCTGCTAAATCAATCTGCCACAAATCATTTAAACCTTTGATTATTGTACGTCTACGTTTAAAATTGATTCTTGCCGGTTTATATAACTCATCAATAATTTGTTTTTTGGTATCAGATGGTTCAACTGTTTTGCGTCTCATGGCGATGTTGGATTTAAAAGTATCCACTTATCATGTAAATCTTTTAGTTTGCTGTCTATCTCACCTAGCTTCTTTTTCAACTTGTTATTCTTTAACACATCAATATCTTTTAAAACTTGAGCAGCTATCGTCTTGTCTAAATTTTTCAATTTGTTTTCAAACTCGCTTTTAAGAGCAGCTAGTTCTGATTTATGTACAGCTTCAAGGGTTATAGCGACAAGACTCTGTGATACTTCATTTTTATTCTTCTTATACTCATCTGCCCACACATCGACAAATTTTCTATTCACACCATCAGCAGGCTCGATAGGATCACCTACGTTACATAATTTATGGTTTTGCATATCAAAATCACCACTTGTAGTTTTCGGAAATGTTTCTCTGTGCACAATTTTGTTTAAGAAGCTGGGAGTCTTTGCAGAACGTCCGAACTTATCGATAGACATTTTTACACTGAACTTATTTTATTTGATTCCAACTAAACTCCATTTTTGATATCCGTTTATCCACCATAACCCAAACTGCTGCCACTGCTTCCTGAACTAAATTTCTATTTATCCCTTCGATAGCACCATCGATATACTCCTTAGTCACAAACGTTTTTTAAGTTTATTTTCAATCGTAATCACTGCTTGATTTAAATCGTCTTTAGTAGCAAACGTATTTTTCAAGTCAGCTTCAAGTTTTGAAACTGCTAGATCTATATAATCTTTTTGAAGTTTAGATATAGCGGTATCAGCCATAGCAGTAAACGTTTTATGGAGAGGAGACACTGTTTGATGTATGTACTCCTTGATATCCTCTTTAAGACTAATTAATGTTTCATCAATGTTAGTTTTAAGCGGAAACGAGCTGTAGGCTTCATGTTTAAGATCCATATAATTTTTCATTAATTGCTCTTGCAGCTTTTGTAGTGATTGATCAACACCAGTCTTAAGTGGAAATGAGTTATAGACTTCACGTTTAAAATCATCATAGTTTTTAAATTTATGTTCAAAGTCTTTTTTTAAAGCTTCCAACTCCGGCTTATGTACAGCGTCAAGCAGTATAGCAATTTGAAGTGCTACAGCATCTTTGCTCACCTTATAATCAGTTTTAGTTTTCTGATAGTCAACTTTAGTTTTCTGATAGTCGTCTATCCATACATCGACAAATTTTTTACTTACACCATCTGTAGGTTCAACAGGGTCACCCACGTTACACAGCTTATGGTTTTGCACATCAAAATCACCACTTGTAGTTTTCGGAAATGTTTCTCTGTGAATAATTCTGTTTAGATGTTTTAAATTCTTTGCAGAACGTCCGAATTTATCGATCGGCATTTTGAAAATGGTGAAAAACACACAAGTCTGTTTATATAACACCCACTTCCTTCAGTTCTTCAATAATAGACTGAATTTCGTTGTTGTGTGCGTTATTACCAGCTGCTTGAGAAGCTACTAACAGTCTAAGTCTATCAACCAACTCGTTTATATCATCCCAGTATACATACTCTTTCTGTTTTTTGGTATGTAGCATGTATGGCATACCACGGCCTAAAGTTACCGAGGAAGATCGCGCTCTAGCACCTTCTTGTTTTTCTAAAATTGGTTTTATTACATGTTGATATTTGGTAGAGGTGTTTCGTAGAACGTCTTCTTTAGGATTGTTCTCTTTTCTGTGAAGACTAGTAGTTGCCATTATGTCTGCGTAGTCACGTAAAGCTTCCCGATTGTTCAAAGCACTCATACCAGGTTTTCTCAAAAATATCAATTCCAACAGATGATTAGTACCGTAATATCTTCTGTCACCAACCACAATTTGAAAGGTTTCTCTATTTTTAAAATCTACGTTAGTAACAACAAATTTAATAGGTTTGTTTCCAAGCATCCAAGTGTTGGTAGCTTTATCATAAGTAACACCATATGTTTGATCACAGGAATGATTATCTGTAAAATATTTATCAACATAATATCTAACAACTATTGGATAGTAACTTAACATTCGTTCGTACACTGCTTTTGGTGTATTTGCAGCAGCATCTAATTTTCTATAAGCTTTAGTAGCCCATAATTCAGGTTCTGGTGCCTCCGCCTCCAATTCAAACGTTTCATCATCACTAAGGAATGGAATTTCCTCTTTTGCTGCTGTTGGTTTGACATCAACTTCAGTTTTAGTCGGTTTCTGTTCAGTTGTTTGAGTAGTAGCCAATAATGTAGCAGGTTTCTGTTGAGTAGTAGCTAATGATGTGGTAGTTTTAGTCGGCTGGTGTTGAACAGTAGCCAATGCTGTGTTTTTCGATATATCACTCAAAGGTTTTAAGATGGGTTTATATAAACGATGTAATGTTTCATCTGTCTCTGTTTTGCCAAGCTTCAAAGCTAAATATTTCTTTCGAATTATCTTTGATAGATCAGCTATTTTACGTTGTATATTTGGTGGTGCTACTATTTTACGGTGACGAGCAGCTTTAGATTTTTTCGACATGTTTACTCTATGTCGAACAACTTAATACTAGCGTTTTCCAGTCAACTGAGATATATAAAGTGATCAAACCCTTTGCGGTATCTTCCTTGTGTTAAATCAGAATCTTTAACGACAACCACCATATCATGTTTGTTTTGCCAGCATTCACCACAAAGGAGTTTGAACTTTTCAAAACTCATATCGGTAGTTACATGATCATCATACACATGTTTAAGATTAGTTTCATCTTGTTTAAATAAAACTATAATGTTAGCATTATCACGCACCAATTGCTTCGGAACTTTGCTATATGTCTGACATAAGTAGAAACTATCAATATTTTTATGTCTACCCATACAAAAATACGATTTTATTTTATCTTGCTTATCACAAGCTACATCATCAAATATAAAAATTGAATTACTCTTTGCATCTGCAGGATCTAATATCTCCTCGTTTTCACTATATGGATAGTATCCAACACCTTTCGTAGCATCAAACACCTCCTTCAACATACTGTATTTAGGTTGATATAAAGACTTTGAGTATACGTATACGTTTTGAAATTTTAAACCGTTGGGTTCAAACAACAAACTTAGCATAACATTTGTTTTACCACATCCACTTGGACCACATATCAAACATCTAACTGTGTTTGGTAAAAGAAGTCCATGTCTTTGCTGTTTAGGTGATGGAATGGTAACAACATCATCTATGTTTGTGACTGGTAGGGTAGCTTTTGCGTGTTTAACAATACGCATCGTTAACTAAACTAAAACTTTTACGAGTGCAATCATCTATATAAATACTTAGATTTATCATACCTCATTAGCAGTATAAATGTTGGTGTGCCAAGGTGAAGGTCTTGTTAACACTACCATCAACAAATTACCTGTTGAGCTGCATGTTCCTGGTTATCAATTTTGTGGCCCGGGTACTAAACTTAAAGAACGTTTAGCAAGAGGTGATCAAGGTATCAATCCTTTAGATCGTGCTTGTCGAGATCACGATATCGCATACTCTCAATCAAAACAGTTGAGTGATAGACATCGAGCTGACGAGGTGCTGGAGAACCGAGCTTGGGAGAGAGTAAAGTCGAAGGACGCAAGTTTTGGTGAAAAGTTAGCTGCTTGGGGTGTTACAAACACTATGAAAGTTAAAAGAAAGCTTGGTATGGGTTTAACCCCAAAGACGGCAACCAAACGTAAACGTAGCAGTAAAAAAGTAAAATGTGGCGGTAAAATACCATTTAAAAACATAATAAATTTAATGAAAGGTGCCATAGCTGTGGGTGCGGAAGTTCCATCTGTAAAAAATTTACTACATGTAGCGAGAAAAGTAATTAAAAATGCTGGCGGTCGTAAGAAAGTCAAGACACCCAGAGTTATTCCAGTACCGAAAAGTGGCGGTTTCCTTCCACTACTACCTTTAATTTTTGGTGGTCTATCAGCGCTGGGAGCTCTAGGTGGTGGTGCTGCGGGTATTGCTAAAGCCGTGAACGATGCTAAATCAGCCAAACAAAAATTGGAAGAAGCAAAACGTCATAACCAAACGATGGAGGCTATTGCTGTTGGTCACCGAGGTAGTGGCTTGTATATGAAGAAACAGCGAAGCGGTTTCGGTTTATATTTACATAAACCAAAAAACGTGTAAAGTGTTTACCAGCAAGACCTCTAACAAATATAGATCTTGTGAAATTTGCTGGTAAAATGAAAATTCCATATTTTAGAGGTGTATACATGCGAGATACTTTACCATCGAATGGATCACGCAAGAATGAATCATTTATCATGAATTTGCAAACAAACAAAGAGCCAGGTAGTCATTGGGTTGCAGTTAAGAAACGTGGTGACACGGCCGTGTACTTTGACTCATATGGAAACTTGAAGCCGCCAACTGAACTGTTGTATTATCTGAAAAACTGTACTATATTGTATAATCATGATGTATATCAAAAGTATAATACTTATAATTGTGGTCACTTATGTTTAAAATTTTTAAATAAAAGACTTAAACAGTAGTATCTGTGTTTCAGTCATGGCGCGTACGTTTGCTTTGAAGGGTTCTTCGTCCTCTTTATCGATGGAAATATTTCCACCGTTAGTATTAAAACCACACTTTGAGTATTCGCTCGCGCTTGCAAACTTTCATACATATAACACTATACCAAACATAGAACGTGGGTGTAATAAGTTTCATTATTTTTCTGCTGTGAGTGGTAGAAAGATTCGACAAGAAATAAGTATTCCAGATGGTTCATATGAAATCAGTGATATCGAGAAATACATTCAGAATGAGTTGTTACGACGTTATATTAAAGATAAACATCTGGATCCTGCAGTAGAACACAACATCGATGTGGTAAAACTGTTTTCGCTAAAAGCCAACAACAACACTTTGAAATGTGAGATTACATGTCAGTATGATATAGACTTTTCTACCGACGCTTCGATAGCACCAATATTGGGATTTTCTAAACAACGTCTTGCTACAGGTAAACTTTACGTTTCCAATTTACCCGTAGAAATTGTACGAGTAAAGACGATTCGTTTGGAATGCAACATAGTAGATGGTTCTTACCACGATGGAAAACCTACACATACAGTATATGAGTTTGCTCCTATGGTAGACCCTGGTTATGCGATTGATATAAAACCATATAGTAAGGTTTTTATGCCTCTTACCACACGTATCATTTCGCATATAAATGTAAACATTATCGATCAGAATTCAGTACCTGTGAACTTTCAAGGTGAGGAGATCATTGTGATATTGGAGTTGAAAGAGACACCAACATATTATGCTGATTATAAATAGTAGTAATCAAACCGCTCCAGCTTCAGTATCTTCGCTACCTGAGTCGAAAGCGGTTCTATCTTGGGAGAACATACAGTTTCTACAATCATTGGGTTACGATGTTAAGCAAACTACATATATTCGCAGACCCTGTGCACGACGAGTCAATCAGAGGGGAAGAAATACACACATACGCTCCTCAAACCAGATCGTTTGACCATAATGATACCTGTGAGTTTGCAATCAATCAACAAGATATTTTTTACGATTGGTCTTCATCTGTTCTACTGATAAATGGTAGTATCGAGACGAGTGGTACGATTGGAACTGTAGAAGTAACGTCTAATGCAGCAGCTCATTTGTTTTCCTCTATTGCGGTTGAAATGTGTAATCAGATTATTGAACATGTTAGAAATCCTGGTATAGTTACATCAATTAGAACACTTTTGGAAGCAAACAGTGATGAAGCAAGAGCTCTGATTCCAGCGGGATGGCATCCAACCGAAAACAATGTGATGTTAAAAAATGAACGTTTTTGCTACTGCATACCTCTTAGCTACTTGTGTAATATTTTCAAAGACTATAAAAGAGTGCTTTTCAGTAAATTGCTTCTACGTCTCACTAGAGCTCAGAATGATAGAAATTGCTTTATTTTGGTTGGTGCCGCAGATGCAGATAAAGCATTAAAGTTTAACATTGAGTATATGGCTCTGCAGGTGAAACATATCCACCCTAGTGAAGTTATACAGCAGCAATTATTAAAGTCGATTGCTCTAGATAAGAAAATCCTTATACCATATAGAAAATGGGAGATGTATGAATTACCAAATCTAAATAATTCAACGAAAGACTTGTGGTCTATTAAGACATCCTCAAACACTGAACGACCCAGATTTGTTATTGTGATATTCCAAACAGATCGATACAGTAACGTTAGAAAAGACATCAACGAGTTTGATCATGTGGGTATTCGAGATATAAGACTTCACTTAAATTCGAAACAAATCCCCACAGAGGGTATGAACCTGAACTTTAACCAAGCAAATTACGTCGAGGCATATAAAAACATGATTGAATTTCAACGTTCGTATGTTGGCAGAGAACCACAGCCTACCTTGGATTACAAGTCTTTCCTAAAATATCCCATGTTTGTATTTGATTGCTCCAAGTATAGCGACTCTATAAAACCTTCTACTGTGGATATCAAATTGGAAATGGAAAGTACTACCAACTTTCCCAATCACACAAAATGTTTTTGTGTAATTATACATGATTGCGTCATCGAGTATGCCCCACTCTCCAACATCGTACGCTATATAATGTAGCTGCAAGGATGTTGCAATCACTTTCACGATGAGGTTCGTGGTCGTTGATACTCAGGGTTTTTGTCTGCCTGAATTTACACCTAAAGAGTTTGTGATTTATAATGGTTTCCAAACAGTGCATTGTGTTTTTAAACCGCATACACCATTACGTTTACTGTCTGCAGACATAATCAAGCAAGTGAAGTTTCTACAAACACAACACCATTGCCTTGACTATAATTGTGGTGATATCAATTTAGAAGAATTACCAAACATAATAGCAAAACATATTATAGCCCAACGTGTTGACAGAATTTATGTTAAAGGTGAAAACAAGCAAAGGTTTTTGTTACATTTACTATCAACCTGTGGTTATCAAGTGGATGTTATCAACCTGGAAACCAGTGAACGCTGTCCAAAGTTAGTGCCTGATACTCCTTTGTGTATGGATCATACTTTAGGATATAATAGAAAATGTATCTGTAGCATAAATAACTGTATATCATTATTTACTTATATTGTAAGCTTAATGCCATAATAAAACAAACGTTGTAAAATATATCTGTTTTTTTATTTTAATCTACTTTTAAATACATTTATTAATATTAATTTCCAACCACATTAGTCTTTCCAACATCCATCCGCTATCACCTTTCAGCAAACTCTAAAGCTTTTGTGTAAACCTCCTCAGTAAAATTCTTGATATATATTTTCAAAGTTAGTTGCCACTGTGATATTTTTATATTTTTAGTATTAAATGACTTCATTTCTTTTTTTTTTTTATTTCGACTTTGGAGCACATACAAACCAAACAATTCTAGATTCATTTTAACTGTATCGTGTTTGGCTAAAGCAGCCTCCATCAAATGAAACAATTTCTGCTTCACACTTTCCATGGCAAGTCGTATATCACTACCATCCATACTAATACGATAGGTAGCCATTCTGTTTTTAAAAGCTTGAGTTAACATATAAACTTGTTCAACTTCCCACGGTTCACACACTTTAGATTTGTGAATTTCACTACGTAAAGCACTCTTTTTTCACTTGTAACGAGCACGATTCACTGTATCTCATCTTAACTATAGGTGCTTAACTAATGAATAAAACACAGACATCTTCAGTTATATATTTTTATTAACAAATATGTTTACGATAAATATCTTTAAGTACAGTGTAATATTTAAAACCAAAATACATGAGCATAAATATGGCAAGACACATAAGAAAACCAGTTGATATAAACATAGAAATATAATTTGAAGTGAACAGGTAAGAATCATTTAACACAAGAGTTCTCCAGTCAGCTGTCTCACCTCGGGTGCCATGATCAAACAAAAACATAAGTTTATAATGTACTATATCAGTTTTAATATTGGACATGTTGTATGTTGAAACTTCAATCGCTTCATCGTTGTGCAGATATGTTCTTGTTAGTCCAGACCATTTGGTGCAGTCATCGAAACAGATTCGCACTTCTTTCACATTTGGTGGTTTGTAGACGTAAAACACATTTTGACACAATGCTGTCAGGATGACGAAGCTTGCTTTAAGAGGTGGTGCCATTGATGAGGTTATTGATGTCGGTTAGCACTTGTTCTTGAGCGTAATGCAAACACTCTGACATGTAATACTTGAATGTTGGAGACATGTTGTTGAGTAGGGTTTTTATCACTCGGATGGTTTGCGCGGCACTCACATCTGAATTACCCAGCTCTGTTAATGTTTGAACGATGTCGCGAAGAAAACAGTCATATATCCAAGCAAACTGTGTTTCTCTTACATACTCAAATCTTTCCTTAATGATTTCCTCATGCTCCACCAGCTTTTCTACAGTGTCTTCATTTAGATACATAACCATATGTGTAAAACAATTATTAACACATAAAACTTTTTCACCTAGTATCGTTGCAGAAGAGATTCGACAGTAGCTCGTCTGAGTTACAGCATGAGTTTGTTCATTATCTTTAAACCACTTTGCAGATAATGCATGTATGTTATCCATAAAATCGTAAAACTGCCACTCTTCCAATGCTAGATATTGATTTTCTTCATCTAGAGCCAAAGGGTTAACAAATTTCACAAGTATTGTGAACTCATTTCTTGCACTAACACCAGTTACTAATTTTACAGATCTTCTGATGTTGAAAGTTGTTTCCATTAGCATCCTAGTATCATCTTGATATTTGTTAAACAATAACTTTTTCCTATGATGTTCACGGAAATCAGGACCATCGTTTTCGTCACACATTGTTTCAGCACAACAATTCCAAGCAGCTTTCATAGCTAGAACTTTTAAACTAAACTTGCTATCGTAAACTCTGATGTTAAATAGGTTTTCCCCCCTCTACTTTAATTGGTTGTATTCTTCTGGTTGGTTGACTGTTAAAAATCTGAGAACACTATCTACATCCTTCGGAAAACACATTAGGACCAGATGTTTCCAACGATTAATTAACCGCTATCTACATCCTCCGGAAACTCTATAGGATGTTTCCATTCGATAATTAGGTGAAAGTCTCCAAATAAACCATACCATACCATACCATCTATACCTACTACACAAGAGAGTGTGTGTTGGTTTTAGGTGTAAGTATGTAGCGGTTGTAGGTGTTAGTTGAGATGTTGCTTCCAGCACATCTAGGGGGCCGGAATTCCGGCCCCCTAGATGTGACTCTAAGTGGACACCTTCGGTTGAAATATTAAGGGTATCGGTATTGATTGGTACATAGACTGTTTCTTTAGCTGACCGTTGTAATAGATAATCAACTCTTTTAGTTTTCTTATTTTCCAGCCAATGTCTGAATCTTTTCTCACCATTTTTACACAGCTTAGTCGCATTAAAATAACCAGTGTTCTTATCGATAATTAGGTGAAAGTCTCCAAATAAACCATACCATACCATACCATCTATACCTACTACACAAGAGAGAGTGTGTTGGTTTTAGGTGTTAACACAGCTTGTTCTGACTTACTTAAATATTATATTTCTTCTGTTCAACAAGACGATTATTTTGATGTGTCACACATGTATGTAGCTCTAAGAATAGCTATACCGGAAGTGTCTACCCGGAAGTAACATTTTTTATTGAATATGTTTTATAGAGTTTGCTTTGCTGAACAGCGTGCATGTGTTGGTTCCAGCGTACATCTCACGGATCTTCCGCGATAAGGGTTTAAAGTTTTTTTATCTCATTTTCTTGTAGAGCTTGTTACGAAACGATACATTTTTAAAGTCAGTTCATTTCTATCACTTTCCATTGAAAAGATACAAGGATTTAAAGTTTAGACCGGAAGTGGCCATTTTATTGTATATTCCAATTTGATTTGGCCTCCTTAACACCGTGCATGTGTTGGTTCCAGCGTACATCTCACGGATCTTCCGCGATAAGGGTTTAAAGTTTTTTATCTCATTTTCTTGTAGACCTTGTTACGAAACGATATATTTTTAAAGTCAGTTCATTTCTATCACTTGTCGTTGAAAAGATACAAGGATTTAAAGTTTAGACCGGAAGTGGCCATTTTATTGTATATTCCAATTTGATTTGGCCTCCTTAACACCGTGCATGTGTTGGTTCTCTCGTACATCTCACGGATCTTCCGCGATAAGGGTTTAAAGTTTTTTATCTCATTTTCTTGTAGACCTTGTTATGAAACATACATTTTTGAAGTTAGTTCATTTCTATCACTTGTCGTTGAAAAGATACAAGGATTTAAAGTTTAGACCGGAAGTGGTCATTTTATTGTATATTCCAATTTGATTTGGCCTCCTTAACACCGTGCATGTGTTGGTTCTCTCGTACATCTCACGGATCTTCCGCGATAAGGGTTTAAAGTTTTTTATCTCGGTTTCTTGTAGACCTTGTTACGAAACGATATATTTTTAAAGTCGGTTCATTTCTATCACTTGTCGTTGAAAAGATACAAGGATTTAAAGTTTAGACCGGAAGTGGCCATTTTATTGTATATTCCAATTTGATTTGGCCTCCTTAACACCGTGCATGTATTGGTTCCATCGTACATCTCACGGTTGAACCTGTTGTCTATTTTGTTTCTGAACTTCCTTCTTTTGTTTTGCCAGCGACCTCTGTGTGTTATTTTTAGAACCTACCCATATAACAATTGTGACGTTCTAGTCTGTCTAATATTAAACATATTAATTATTATGTCTTATGTCTACACTCTCATTTGTCGGCTAGGTTGGAGTGACGTATCTTTAAATAAGTCTTCATCCATCCTTGCACCATCTTTATCAACGAAAGCCCGCCATTTTTATAATGTCAGCTTAAGGTATCACAGGCTTCCATCTTTCATTCCGCCATTTTCCTCCGTTTTGGTTCAGCAGCCTCTAATATTAAACATTATTTTGTAAATCATCCATTTGTCTAATAATAAACTTTAATTATGTTACATGTATGGTTTGTTTGTAGTCGTATATATATACCAACCTAAAACAATAAATTAATAAGCGTCTGCTTAGCTCAACGGGTAGCATCGTTGCCTCCCATCTGAATGCCCCGGGTTCGAAACTCACCTGCTCCAAATGGTTTTTTTCAAAATATAATAATTTGAAGTAATAGGTTAGACACTTTTGAAATGTTTGCATGTGACTGTCTGGCCCAAGTCGTGTGACGTCACAGTTTCCTAGACAGGTCAATGACCTTAGGAATAACACGGATGTGACTGTCTGGCCCAGGGCGTGGCTGGGCGCCGGCGCCGGGGCTTGGCGCCGGGGCGTGGCTAGGCGCCGGGGCCGGGGCAGGCGCCGGGGCAGGCGCCGGGGCAGGCGCTGGGGCAGGCGCCAGGGCGTGGCGCCAGGGCAGGCGCCAGGGCAGGCGCCAGGGCAGGCGCCAGGGCAGGCGCCAGGGCGTGGCTAGGCGCCAGGGCGTGGCTAGGCGCCAGGGCAGGCGCCAGGGCGTGGCGCCGGCGCCAGGGCGTGGCGCCGGCGCCGTGACGTCACTTCCTGTGACGTCACTGTCTGCTCAAAGTGCCGCATTACCTACTCCTAAATATAAGGTCACAAAATATACGAATACGTACAAACACATGCTGAATTTATGTAGAAGATTACCATGGTCACTTTGATCTTGGTTATAATGAGTAGATTATGATTCAAATACACACATCACACCCATATAACCCTGACAACTGCGACCTTTACTTTATCATTTTTTATCATTTGAGCACCATTTAGTCACAACTTCAGACCACCTACGACAAAACCTAGAAAAAATTAAAATGTAACTTGTCACAGGCAAAACTACTTTCTAAACAAAATAAAGACCTTCCTCATGCAATAAAAGTAAACTTTGCCATGGTCCAAAAACCTAGAATAGATGTGATTTTAACACAATGCAGAATGTAGAAATTTAGAAACTTTTAAGTGGGTATATTCATTTTTTTTTCCTAAAATAAGAGGCACAAAGAAAGAAAACAATTTTTGAACATGCAAATCAATATACAAACCATCGGTATAAAATGTTGTTCCTAAATATAAGCTCACAAAGCTTACGACTATGGCCAAACACATGGTGAAGTTAAAAATACCATAGTCGCCTTTATCTAGGTTCAGATTAATCTAGTGTGGTTCAAATATAACGTCTCTCCCATATAACCCTAACAACTGTGACCACTACTATATCAATTGTTATCATCAAAGCACCATTTAATCACAATTTCAGAACACCGCATTTAGATCAAAACCTAGAAAGAACTGAGATGTAAATTATCATAAGGAAAACAGTCTTCTAAACATAGTAAAGACCTTTCTGCAGGCGATTACGCTTACCTGTGTCATGATCAAAATACCTACAAAACAAATAGATTTAACATAGTGCAGCATAAGAACCTAAAGAATTTTTAACGTTATTTATTTTTTTCCCTAAAAAGGAAGGGTAAAAAAAACATTTTTCTTGAATATGCAAATAAGTATAGAAACCATCTCTCCAAAAAGCAGCTCCTAAATATAGTCAAAGCTTACGGATATGTACAAACACATGCTGGATTTAAGTAGAAGATTACCATAGTCGCCTTTATCTAGATTATAATGGGCAATAGTATGATTCAAATACACACATCACACCAATATAACCCTGACAACTGCGACCTTTATTTTACCAACTTTTGTCATTTTGTCATTAAAGCACTATTTAATCACAACTTCAGAACACCGCCTTTAGGACAAAACCTGGAAAAACTAAAATGTAAATTGTCATAGGGAAAACTACCTTCTAAACAAAATCGTCTAAAAAGTCAATTAATATTGAAACTCTAAAAAACGTCTTCTATGCAACTAATAGACAAAATTATATTAAAATGCCAGACAACCATAATTCATTACTACTTTTACCACACAATAGACTAATATGATTTTGATATACCCCAGCTTTTAATAAACAATAACACACGTTCACCTTTCCTAGTTGGTTATCTAAAACTAAATCTCGATATTAGTTACAACGAGAGATGCAGTAATCAAATGCGAGAAAAAATATCTAAGATAAGCTAATTTGTTTACGATCAACATGATTGGTTATATTGATAGCCGCAAGCTTTTTTCAATTTTAAGAGATACGACCAGCAAACTATTGCCATACCTGTAAAATAGCTACAATGCAGTTTCAGTTTAAATTATAATTAAACTAGAATGTAAATTGCCACAAATAAAACTGCCTTCTAAACAAAATAAAGAACTTTCTGCATGCGATCAAGATAACCTGCGTCATGGTCCATCTACCTACAAACCACTGCAGCATTAGAATTTTAAGAACTTTTAACGTTATTCATTTTTATCCTAAAACGAGAGGTTCAAAAATAGAAAACTTAATATACAAATCAATATACAAACCATCTGCCCAAAAAGCTGCTCCTAAATATAGCCATAAACCTTACAGCTATGTACAAAAACATGCTGAATTGGAGTAACAGGCTACCATAGTCCTCTTGATTCAGGTTATAATGAGTAATAGTATGATTCCAATACATCACATGGCTATAACCCTGAGAAAGGCGACTTTGACTTTATCATGTTTTATCATCCAAGCACCATACATCATAACTTCAGAACATCGCCTTTAAGTCGAAACCTAGGAAAAACTAAAATGTAAATTGTCACAAGAATAGCTGCCTTTCAAACAAAGGCCAGGTTACCCGTGTCATGGTCCAAATACAAACAATACATTTAAAATTAAAATGGTCCAACATTATAACTTTAAGCAAGAAGTTTTAAGTATTTTTTTCGTTAAAATAAGATGCTCAAAGAAAACAATTTTTTAAATATGCTAATATACAAACCATCTGTCCAAAAGGCCACTCTTAAATATAAGGTCATAAAGCTTACAGCTATGTACAAACACATGATGAACTTAAGTAGAAGATTACCATGGTCACCTTTATCTAGGTTATAATGAGTAGATTATGAGTCAAATACACACATCACACCCTTATAACCCTGACAACTGCGACCTTTACTTTATCCATTTTTATCAGTTAAGCACTATTTGATCACAACTTCAAAACACAACATTTAGGACAAAGCCTAGAAAAAACTAAAATGTAAATTATCACAGCGAAAACTGACTTCTAAACAAAATAAAGACCTTTCTTCATGCAATCAAGGTAAACTTTGTCATGGTCCAAAAACCTAGAATAGATGTGATTTTAACACAATGCGCCATTAGAACCATAGAAACTTTAAGTCGGCATATTAATTTGTTTCCCTAAAATAAGAGGCACAAACAAACAAAAATGTTTTTGAATATACAAATCAATATAAAAACCATCTGTATAAAATATTGCTCCCAAATATAAGGTCACAAAGCTTAGGGCAATGTACAAAAACATGGTGAATATAAGAATAATACCATAGTCGCCTTTATCTGAGTTCAGATTAATCATCTATTATGGTCCAAATACACAAATCTCTCCCTTATAACCCTAACAACTGTGACCATTACTGTATCAGTTTTTATCATCAAAGCACTATTTAATCACAACTTCAGAACATCGCATGTAGGACAAAACCTAGAAAGAACTGAGATGTAAATTGTCACAAGAAAAACAGCCTTCTAAACATAGTAAAGACCTTTCTGCAGGCGATCACGCTTACCTATGTCATGGTCCTAATACCTACAAAACACATAGATTGAACATAGTGCAGCATAAGAACCTAAAGAACTTTTAACGTTATTTATTTTTTTTCCCTAAAAGGAAAGGGTGCTTTTTTAAAATATGCAAATCAATATACAGACCATCTTTCAAAAAAGCAGCTCCTAAATATAGTCACAAAGCTTACGGCTCTGTACAGACACAGGCTGAATTAAACTAGAAGATTATTAGTCGCCTTTATCTAGGCTATAATGGGACCTTTATTTTACCAACTTTTGTCATTTTGTCATTGAAGCAATATTTAATCACAACTTCAGAACATCGCCCTTAGGAGAGAACCTGGAAAAAACTAAAATGTAAATTGTCAGAGGGAAAACTGCCTTCTAAAAAAATAAAAAGTTTTTTCGTACGATCAAGGTAACCTGCATCATGGTCCAAATAACTACAATAGATGTAAATTTAGCATCACATTTGTAACGTTGGCAACGGCGACTGACTTTTTGGATGCCCATATATATCGAAGACAATTTTCTACACACGGAGAGTTCCTGTCCTGAAAAATAAAAAACAATAACAACATTATATTGAAAGAAAGATTTAGTTGTAAAAAAAAACGAACCTATAAAGTTCTACAAACGCAATATAAAAGGTTATAATGACTGATATCTGATTTTAAATACACACAACTCATTCTGCAAATATCTGAATGAACCTCCAAAATCAATATGGGTGTGGAAGTGTAGAGATAGTCAATTTTCTTAAACATCTAGACCATTGTTATCGTTTTTAACAAGGATATAACGACAAAGTCACAAATCAAATATGTACACATATCAAGGCATTATAACCCTGACAACTACCACCTCCTAAATATTTATTTCGTTACCGCAAAATTTTCTTAATTTCCTGGCCTATAAACTGTGGGCAGTGCATCTGGATTATACATAGGTCTACATAATTAATCTGAAAAATTATTACTGAAAAGAAGGTGTAAGTAAATGGTCAATAGAACTTAATCCTTAAAAACAAAACTTGGGGTTATGGCGTCGACAGTATAAATCAGGTATACATATTACAGCCATATAGTGTTTATAACTGCGTAATTTTTTGGATACATTATTAAGTTACATCAGAACAATGTTAAAAACAAAACTCATCTACTTTGCCAGCAGCGAACACTCATATAAGACCCATCTTCAAAAGCCCTAGGAACATAGCCGCCTTTATCAAGATTATAAGCAGTGCCTATGAATTAAATACACATATGGCACCCTTATAACCCTGACAACTGCGACCAATTGCTAGTGATATCATCCTACCTGTGAAAAGTCAATTAAGAAGAAACTTATATTGAAAGTTTAAAAAAACGTCTTCTATAAAACTAATAGAAAAAAATATATCAAAACGCCAATCATAATTCATTAATATCTTTCCGCCACTATAGATTGATATGGTTTTGATATACCCCAGTTTTTAACATTTAATAACCCACAGTCACCTTTCCTAGTTAATTATCCAAAACTAAATCTCGAATTAGTTACAACCAGCAATACAGTAATCAAATACGACAAAAAAATATCTAAGAAAATAAGCTAAATTGTTTGAGATCAAAATGATTAGTTACATCGGTAACTGCAAGTTTTTTTTTTAATTTTAATAGTGACGACCAGCAAACAATTTTCATACCTCACAATAGCTACAATACAGTTTCAATTTAAATTATAATTAAACTAGAATGTAAATTGTCACAAAGAAAACTGCCTTCGAAACAAAATAAGGAGGTATCTACATGTGATCAAGATAACCTGGGTGATGTTCCATTCACCTACAAAACAGTGCAGCATTAAAACTTTTATCGTTTTTTATTTTTATCCTAAAACGAGAGGCTCAAAAATAGAAAATATTTTTTTAATATGCAAATCGATATACAAACCATATGTCTAAAAAGCTGGTCCTAAATATAGTCACAAAGCTTACAGCTATGTACAAACACATGCTGAATTGAAGTAGAAGATTACCATAGTCCTCTTGATTTAGGTTATAATTAGTATGATTCCAATACATCACACCCTTATAACCCTGACAACGGCGACTTTGACTTTATCATGTTTTATCATCCAGGCACAATTTAATCACAACTTCAGAACATCGCCTATAGGACGAAACCTAGGAAAAATTAAAATGTAAATTGTCACAAGAAAAGCTGTCTTTCAAACAAAGGCTAGGTAAATCGTGTCATGATCCAAATACCTGCAATACATTCAAGCTTAACATAGTCCAACATTAAAACTTTAAGTAATAACTTTTAAGCACACATTTTTTTCCACTAAAACAAGATGCTCAAAGAAAACAATTTTTATATATGCTAATTAATATACAAACCATCTATCCAAACGCCACTCCTAAATATAAGGTCACAAAATAAACGAATACGCACATACAGATGCTGAATTTATGTAGAAGATTACCATGGTCACTTTGATCTTGGTTATAATGAGTAGATTATGATTCAAATACACACATCACACCCATATAACCCTGACAACTGGGACCTTTACTTTATCAATTTTTATCATTTGATGAATATTTAGTCACAACTTCAGAACACCACCTAGGACAAAACCTAGAAAAAACTAAAATGTAACTTGTCACAGGGAAAACCGCTTTCTAAACAAAATAAAAACTTTCCTCATGCAATAAAAGTACACTTTGTCATGGTCCGAAAACCTAGAATAGATGTGTTTTTAACACAATGCAGCATTAGAACTTTAGAAACTTTTAAGCGGGTTTATTCATTTTTTCCCTTAAATAAGAGGCACAAAGAAAGAAAACAATTTTTGAACATGCAAATCAATATACAAACCATCGGTATAAAATGTTGTTCCTAAATATAAGCTCACAAAGCTTACGACTATGGACAAACACATGGTGATTTTAAAAATACCATAGTCGCCTTTATCTAGGTTCAGATTAATGTAGTGTGGTTCAAATATACCATCTCTCCCATATAACCCTAACAACTGTGACCATTACTGTATCAATTTTTATCATCAAAGCACCATTTAATCACAATTTCAGAACATCGCATTTAGGTAAAAACCTAGAAAGAACTGAGATGTAAATTGTCACAAGGAAAACAGCCTTCTAAACATAGTAAAGACCTTTCTGCAGGCGATCAGGCTTACCTGTGTCATGGTCCAAATAGCTACAAAATAAATAGATTTAACATAGTGCAGCATAAGAACCTAAAGAATTTTTAATGTTATTTATTTTTTTCCCTAAAAGTGAAGGGTCAAAAAAACCTTTTTTCTTGAATATGCATATAAGTATAGAGACCATCTCTCCAGAAAACAGCTCCTAAATATAGTCAAAGCTTACGGATATGTACAAACACATGCTGGATTTAAGTGGAAGATTACCATAGTCGCCTTTATCTAGATTATAATGGGCAATAGTATGATTCAACTACACACATCACACCAATATAACCCTGACAACTGCGACCTTTATTTTATCAATTTTTGTCATTTTGGCATTAAAACACTATTTAATCACAAATTCAGAACACCGCCTTTAGGACGAAACCTAGGAAAAACTAAATTGTCACAAGAATATCTGCCTTTCAAACAAAGGCGAGGTTACCCGTGTCATGGTCCAAATACATACAATACATTTGAAATTAACATAGTCCAGCATTATAACTTTAAGCAAGAAGTTTTAAGTATATTTTTTTCACTAAAATAAGATGTTCAAAGAAAACAATTTTTAAATGTGCTAATATACAAACCATCTGTCCAAAACGCCACTCCTAAATATAAGGTCACAAAGCTTACAGCTATGTACAAACACATGATGAACTTAAGTAGAAGATTACCATGGTCACCTTTATCTAGGTTATAATGAGTAGATTGTGATTCAAATACACACATCATACCCATATAACCCTGACAACTGCGACTTTTCCTTTATCAATTTTTATCACTTGAGCACTATTTAATCACATCAGAACCCCACATTTAGGACAAAACCTACAAAAAACTAAAATGTAAATTGTCACAGCGAAAACTGCATTATAAACAAAATAAAGACCTTTCTTCATGCAATCAAGGTTAACCTTGTCATGGTCCAAGAACCTAGAGTAGATGTGATTTTAATACAATGCAGCATTAGAACCATAGAAACTTTAAGTGGGCATATTAATTTGTTTCCCTAAAATAAGAGGCACAAACAAACAAAAATGTTTTTGAATATGCAAATCAATATAAAAACCATGTGTATAAAATATTGCTCCTAAATATAAGATCACAAAGCTTAGGACAATGTACAAAAACATGGTGAATTTAAGAATAATGCCATAGTCGCCTTTATCTGGGTTCAGATTAATCATCTATTATGGTCCAAATACACACATTTCTTCCTTATAACCCTAACAACTGTGAGCATTACTGTATCAGTTTTTTTCATCAAAGCACCATTTAATCACAACTTCAGAGCATCGCATTTAGGACAAAACCTAGAAAGAATTAATATTCTATATATATATATATATATATATATATATATATATATATATATATATATATATATATATATATATATATATATATATATATATATATATATATATATATATATATATATATATATATATATATATATATATATATATATATATATATATATATATATATATATATATATATATATATATATATATATATATATATATATATATAGAACTGAGATGTAAATTGTCACAAGGAGAACTGCCGCCTAAACAAAGTAAAGACCTTTATGCAGGCGATTATGCTTACCTGTGTCATGGTCCAAATACCTACAAAGCAAATAGATTTAACATAGTGCAGCATAAGAACCTAACGTTATTTATTTTTTTCCCTAAAAAGAAAGGGTGTTTTTTTTAAATATTCAAATCAATATACACTCCATCTTACCAAAAAGCAGCTCCTAAATATGGTCACAAAGCTTACAGATATGTACAAACACATGCTGAATTTAAGTAGAAGATTAGCATAGTCGCCTTTATCTAGATTATAATGGGCAATAGTATGATTCAAATACACACATCACACCAATATAACCCTGACAACTGCGACCTTTATTTTATCAATTTTTGTCATTTTGTCATTAAAACACTATTTAATCACAACTTCAAAACACCGTCTTTAGGACAAAACCTGGAAAAACTAAAATGTAAATTGTCATAGGGAAAACTACCTTCTAAACAAAATCGTCTAAAAAGTCAATTAATATTGAAACTCTAAGAAACGTCTTCTATGCAACTAATAGAAAAAATTATATTAAAACGCCAGACAGCCATCATTCATTAATACTTTTACCACACAATAGTTTTTAATATACAATAACCCACATTCACCTTTCCTAGTTGATTATCTAAAACTAAATCTCGATATTAGTTACAACGAGAAATGCAGTAATCAAATGCGAGAAAAAATATCTAATATAAGCTAATTTGTTTACGATCAACATGATTGGTTATATTGATAGCCGCAAGCTTTTTTCAATTTTAAGAGAGACGACCAGCAAACTATTGCCATACCTGTAAAATAGCTACAATACAGTTTCAGTTTAAATTATAATTAAACTAGAATGTAAATTTATACAAGGAAAACTGCCTTCTAAACAAAATAAAGAGCTTTCTGCATGCGATCAAGATAACCTGCGTCATGGTCCATCTACCTACAAACCACTGCAGCATTAGAATTTTAAGAACTATTAACGTTATTTATTTTTATCCTAAAACGAGAAGCTCAAAAATAGAAAACTTTTTTTTTATATGCAAATCCATATACAAACCATCTGGCCAAAAAGCTGCTCCTAAATATAGTCACAAAGCTTACAGCTATGTACAAGAACATGCTAAATTGAAATAGATTACCATAGTCTTCTTGATTCAGGTTATAATAAGTAATAGTATAATTCCAATACATCACACCCTTAAAACCTTGACAACGGCGACTTTGACTTTATTATGTTTTATCATCCAAGCACCATTCAATCACAACTTCAGAACATCGTCTTTAGGACGAAACCTAGGAAAAACTAAATTGTCACAAGAATAGCTGCCTTTCAAACAAAGGCGAGGTTACCCGTGTCATGGTCCAAATACATACAATACATTTGAAATTAACATAGTCCAACATTATAACTTTAAGCAAGAAGTTTTAAGTATATTTTTTCGCTAAAATAAGATGTTCAAAGAAAACAATTTTTAAATATGCTAATATACAAACCATCTGTCCAAAACGCCACTCCTAAATATAAGGTCACAAAGCTTACAGCTATGTAAAAACACATTATGAACTTAAGTAGAAGATTACCATGGTCACCTTTATCTAGGTTATAATGAGTAGATTATGATTCAAATACACACATCACACCCATATAACCCTGACAACTGCGACCTTTACTTTATCAATTTTTATCACTTGAGCACTATTTAATCACATCAGAATCCCACATTTAGGACAAAACCTAGAAAAAAACTAAAATGTAAATTGTCACAGAGAAAAATGCCTTCTAAACAAAATAAAGACCGTTTTTCATGCAATCAAGGTTAACTTTGTCATGGTCCAAGAACATAGAATAGATGTCATGGTCCAAATACCTACAAAACAAATAGATTGAACATAGTGCAGCATAAGAACCCAAAGAACTTTTAACGTTATTTATTTTTTTCCCTAAAAGGAAAGGGTGCTTTTTTTAAATATGCAAATCAATATACAGACTATCTTTCAAAAAAGCAGCTCCTAAATATAGTCACAAAGCTTACGGCTGTGTACAGACACATGCTGAATTAAACTAGAAGATTATTAGTCGCCTTTATCTAAGCTATAATGGGTAATAGTATGATTCAAATACACACATCACACCAATATAACCCTGACAACTGCGACCTTTACTTTATCAATTTTTGGCATTGAAGCAATATTTAATCACAACTTCAGAACATCGCCCTTAGGAGAGAACCTGGAAAAAATTAAAATGTAAATTGTCACAGGGGAAACTGCCTTCTAAATAAAAAGTTTTTTCGTGCGATCAAGGTAACCTGCATCATGGTCCAAATAACTACAATAGATTTAAATTTAACATCACACTTGTAACGCTGGCAACGGCGACCGACTTTTTGGATGCCCATATATATCGAAGACAATTTTCTACACACGGAAAGTTCCTGTCCTGAAAAATAAAAAACAATAACAATAACATTATATTGAAAGAAAGATTTAGTTGTAAAAAAACGAACCTATAAAGTTCTACAAACGCAAAATAAAAGGTTATAATGACTGATATCTGATTTTAAATACACACAACTCATTCTGCAAATATCTGAATGAACCTCCAAAATCAATATGGGTGGGGAAGTGTAGAGATAGTCAATTTTCTCAAACATCTAGACCATTGTAATCGTTTTTAACAAGGCTATAACGACAAAGTCACAAATCAAATATATACACACATCAAGACCTTATAACCCTGACAATTACGACCTCCCAAATATTCATTTTGTTAGCGCAAAATTTTCTTAACATCCTTGCCGATAAACCGTGGACGGTGCATCTGGATTATACACAGGTCTACATAATTAACCTGAAAAATTATTACTGAAAAAAAAATGTAAGTAAATGATCAATAAAACTTCAGGTATAAATACTACAGCCATATAGTGTTTATAACTGCGTAATTTTTCGGATCCATTATTTAGTTACCTCCGAACAATTCTCTTGGAACCAGATCGAGTACGTGCACATAGCCACCTTAATGTGTGATATGATTTAAATAACTACATTACTGGCTTATAACCCTGACAACTGCGACCCCTCAGTATTTCCATTTTCGTCGCTGGAAATATCCTGCCACAATAGCTTGTATTTCTACAATAGCTAGTCAAGAATGTCTAGAACATTAAAAAATATACTCATGAATATTTATTTATAACCAATACCTCATAGGCACCTTTGCCATCAAGATTATTAAGACCATGACTCACAATATGATTCAAGTGAAGACATCATCCTTATAACTTCGCCATTTTCTTGTACCCATTTTAATAGATAAATAAAATTATTAAATGAATGCCGGCAGATGTAAGCGGAAAGTAGGATGTAACAGTATCAAATCTTCGCTCATACACAAGCGTACATAGGCGTTTTTATCAAGGGTATAAGGAAGGTGCAATGATGCACACAACACAGCCCTATAATCCTAACAGCTATTTTCTTTATATCCATTTTTCCAGGAAAAAAGTTCTTTTGAAATAGCTCTTGCACCTGCAATATCTAGAAATTAACAGGTTATTACATATTTCGAATTTAAATGCAAAATATTAGTCACGTTTATTAGGGCCACACATCATGATTCGCATTTACACAACTCAACCATGTAGCTATAATTTACTAAGTGAAGATTGGAACCTCTGATAAGCAGTGATAAGCACACTTATAGAACCCAAATCACTATAACACATTAAAAAAACCTGACGATCGTTTCACGAACCAAGTTAACTAACTTGGTCTAACTAACTAACAACAACCATATTTATATTTTCTATATTTTAAATATCTTATATCCACAAGTATATTTATATTCTGCTGCAGTAGTCGGTCAGCTCCCCAAATCGTTAGTGACCGACTACCTGCAGAAGAATATAAATAAAGTTGTGGATATAAGACATTTAGAATTATTCATCATCTGATGACGCTAACTTGGTTAGTGAAACGATCGTCAGGTTTTTTAAAAGTGTTGTAGTGATTTGGGTTCTCCAAGTGTGCTCAACAGCCATGTGACTCTGACAACTGTAGCCAATTTCTAATGTTATATTCTTGCCCCTAAGTATTTAATTAGATGTGCGACAATTACAGTAAGACAATAAATAATTCATAGTCTTCTCAAGAAGACAACTTGTTTGTTTTTATCCTACGAACTTAGGTCTTCAAAATTATGTAAAAATCTTATTGGAAGAAATATATATATATATATATATATATATATATATATATATATATATATATATATATATATATATATATATATCTTCACACGTTCTTATTATATTATTCTTTTGGACTAATTATCGTTTCAAAAGTAACACAATTTTGTTAGGCAAAATAAATAGGCCTCAACCAATTAAAAACATATTTCCTTTCTCAATGTGATGCCTATAAACACATCTCTTAAGTTCATATGCTGGTGATGTTACTTAAATGTAGCATTACATAAACTAATAAACTAAAACAACTGTGACTTTCTGATATATTTGTTCCCTTAACAAAAAACTAATAAAGTATAATAAGTCTAACTGCTGCTTAGCCAATTTCGATAAAATGCAAATGTTAAAAACAGAACTCCCCTACTTTGTCAGCAGCGAACACCAATATAAGACCCATATTCAAAAGCCAGAGGAACATAGCCGCCTTTATCAAGATTATAAGCAGTGCCTATGAATTAAATACACATAGGACACTGTTATAACCCTGACAACTGCGATCAATGGCTAGTAATATCATTCTACCTGTGAAAAGTGAATTAAGAAGAAACTTATATTGAAAGTTTTATAAAAAAAAGTCTTCTATAAAACTAATAGAGAAAATTATATTAAAACGCCAAAAAATAATTCATTAATACTTTTACGCCACTATAGACTGATATGATTTTGATATAACCCAGTTTTTAATATTTAATAACCTACATTCACCTTTCCTAGTTGATTATCCAAAACTAAATCTCGAATTAGTTACAACCAGCAATACAGTAATCAAATACGACAAACAAAAAAAAACTAAGAAAATAAGCTAAATTGTTTGAGATCAAAATGATTAGTTACATCGATAACTGCAAGTTTTTTTTTAATTTTAAGAGAGACGACCAGCAAACAATTGCCATAACTGAAAATAGCTACAATACAGTTTCAATTTAAATTATAATTAAACTAGAATGTAAATTGTCACAAAGAAAACTGCATTCGAAACAAAAGGAGCTATCTACATGGGATCAAGATAACCTGAGAGATGGTCCGTCCACCTACAAAACAGTGCAGCATTAAAACTTTAAGACTTTTAACGTTATTCATTTTTATCCTAAAACGAGGGGCTCAAAAATTGTAAATATTTTTTTAATATGCAAATCGATATACAAACCATATGTCCAAAAAGCTGGTCCTAAATATAGTCACAAAGCTTACGGCTATGTACAAACACATGTTAAATTGAAGTTGAAGATTACCATAGTCCTCTTGATTTAGGTTATAATAAGTAATAGTATGATTCCAATACATCACACCCTTATAACCTTGACAACGGCGACTTTGACTTTATCTTGTTTAATCATTCAAGCACCATTCAATCACAACTTCAGAACATCGCCTTTAGGACGAAACCTAGGAAAAACTAAAATGTAAATTGTGACAAGAAAAGCTGCCTTTCAAACAAAGGCTAGGTAAACCGTGTCATGATCCAAATACATACAATACATTCACGCTTAGCATAGTCCAACATTAAAACTTTAAGCAATAACTTTTAAGTATACATTTTTTTCGATAAAACAAGATTCTCAAAGAAAACAATTTTTTAAGAATGCTAATTAATATACAAACCATCTGTCCAAAACGCCACTCCTAAATATAAGGTCACAAAATATACGAATACGTACAAACATATCCTGAATTTATGTAGAAGGTTACCATGGTCACCTTTATCTAGGTTATAATGAGTAGATTATGATTCAAGTACACACATCACACCCATATAACCCTGACAACTGCGACCTTTACTTTATCAATTTTTATCATTTGAGCACTATTTAGTCACAACTTTAGAACACCACCTAGGACAAAACCTAGAAAAAAATAAAATGCAACTTGTCACAGGGAAAACCGCTTTCTAAACAAAATAAGGACTTTCCTAATGCAATAAAAGTAAACTTGTTCATGGTCCAAAAACCTACAATAGATGTGATTTTAACACAATGCATCATTAGAACTTTAGAAACTTTTAAGTGGGGATATTCATTTTTTCCATAAAATAAGAGGCACAAAGAAAGAAAACAATTTTTGAACATGCAAATCAATATACAAACCATCGGTATAAAATGTTGTTCCTAAATATAAGCTCACAAAGCTTACGGCTATGGACAAACACATCTAGTGTGGTTCAAATATACCATCTCTTCCATATAACCCTAACAACTGTGACCACTACTGTATCAATTGTTATCATCAAAGCACCATGTAATCACAATTTCGGGACACCGGATTTAGGTCAAAACCTAGAAAGAACTAGAGATGTAAATTGTCACAAAAAAAACAGCCTTCTAGACATAGTAAAGACCTTTCTGCAGACGATTACGCTTGCCTGTGTCATGGTTCAAATACCTACAAAACAAATAGATTTAACGTAGTGCAGCATAAGAACCTAAAGAATTTTTAATGTTATTTATTTTTCCCTAAAAGTGAAGGGTCAAAAAGAACCCTTTTCTTGAATATGCATATAAGTATAAAGACCATCTCTCCAGAAAGCAGCTCCTAAATATAGTCAAAGCTTACGCATATGTACAAACACGTGCTGGATTTAAGTGGAAGATTACCATAGTCGCCTTTATCTAGATTATAATGGCCAATAGTATGATTCAAGTACACACATCACACCAATATAACCCTGACAACTGCGACCTTTATTTTATCAATTTTTGTCATTTTGTCATTACAGCACTATTTAATCACAACTTCAGAACACCGCCTTTAGGACAAAACCTGGAAAAACTAAAATGTAAATTGTCATAGAGAAAACTACCTTCTAAACAAAATCGTCTAAAAAGTCAATTAAAATTGAAACTCTAAAAAACGTCTTCTATGCAACTAATAAAAAAAATTATATTAAAACGCCAGACAACCATAATTCATTAATACTTTTACCACACAATAGAATATGATTTTGATATACCCGTTTTTAATATACAATAACCCACATTCACCTTTCCTAGTTCATTATCTAAAACTAAATCTCGATATTAGTTACAACGAGAGATGCATTAATCAAATGCGAGAAAAAAATATCTAAGATAAGCTAATTTGTTTACGATCAACATGATTGGTTATATTGATAGCCGCAAGCTTTTTTCAATTTTAATAGAGACGACCAGCAAACTATTGCCCCATACCTGAAAAATAACTACAATACAGTTTCAGTTTAAATTATCATTAAACTAGAATGTAAATTGATACAAGGAAAACTGCCTTCTAAAAATCTTTATAAAATATTGCTCCTAAATATAAGGTCACAAAGCTTAGGGCAATGTACAAAAACATGGTGAATTTAAGAATAATACCATAGTCGCCTTTATCTGAGTTCAGATTAATCATCTATTATAGTCCAAATACACAGATCTCTTCCTTATAACCCTAACAACTCTGACCATTACTGTATTAGTTTTTATCATCAAAGCACCATTTAATCACAACTTCAGAACATCGCATTTAGGACAAAACCTAGAAAGAACCGAGATGTAAATTGTCACAAGGAGAACTGCCGCCTAAACAAAGTAAAAACCTTTCTGTAGGCGATCACGCTTACCTGTGTCGTGGTCCAAATACCTACAAAACAAATAGATTGAACATAGTGCAGCATAAGAACCTAAAGAACTTTTAACGTTATTTATTTTTTTTCCCTAAAAGGAAAGGGTGCTTTTTTAAAATATGCAAATCAATATACAGACCATCTTTCAAAAAAGCAGCTCCTAAATATAGTCACAAAGCTTACGGCTGTGTACAAACACATGCTGAATTAAATTAGAAAATTATAAAATAAGCAAATTATAAAATATGCAAATCAATATACAGACCATCTTTCAAAAAAGCAGCTCCTAAATATAGTCACAAAGCTTACGGCTGTGTACAAACACATGCTGAATTAAATTAGAAAATTATAAGTCGCCTTTATCTAGGCTATAATGGGTAATAGTATGATTCAAATACACACATCACACCAATATAACCCTGACAACTGCGACCTTTACTTTATCAATTTTTGTCATTGAAGCACTATTTAATCACAACTTCAGAACATCGCCTTTAGGACAAAACCTGGAAAAAAACTGAAATGTAAATTGTCATAGCGAAAACTACATTTTAAACAAAATATAAAGTTTTTTCGTGCGATCAAGGTAACCTGCATCATGGTCCAAATACCTACAATAGATTTAAATTTAACATCACACTTGTAACGCTGGCAACGGCGACCGACTTTTTGGATGCCCATATATATCGAAGACAATTTTCTACACACAGAAAATTCCTGTCCTGAATAATAAGAAACAATAACAATAACATTATATTGAAAGAAAGATTTAGTTGTATAAAAACGAACCTATAAAGTTCTACAAACACAAAATAAAAGGTTATAATGACTGATATCTTGATTTTAAATACACACAACTCAGTCTGCAAATATCTCAATGAACTTCCAAAAGCAATATGGGTGTGGAAGTGTAGAGATAGTCAATTTTCTTAAACATCTAGACCATTGTAATCGTTTTTTTTTTACAAGGATATAACGACAAAGTCACAAATCAAATATGTACCCATATCAAGGCCTTATAACCCTGACAACTACGACCTCCTAAATATTCATTTCTTTAGCGCAAAATTTTCTTAACTTCCTTACCGGCAAACCGTGGACGGTGCACCTGGATTATACACAGGTCTACATAATTAGCCTGAAAAATTATTACTAAAAAAATATGTAAGTAAATGATCAATATAACTTCAGGTACACATACTACAGCCATATAGTGTTGATAACTGCGTAATTTTTCGGATCCATTATTTAATTACCTCCGAACAATTCTCTTGGAACCAGACCAAGTACGTGCACATAGCCACCTTTATGTATGATATGATTTAAATAACTACATTACTGGCTTATAACCCTGACAACTGCGACCCCTCAGTATTTCCATTTTCGTCGCTGGAAATATCCTGCCACAATAGCTTATATTTCTACAATAGCTAGTCAAGAATGTCTAGAACATTTAAAAATATACTCATAGCCACCTTTGCTATCAAGATTATAAAGACCACGACTCACAATATGATTCAAATGAAGACGCAATCCTTATAACTTCGCCATTTTCTTGTACCCATTTTAATAGATAAATAAAATTCTTAAGTGAATGCCGGCAGATGCAGGCGGAAAGTAGGATGTAACAGTATCAAATATTCGCTCATATACAAGCGTACATGGGCGTTTTTATCAAGGGTATCAGATATGTGCAATGATGCACACAGCACAGCCCTATAATCCTAACAGCTATTTTCTTTTACATCCATTTTTTCCAGGAAAACAGTTCTTTTGAAATAGTTGTTACACCTGCAATATGTAGAAACTAACAAGTCATTACATGGTTCAAAATCAAATGCGAAATATTAGTCACCTTTACCAGGGTCACAATGACTGTATCATGGTTCGCATTCACACAACACAACCATGTAGCCATAATTTACTAAGTGAAGATTGGAACCTCTGATGAGCAGTGATAAGCACACTTGTAGAACCCAAATCACCCAGAACACATTTAAAAAAACCTGGCGATCGTTTCACGAACCAAGTTAACTAACTTGGTCTGACTAACAACAACTCTATTTATATTGCTCTGCAGGTAGTCGGCCACCTCCCTACATTGTTGGTGACCAACTACCTGCATAAAAATATAGAGTTGTGGATATAAGATGTTTAGAATTATTCATCCTCTGATGACGCTAACTTGGCTGGTTAAACGATCGTCAGGTTTTTTAGACGTGGTGTGGTGATTTGGGTTCTCCAAGTCTGCTTAACAGCCATGTGACTCTGACAACTGTGACCAATTCCGAGTGTAATATTCTTGCCCCTAAGTATTTAATTAGATATGTACGACAATTAAAGACAATAAATAATTCATAGTCTTCTCAAAAACACATGTTTTCTTTTTAATACTATGAATTTAGGTCTACAAAATTATTTAAAAATCATATTGGAAGAAATAGATATATGCATAAACCAACCAACCTACGAAGTACTATAATAATGAACAAAAAAAATTAATAACGCTTTCCCTATTGTTTTCGACTAATTATCGTTTCAAAGGTCTCAGTAACACAATTTGCTTAGGCCAAATAAATAGGACTAAAACAATAAAAAACAAATGCTCCTTTCTCAATGTGATGCCTATAATCACATGTCTTAAGTTCATACTTTGTTGATGTTAGTTAAATGTAGCATTACATAAACCAATAAACTAAAACAACTGCGACTTTCTGATATATTTGTCCCCTTAACAAAAAACTAATAAAGTATAATAAGTCTAACTGCTGCTTAGCCAATTTCATTAAATGCAAATGTTAAAAACAGAACTCACCTACTTTGCCAGCAGCGAACACCAATATAAGACCCATCTTTAAAAGCAAGAGAAACATAGCCGCCTTTATCAAGATTATAAGCAGTGCCTATGAATTAAATACACATAGGACACTCTTATAACCCTGACAACTGCGACCAATTGCTAGTGATATCATGCAAATGTTAAAAAGAAACTCACCTACTTTGCCAGCAGCGAAAGTAGGCATAAATGGGGAGTTCTGGAACCGCCACCCACCACCCGCCACCTCCGCCGCCCGCCGATCTTACTCGACCGGTCCGCCACCCGCCTCCGATCTAACCCGAACTGCTTAGCCACCTGACCGTGCCCTGACCTGACCGGATACGCCACCCGCCTCCGAGCTAACCCGGATGGCGGAGGTGGCGGAGATGACGTAATCGAAGAGCGCAAAAATTTGAAAACTAACCGCCACATTCAAAAACTACACACCTATCTAACCCCGAATGTGGAGAACTCTCACCTAAGATGACGGCAAAGATAGCGACTGTTGGCGCGAAAATTCAAAAATTTTAAAATACTAAAAGGTATCTAATCCAACCTGTTGAAATAAGAGGATCTGCCATTTTGATTTCACATATCAGGACGTGTATAAATAAGTCAGTTAACGCATGCGCAAACCAACTTTTTTAATTTTTAAGTTAACCCCAACGTGTTTGGTGACATGTCACACGTCTCAGTAAGTAGAATTCAAATATAGCACATGCGTAGGCGCAAACCAACTATTTTACTTTGTGATATAGAGGTATGATGTTTGGTATCATTTTATTCGTATTGATGAGTAGAATTCAAAAATGATGACTAACGCATACACAAACCTAGCTGTTAAGAGTACAGATAGCTGCGTAGTTGTAGTTGGAACTGATGGATAAAATAGCAAAAGACACATCTATATTTCTCGCATATCGCAAATGGGACATAAATGATACCAGCGCTCAGAGATATTAATAAAGATAGGTGGTCTGTTAGAACTGCAACAAACTTAGAAAGACCTAGATATGTGATTATAGCATTTCAAACAGATCGGAAAGACAACGTAAGCAAGAAAGGTGACTTCTTCGACAACATCGGTATGAGTGTTCCTAAATTCAGAATGCTACCCTTATAAATCTCTGAATATGGATTTCGTGAAATCGAAATATGGTGAAGCCTACCAGATGTATACAGATTTTCAAAAAAGTTTTTATTATAAAAATATGTCACAGCCTCTTTTAAATTATGATTAGTTTAAAGATCGGACTCTATTTGTAATCGACTGTCAGCACCAGAATGAATCAATAAAATCTTCAACAGTCGACATCAAAGTGGAGTTTATGAGTAAAGATAATTATCCTAATATAACTAGAGCTTACTGTTTAGTTATTCATGATTGTGTATTTGAATATAAACCTCTAACTGGTATCGTAAGAGCCTTTATGTAATAATTTAGTATGTAAGTCTTATTAATCCTAATAAAATAATTGTATTTAAATCGATCGTTTTATTTCTAACCTTAAACTATTGTCAACTCTAACAATCGGCATGCAGCTATCTGTCTCCTAACAGTTAGGTTAGTGTATGCGTTAGTCACCATTTTTTTAATTCTACTCATCAAGACGAATAAAATGATACCAAACATAATACCTCTAAACCAAAAAATAAAAAAGTTAGTTTGCGCATTCGCATATGCTATATTTGACCTTTTCTTACTGAGACGGGTGACATGACACCAAACACGTGGGAGTTAACTTAAAAACTGTAAAAGTTGGTTTGCGCATGTGTTAAACGCGATATTTATATAAGTGATCGCATGTGAAATCGAAATGGCAGATCCTCTTATTTCAACAGGTTGGGTTAGCTACCTTTTATTATTTTAAAATTTGTAAATTTTCGCGCCAACAGTCGCCATCTTGGATGTCATCTCAAATTAGAGCTCTCCACATTCGGGGTTAGATGGGTGGTGTAGTTTTTGAATGTGGCGGTTAGTTTTTGAATGTTCGCGCTCTTCGATTAGGTCATCTCCGCCACCCGGGTGGCGTATCCGGTCAGGTCAGGAGCCTGGTTGGGTGGCGGAGCTGTTCGGGTTAGATCGGAGGCGGGTGGCGGACCGGTCGGGTTAGATCGGAGGCGGGTGGCGGACCGGTCGGGTTAGATCGGCGGGTGGCGGAGATGACGAAAGGCGGGTGGCGGTTCCAGAACTCCCCATCTATACCCACTAGCGAACACCAATATAAGACACATCTTCAAAAGGCAGAGGAACATAGCCGCCTTTATCAAGATTATAAGCGGTATCTATGAATTAAATACACATACGACACCCTTATAACCCTGATAACTGCGACCAATTGCTAGTAATATCATCCTACCTGTAAAAGTCAATTAAGAAGAAACTTATATTAAAAGTTTAAAAAAAGTATTTTATAAAATTAATAGAAAAAATTATATAAAAACGCGAAACAACCGTAATGCACGATTGATTGATATACCCCAGTTTTTAATATACAGTAATCCACATTCACCTTTCCTAGTTGATTATCTAAAACTAAAGCTCGATATTAGTTACAACCAACAATACAGAAATCAAATACGACAAAAAAAATTTGAAGAAGATAAGCTAATTTATTTGGGATCAAAGTGATTAGTTATATTGATTACCGCAAGCTTTTTTCAATTTTAATAGAGACGAACAACAATTAATTGCCATACCTGAAAAATGGCTATAATATAGTGTCAGTTTAAAATATAATTAAACTAGAATGTAAATTGTCACAAGGAAAATTGCCTTGTAAACAAAATAAAGAGCTTTCTGCATGCGATCAAGATAACCTCCGTCATCGTCCATCTACCTACTAAACAGTGCAGCATTAGCACTTTAAGAACTTTTAACGTGATTCATTTTTATCCTAAAACGAAAGGCTCAAAAATAGAAAACGTTTTTTTTTAAATATGCAAATCAATATACAAACCATCTGTCCAAAAAGCTGCTCCTAAATATACTCACAAAGCTTAGGGCTATGTACAACAAATTTCTGAATTTAAGTGAAAGACTACCATAGTCCTCTTGATTCAGATTAAAATAAGTAATAGTATGATTCCAATACATCACACCCTGATAACCTTGACAATGGCGACTTTGACTTTATCATGTTTTATCATCCAAGCACCATTTAATCAGAACTTCAGAACATCGCCTATAGGACGAAACCTAGGAAAAACTAAAATGTACATTGCCACAAGAAAAGCTGCTTTTCAAACAAAGGCGAGGTAACCCGTGTCATGATCCAAATACTTACTATACATTTAAACTTAACATAGTCCAACATTAGAACTTTAAGCATGAACTTTTAAGTATACATTTTTTTCGATAAAACAAGATGCCCAAAGAAAACAATTTTTTAAATATGCTAATTAATATACAAACCATCTGTTCAAAACGCCACCCCTAAAAATAAGGCCACAAAGTATACGAATATGTACAAACATATGCTGAATAATGTAGACGATTACAATGGTCACCTTTATCTAGGTTATAATGAGTAGAGTATGATTCAAGTACAGACACCACAACAATATAACTTTGACAACTGCGACCTTTACTTTATCATTTTTTATCATCGACGCACCATTTAATCACAACTTTGGAACATCGACTTTATACAAAACCTAGAAAAAACTAAAATATAATTGTCAAAAGGAAATCTGGCTTCTAAACAAAATAAATACTTTTCTTCATGCAACAGAGGTAAACTTTGTCGTGGTTCGAAAACCTGAAATAGATGTGATTTTAACATTTAACAACAATTTTAAGTGTGCATATTCATTTTATGCCTAAAATAAGAGGCTTACAGAAGGAAAATTTTTTATATGCAAATCAATATAAAAACCATGTGTATAAAAAGTTGCTTCTAAATATTAGCCCACAAAGCTTACGGTTATATAGAAATATCTGCTGAATTTAGGAATAATCCCATAGTCGCCTTCATCTAGGTTCAGATTAGGATAGTGTAGTTCAAGTACACCCATATCACCCTTATAACTCTGACAACTGTGACTATTGCGGTATCAATTTTTATCATCAAAGCACTATTTAATTACAACCGCAGAACATCGCATTTAGTTCAAAACACATTACTTGTATTTTCTTTATGGAGGGAAACCTCAATAAATGTATATTATTATTATATTATTATTTTATTTTGTATTAATGTGAAATGTGAGACAAATGTATGCGAAACATATTGGGGATATAATGCTGTTTTAAATTATGGAATAATACAAGTACAAGCTAATACTTCTTTGTATGGCGTGTTGTAAAATTAATGTAAGCAGAAAATATTAAAAATTATTAAATATAGTCACAAAACTTACGGCTTTGTAGAAACACATGCTGAATTTAAGTAGAAAATTACCATCGTCGTCTTTATCAAGGTTGTAATGAGTAATAGTATGATTAATTTTTATTATCGAAGCACCATCTAATCACAACCTTAGAACGTCATATTAGGACAAAACCCATAAAAATTTTCCCTGAAACCACAGGCTTAAAGAAAGAAAACATTTTTTAAATATGCACATCAATATACAAACCATCTATACAAAAAGTTGCTCCTAAATACAAAGTCACAAAACTTACGGCTGCGTACAAACAGCTGCTGATTTTAAGTAAAAGATTACCACAGTCGCCTTTATCTAGGCTATAGTGAGTAAGAGTATGATTCGAACACACACATCACACCAATATAACCCTGACAACTGCGACCTTTACTTTATCAATCGTTATCCTCGAGGCACCATTTAACCACAACCTCAGAACGTCGCCATTAGAACAGAACCTATAAAAAAATTAAATGTAAATTGTCTCAAGATAAACTGCTTTCTAAAAACATACGATCCAAACAAATGCAATAGCTAAGTACTGAACTCCGCTATCGCCAGTCCCATGCCCGGGTGAGAAAGGAGGAGGGGTTGAAGTAACAACCACAGTAAAAAACCAGGGTCCGTCTGGCCCGGACGGTAGCACCCTGTAAGGGCTTCTGGCTAGGGACGCAGCATCTAGCAGGTGGTAGTGTAATTTTCCTTTACGTGATAGTAGACGATTTTTTCACGCCCAAGGAGGTACCACCCAATGCTTGAAAGGGCCGGTGAAGTCCCAACGGACGTTTCCGGTTCTGGTGTTTAGAGTCGGTTTCCATTATAAGCAAAAATGATGATGGCTCCTTCTGGTGCAAAAGATTCCGGAGGTAAAATACCCCTCCATTCGGATCTCCGGGAGGGGGGTGTACAGGGGGCGCCATAAGCATTTTAATTTTTTTTTCCCTGAAACGAAAAGTTACAAAAAAGAAAAATTTTTCAACACGAAAATCAATACACAGACTGTTATCTTGATCTGAAAACTTGGTTATGTCCCACATTTGCATAATATTAGAAAGTAGAGTCTCGCACTCACTTCCATTAAGGTTATAAGTGGAATATGAGTACAATATGCATATCTACGCTTTATAACCTTGGCCTCGACTTTTGGGATGCCCATATTTATCAAAGATGATTTTCTACGAACAAGTTTCGGCCATAAGAAAAAAATATATAAAATAAGCAAAATAACATTGAATTAAAAGAAAAATAAATAGTTGTATAAAACACACCTATAAGGTTTTCCAAATACAAAATAAAGGGTTATAATAAATGTGATTTAATTTAAGTACACACAAGTCAAGTCTTGTAACTGTAACAATAGTGACCAATATTATATATCATACAATAGGAGATAATAAATTAGGCAAATACCTTAATGAACCTCCAACAGCAATATGGGTGTGGTTAAAATGTGTTGATGTCTTCAATTTTCTTAAACATCCAGAAGCCTGTAATCATTTTTATCAAGGTTATAACGACCAAGTCATGGATTAAATACGCATAACTAGGCGTTATAACCTTGACAACTACGATCTCCCAAATTATCATTTCGTTGACGAAACATTTTCTTAACTTCCTTGCCGATAAACCGTGGACGGTGCATCTGGATTATACACACAGGTCTATATCATTAATCTGAAAAATTATTACTGAAAAAAAACTATGTAAGTAAATGATCAATAAAACCTAATCTTTTTAAAAATAAACGTCGACAGTATGATTCAAGTATACATACTACAGCTATATAGTGTTGATAACTGTGTAATTTTTTGGATACATTATTGAGTTACATCAGTACAACGCCCTTGGAACCAGACCCAGTACGTGCACATAGCCACATTTATCAAGGTTATAAGACCTGTGACATGATTTAAATGAACACATCACAGGCTTATAACCCTGACAACTGCGACCCATCAATATTTCCTTTTTTGTCACTGGAAATACCCAGCTACAATAGCTTATATTCTTATAATAGCTATCCAAGGATATCTGGAACATGCAAAAAAAGTTTTGTTAAATATTTCAAAAAAGTTTTATCACTATTTCATATCCAATCGCCCATAACTGCCCTTATCAAGGTCATAATGACATTGATATCACGGCACTGTTTATCACAACTGGATAGCTATCTCAACAGCATAAAAGTTGCACCAGTTTGTGTGTGAAAAAAAAGGCTTATTCATCAGAATTTCTTCATATCCATTAGGTCATAGCCACTTTTGCTATCAAGGTTATGAAGACTACGAACCCTAATATGGTTTGAAGTATAGACATAATCCGTATAAATGCGCCATTTTCTTGAACCCATTTCAATCTGTAAATAAAATTATTAAATAAATGTCAGTTGATCCAAACAGTAAAAAGTTTGTAAAAATATTTAATTTTCTTTAATTAAAGACTGAACCTGTGATCACTGGTAAATACAGTTTGAGAAACCAAATCACCACCACACATTTTAAAAAGCCCGACGATCATTTTACTAAGCAACTTAGCGTCATCAGAGGATGTATAATAATGACGCTAACTTGATTAGTGAAACGATCCGCAGGATTTTAAAATGTGTTGTCACTTGGGTTCTTCAAGTGTATGTAGCAAATATTCTCTATATACAAGCGTACATAGTCGTTTAAATCAAGGTTATAAGGAATGTGTAATAGTGCACACAACACAGCACTATATCATAACAGCAACTTTTACTTGTATCCGTTTTTATTAGAAAAAATTATTCTTTTCAAATAGCTCTTGCACCTGCAATAGTTAGAAACTAACAGAGTACTACGTATTTCATAATCAAATGTGTAATATAATCACCTTTGTCAGGGTCACAATGACTCTGTCATGATTCGAATTCACACAACACAGCCATGTAACCCTGACAACTGAGATCAACTTCTAGTGTCATACTCCTGTCCCTAAGTATTTAATTAGATATGTACAACAATAAATGTAAGACAGTAACAATTAATAGTCTTCTCAAAAAAGACTTGTTTTTTTATGCTAGTTAAGGCTACAAAATTATTTTAAAAATTATATTGTAAGATATATATATATATATATATATATATATATATATATATATATATATATATATATATACATAAACCAAACAAGTACTATAATAATAATGAGAACAATAAATTAATAGTTCTTTCAAATACCTTTATGAACCTCCAACAGCAATATGGGTGTGGTTAAAATGTGTAGAGGTCTTCAATTTTCTTTAACATCCCGACGACTGTAATCGTTTTTATCAAGGTTATAACGACCTAGTTATGGATTAAATACGCATAACTAGGCGTTATAACCCTGACAACTACGATCTCCCAAATTATCATTTCGTTGTCGAGACATTTTCTTAACTTCCTTGCCGATAAACCATGGACGGTGCATCTGGATTATACACACAGGTCTATATCATTAATCTGAAAAATTATTACTAAAAAAATGTAAGTAAATGATCAATAAAACCTAATCTTTTTAAAAATAAAACTTGGGGTTATGGCGTCGACAGCATGATTCAGGTATACATACTACAGCTATATAGTGTTGGTAACTCTGTAGTTTTTTTGGATACATTATTGAGTGACATCAGTACAATGCCCTTGGAACCAGACCCAGTACGTGCACATAGCCACATTTGTCAAGGTTATAAGACCTGTGACATGATTTAAATGTACACATCACAGGCTTATAACCCTGACAACTGCGACCCATCATATTTCCTTTTTTGTCATTGGAAATACACAGCTACAATAGCTTATATTCCTATAATAGCTATCGAAGGATGTCTGGAAGATGCAAAAAGTGTTATTAAATATTACAAAAACGTTTTTACTACTATTTCATATCCGATCGCCTATAACTGCCCTTATCAAGGTCACAATGACATTGATATCACGGCACTGTTTATCACAGCTGGATAGCTATCTCAACAGTATAAAAGTTGCACCAGTGTGTGTACGTAAAAAGGGCTTATTCATCAATATTTCTTCATATCCATTAGGTCATAGCCACCTTTGCTATCAAAGTTATGAAGACTACGAACCCTAATATGGTGTGAAGTATAGACATAATCCGTATAAATGCGCCATTTCCTTGAACCCATTTTAATCTGTAAATAAAATTATTAAATAAATGTCAGTTGATCCAAACAGTAAAAAGTTTGTAAAAATATTTAATTTTCTTCAATTAAAGACTAGAACCTGTGATCACTGGTAAATACAGTTCGAGAAACCAAATCACCACCACACATTTTAAAAACCTCGACGATCATTTTACTAAGCAACTTAGCGTCATCAGAGGATGTATAATAATGACGCTAACTTGATTAGTGAAACGATCCGCAGGATTTTAAAATGTGTTGTCACTTGGGTTCTTCAAGTGTATGTAGCAAATATTCTCTAATATACAAGCGTACATAGTCGTTTTTATCAAGGTTATAAGGAATGTGTAATAGTGCACACAACACAGCACTATATCATAACAGCAACTTTTACTTGTATCCGTTTTTATTAGAAAAAATTATTCTTTTCAAATAGCTCTTGCACATGCAATAGTTAGAAACTAACAGAGTACTACGTATTTCATAATCAAATGTGTAATATAATCACCTTTGTCAGGGTCAAAATGACTCTGTCATGATTCGAATTCACACAACACAGCCATGTAACCCTGACAACTGAGATCAACTTCTAGTGTCATATTCCTGTCCCTAAGTATTTAATTAGATATGTACAACAATAAATTTAAGATAGTAACAATTAATGGTCTTCTCAAAAAAGACTAGTTTTTTTATGCTAGTTAAGGCTACAAAATTATTTTAAAAATTATATTGTAAGATATATATATATATATATATATATATATATATATATATATATATATATATATATATATATATATATATATATATATAACCAAACAAGTACTATAATAATAATGATAACAATAAATTAATAGTTCTTTCCCTATTTTTCTCGATCAAATTATCGTTTCAAAAGTCTAGATAACACAATTTAGTTAGTCCAAAGAAATACGGCCAAAATAAAAATAAAAAAACAAATTTTGCGCTCTTAATGTGATGACTATAATCACATCTCTCAAGTTTCTACGTGATGTACTGTACTTAAATATCGCATATCAAACTAATGAACTAAAGCAAATGCGACTCTGGTATATTTGTTCCCTTAACTAAAAATTAATGTAGCATAATATAGCACCTGTCTGCTGCTTAGCCAAATGCAAAAAATGCAATTGTTAAATACAAAACTCACCGACTTTGCCAGCGGCGAACATTCATATATATTCATAAGCAAGACGAACGTAGCCGCCTTTATCAAGATCATATATCACCCTTATAACCCTGAAAACCGCAATCAATTACTAGTGGTATCTTCCTATCCGTAAACAGACAATCAAGAAGAAACAATTATTCTATTGGAGGTTTAAAAAACTGTTTTCTATTAAACTAGTAGAAAAAATTGTATTGAAACGCCAAACAACCATAATACATTAATACTTTTACCCCACTATAAAGAGACTTAATATGTTGCTATACCCCAGTTTTTAACATACAATAACCTACATTCACCTTTCCTAGTTGGTTATCTAAAACTAAGGGTCGATAGTACTTACAACCCCCAATACAGTAATAAAATACAGCTGCAACTAAAAAAAATATATAAAAGAAAATAAAATAATTTGTTTAAGATCAAAATGGTTAGTTATATTGGTAGCTGCAAGCTTTTTTCAATTTTAAGAGACACGACCAGCAAACAATTGCCATACTTGAAAAATATCACATTAAATTATAGCTTCAAGTTTCAAATTATAATCAAACTAGAATGTAAATTGTCACGAAAAACTGTCTTCTAAACAAAATAAAAACCTTTCTTTATGTGAGCCAGTTAACCTGTGTCATGGTCCATACACCTACAAAAGATTCAAATTTGAGAGATTGCATCATTAGAACCTTGAGAACTTTTAAGGTTATTCATTTTTCCCTAAATCGAAAGGATTTAAAAAAAATAAAACTATTTTTTATGTATGTAAATCATTATACAAACCATCTGTCCAAAAAGCTGGTCCTAAATATAGTCGCAAAGCTTACAGCTATGTACAAACACATGCTGAATTTAAGTAGAAGATTACCATAGTCGCCTTTATCTAGGTTATAATGGGAATAGTATGATTCAAATACACACATCACACCCTTATAACCCTGACAACTGCGACCTTTACTTTACCCATTTTTATCATCGAAACACCATTTAATCACAACTTCAGAACATCGCCTTTAGGACAGCACGTAGAAAAAACTGAAACGTAATTGTCACAAGGAAAACTGCCTTCTAAACAAAGTAGAGACATTTCTTCGTGGGATCAGAATATCCTGTGTCATGGTCCAAATACCTACAATAGATTTAAATTTAACATAGTAAGGGCATTAAAATTTTAAGAACTTTTAAGTATATTCATTTTTGTCCTAGAAATGGAGACTCAAAGAAAACAATGCAAATTGATATCTTGATCTCGCTTTTAATTTTTAAGTAAAAAACTCACAGGTGTCCTACACTTGCATATTAGGCAGTAGATACTCAGTTACTTTTATCATTGTTATAAGTGGAATATGATTAGACGCCCATATTTATCAAAAATGATTTTCTACAAGTGTCCGGTTTTTACACAAAACAAAAGTCTACGAGAAAGATTAATTTTTAATATGCAAATCAATATACAAACCATCTGTTAAAAAAGTAACTTCTCAATATAGTCAGCAGACGGCTATCTTCAAACATATGCTGAATTTAACAAGATTATCATAGTCACCTTTATCTAGGTTATAATGTGTAGCATGATTCAAATACACACATCACACCATTATAACCCTGACAACGGCGACCTTTACTTTATCATGTTTTATCATCAAAGCACCATTTAATCGCAACTTCAGAATATTACGAAACCTAGAAAAATATAGATGTAAATTATCACAAGGAAAACTGTTTTCTGCACTAGATATTAACAAAACTTTTTCATGCAATAAGAGTAACATTGTCCCTGGTCCCAAACACCTATAATAGATTTAAATTTAACATAGTGCAGCATTGGAGCTTTAATAATTTTTAAGCTTTTTTATTTTTTTCCCTGAAACGAAAAGTTACAAAAAAGAAAATTTTTTTTAACATGAAAATCAATATACAGACTGCTATCTTGATCGGAAAACTTGGTTATGTCCCACATTTGCATAATATTAGAAAGTAGATTCTCACACTCACTTCCATTAAGGTTATAAGTGGAATATGAGTACAATATGCAGATCTACACTTTATAACCTTGGCCGCGACTTTTGGGATGCCCATATTTATCAAAGCTGATTTCCTACGAACAAGTTTCGGCCATAAGAAAATAAAATAATCAAAATAACATTGAATTAAAAGAAAAATAAATAGTTGTATAAAACAAACCTATAAGGTTTATCAAATACAAAATAAAATGTTATAATTAATGTGATTTAATTTAAGTACACACAAGTCAAGTCTTGTAACTGTAACAATAGTGACCAATATTATACCTCATACAATAGAAGATAATAAATTAAGCAAATACCTGAATGAACCTCCAACAGCAATATGGGTGTGGTTAAAATGTGTAGAGGTCTTCAATTTTCTTAAACATCCAGAAGCCTGTAATCGTTTTTATCAAGGTTATAACGACCAAGTCCTGGATTAAATACGCATAACTAGGCGTTATAACCCTGACAACTACGATCTCCCAAATTATCATTTCGTTGTCCAAACATTTTCTTAACTTCCTTGCCGATAAACCGTGGACGGTGCATCTGGATTATACACACAGGTCTATATCATTAATCTGAAAAATTATTACTGAAAAAAAAACATCTAAGTAAATGATCAATAAAACCTAATCTTTTTAAAAATAAAACTTGGGGTCAACGTGTCGGCAGTATGATTCAGGTATACATACTACCGCTATATAGTGTTTATAACTGTGTAATTTTTTGTATACATTATTGAGTTACATCAGTACAATGCCCTTGGAACCAGACCCAGTACGTGCACATAGCCACATTTATCAAGGTTATAAGACCTGTGACATGATTTAAATAAACACGTCACAGGCTTATAACCCTGACAACTGCGACCCATCAATATTTCCTTTTTTGTCACTGGAAATACCCAGCTACAATAGCTTATATTCTTATAATAGCTATCCAAGGATGTCTGTAACATGCAAAAAAGTGTTATAAAATATTTCAAAAAAAGTATTATTACTATTTCATATCCGATCGCCTATAACTGCCCTTACCAAGGTCACAATGACATTGATATCACGGCACTGTTTATCACAACTGGATAGCTATCTCAACAGCATAAAAGTTGCACCAGTTTGTGTGTGTAAAAAAGGCTTTCCTATCAGTATTACAAAGCCTACGACCTGTATTATGGTTCGAAGTATAGACATAATCCGTATAACTGCGCCATTTTCTTGTATACATTTTAATCTGTAAATAATATTATTAAATAAATGCCGATACATGCAAACATAAAGTAGTTTGTAAAAATATTAAATATTCTGTAAGTGAAGACTAGAACCTGTGATGAGCACTGATAAGTACAGTTGGATAAACGAAATCACCAACACACATTTTAAAAAGGCCGACGAACATTTTACAAAGCAAGGTAGCGTCACCGGAGGATTAATAATAATGACGCTAACTTGATTAGTGAGATGATCGTCAGGATTTTAAAATGCGTTGTGGTGGCTTGGGTTCTCACGGTGTACATATCAAATATTCTCTCATATACAAGCGTACATAGTCGTTTTTATCGAGGTTATAAGGAATGTGTAATGATGTAAACAACACATTTTAAAAAGCCTGACGATCATTTTATTAAGCAATACAGAACTATAATCCTAATCGCGGCTTCCACTTGTATTTGTACTTGAATGTTTCTTATAACAATTTTTATCAGAAAAAATAATTATTTTCAAATAGATCTTGCACCTGTAACAGCTAGAAACCGACAGAGTATTACGTATTTCATAATCAAATGCATAATATAGTCGCCTTTGTCAGGGTTACCATGACTGTATCATGATTCGAATTCACACAATACAGCCATGTAACCCTGACAACTGTGACCAACTTCTAGTGTTATATTCTTGCCCCTAAGTATTTAATTATGTATGTACGACAATAAATGTAAGATAAAAAACAATTATTAGTCTTCTAAAAAACAAGTTTTTTTTTATCCTTATGAACTTAAATGTACAAAATTATTTAAAAAAATAATATTGGAAGAACTATATATATTTATAAACCTACCAAGTACTATAACAATGATAACAAAATTAATTAGCAATTCTTTCCCTATTTCTCTCGATCAAGTTTACGTTTCAAAGGTCTAGATAGTACAATTTAGTTAAGCCAAAGAACTACGACTAAAATAATAAAAAACAATATTTTCCTTTCTCAATGTGATGACTATAATCACATCTCTTAAGTTCATACGTTGATGATGTTACTTAAATATGCAAGGGAATATACAAACGGTTAGCTTACTAACTAAAAGCTATGTACAAACACACCGTAAATTTAAGTAGATTGCCATAGTCGCCTTTATCTAGATTATAATGAGTAACAGTATGATTAAAATATACACATCACACCAATATAACCCTGACAACTGCGACCATTATTGTATCAATTTTTATCAGCGAAGCACCATTTAATCAGAACTGCAGAACATTGCTTTTAGAAAAAACCTAGAAAAAACTAAAATGTAAATTGTCACAAGGAAACTGTTTTCTTAACAAAATAAACATCTTTCTTCATGCGATCAAGGTAACCTGTGTCATGGTCCAAATACCTACAATTTATTTAAATCTGAGATTATGCAGGATTAGAACTTGAAGAACTTTTAATTATATTGATTTTTCCCTGAAACGAGAAACTCGAAGAAAACAATTTTTAAGATATGCAAATTATTATACATACTGCTGCTACACTGATCTGAAAAGCGGCTTTTAATTTTAAAGTAAGAACACTTGCAGCTATGTCCTGCACTTGCATACTATTAGAAAGTAGATAAACGCAATTAATTTTACTTTGTTGTAAGTGGAATATGATTGGATACACATATTTTCAAAAATAATTTTCTAAAAGTATCCGTTTTTCACACAAAACAAAAAGTTAACAAGAAAAGGCTTACTTTTAACATGCAAATCAATATACAAACCATGTGTCCAGAAAGTGTGTCCTAAATATAGTCAGCTTACGGCTGTGTACAAACACATGCTAAATTAAACTAGAAGATAATTAGTCGCCTTTATCTAGGCTATAATGAGTAATAGTATGATCCAAATACACACATCACACCAATATAACCCTTACAAGTGCGACTTTTGCTTTAGCCATTTTTTTCATCGAAGCACCATTTAATCACAACTTCAGAACATCGCCTTTAGAAAAGAACCTAGACAAAACTAAAATGTAAATTGTAGCAAAAAACTGCTTTTAAAAAAAATAAAGACATTTTGTTTAGAAGCAGTTGTTTGCTATAATTTTTGCTAAAATTAAAAAAAAAACAGAAAACCTACTTCATTAGGGGTAACTTAAAAATGATTTAAGGCTAGATGCATTCTCGCAACAATTAGAACCGTAGACCGGTTTCGCTCTCATTAGAGCTCTTCAGTACGGCATACTAATTGCAGTGAAAATACACCTATAAAGTAATACGGCTATAGTAGCCAGCCTTTCAACACTGGGTGAGTGGTGGACGTGCCGCCACCTAGTTGCGGAACCAAGTAGTATGTTGTCACGGCAGCTCCAAATAACACTAATTATTAAAAAAAATAGAGACTGTATACAACCAACTAACAATTTGATAAACTGTCAGCTCTGGCCCATTTTTACCCTAATATAGGGGCGAAGTATGTAAGGCTAGATGCATTCTCGCAACGTTTCTAATTGTTGCGACGATGCATCTAGCTTTACATACTTTGTCCCTATATTAGGTGGTTGTATACAGTCTCTATTTTTTTAACACATTGTGTTATTTGGAGCTGGCGTGACAACATACTACTTGGTTCCGCAACTAGGTGGCGGCACGTCCACCACTCACTAGGTGTTTAAAAATGATTAACACGCTGCCACCATTTGTTAAACCTGTTATCGGAGGTAAAGTAAGGATAACTCAAAAACCACTGCTCAGATCTTGATAAAATGTATATGGGACCACACGAGAAGCACCAGCTTTTAAATAAAAAAATCCTGGACGCAGCAAGTGCGTTGTGGTAGTGAATTTTCATAGAAATGATCTGGCACAAAATATTTTTTTCTTGTAACATAGAAATCCAAATTTTGGTGTATAGTTTACTTATTATATCGTAAACCTACCTACCAAATTTTGTTATCATAGCTTTTTATTTTTCGAGATAAAAATTTTTTTCGAATGAAAACTCAAAATTTACCCGGAAAACCTCGTGCGATTTTCCTCATTAACGAGCTTGTCTAAGCCGTTTACCAAAGGAAGGTACATGCCAAATTTTATCAAAATCTGCTTATCATTTTTTGAGATCAAAATTTGTTTCGAATAAAACTCAAAATTTTCCTGGAAGATCTCGTCCGATTTTTCTGATTAACAAACTTATGCAAGCCACTTACAAAAGGAAAGTACATGACAAATATAATCAAAATCGGCCTTATTATTTTTTGAGATAAAAAATTTTTTCTAATGAAAACTAAAAAGTTTACCGGAAAACCTCGTCCGATTTTCCTGACTAAAGAACTTATCCAAGCCATTCACCAAGCCAAATATTATCCAAATCGGCCCATTATTTTTTGAGTTATCGGTGTGATACCTAAAAGTTCACTAAAATAATCATCAAAATCGTTTTACCTATAAAAAAGTTGAGGTAATACACATAAAAAAACATACAGTCGAATTGAGAACCTTCACCTTTTTTTGAAGTCGGTTAAAAATAAAGACATTTTTCATGCGATCAAGGGAACCTGTGTCGTGTTCCAAATACCTACAATAGATTTAAATTTAATATAGTGCAGCATTACAAGTTTAGGTATTAAGTATATTTTTCCCAGAAACGAGAGGCTCAAAGAAATAAAGAATTATTAAATATGCGAATCAATATACAAACCATCTGTGTAATAACATTATATACTTGTCTACATAATTAATCTGAAACATATTTACTGAAAAAAATTATGTACAAACACATGGTGAATTTAAGTAGAAAATTGCCAAAGTTGCTTTTATCCAGAATCTGGGTTCTAATGGGTATAGCATGATACAAATACACACATTACACCCTTATAATCCTGTCAATTGCGACCTTGACACTTTCATGTTTTAAAATTGAAGCAACATTTAATCACAACCTTAGAGCATCGCCTAGAGGTATATTAATTTTTGTCTTTACCACAGGAATGTCCAAAAAGTTGGTCCTAAATATATAAGGTCACAAAACTTACGGTTATGTGCAAACACGTGCTGAATTTATGTCGAATATTACTATAGCCACTTTTATCTAGGTTATAATAGGTAATAGTATGATTCAAATACACACATCACACCAATATAACCCTGACAACTGCGACCTTTACTTTATCTTTTTTTATCCTCGAAGCACCATTTAATCACAACCTTGGGACGTCACCATTAGAACAATACCTAGAAAAAAAATAAAATGTGAATGGATACAATAAAAACTACCTTCTAAAAACATGAAGAAAGTCATGGCATGAGACGGTAAAATTTGTCATGGTCCAAACACTACACAATAAGTGTGAATCTAACAGAGTGCATTATTAGAAATTTGAGAACTTTTTAGTATATTATTTTTATCCCGGAAACTAAACTCAAAGAAAATCATATTTGAAATATGCAAATCAATATACAAACTGCTAACTTGATCTAAAAACTCACTTTTAGTTTTAAAGTAATAAACTCACAGCTATGTCATACACTTGCATAATATTATGAAGCAGATAATTAGCTACTTTTATCATTCTTATAAGTGGAATATGATTGGATGCCCATATTTATCAAAAATGATTGTCTACAAGTGTCCGGTTTTTACACAAAACAAAAAGTCTACAAGAAAGATTAATTTTTAATATGCAAATCAATATACAAACCATCTGTCCAAAAGCCTGGACGCAGCAAGTGCGTTATGGTAGTGAATTTTCATAGAAATGATCTGGCACAAAATATTTTATTATAACTTTTTTTTCTTGTAACATAGAAATCTTAATTTTGGTGTATAGTTTACTTTTTATATCGTAAACCTACCTACCAAATTTGGTTATCATAGATTTTTTATTTTTTAAGATAAAAATTTTTTTCAAATGAAAACTCAAAATTTGTCCGGAAAACCTTGTCCGATTTTTCTGATTATCGAACTTGTCAAAGCCATTTACAAAAGGAAGCTACATGCCAAATTTTATCAAAATCTCCCTATTATTCTTTGAAATAAAAATTTATTTCGAATGAAAACTCAAAATTTTCACGGAAAACCTTGTCAGATTTTCCTGACTAACAAACATGTCAAAGCCATTTACAAAGGGAAGGTACATGCCAAATTTTATTGAAATCGGCTTATTACTTTTTGAGATAAGAATTTTTTTCGAATGAAAACTCAAAATTTTCGTGGAAAACCTTGTCCGATTTTCCTGACTAACGAACTTATCCAAGCCATTTACAAAAGAAACGTACATGCCAAATTTTATCAAAATCGGCCCATTATTTTTTGAGTTATCGGTGTGATACATATATATATATATATATATATATATATATATATATATATATATATATATATATATATATATATATATATATATATATATATATATATATATATATATATATATATATATATATATATATATATATATATATATATATATATATATATATAAACATATAAAAATTGAAACTGACCCCGGATATGGGTTCTAGGGGTCCTAGATCGCGCTCATTTGAAGAAATTTTTTCAAAATTCAAAAGTCGAGATCTCCTCATTAGTGAATTTTTTCTAAGAAAATTCACTAAAAGTTACTTCTCAATATAGTCATCTGACGGCTATCTTCAAACATATGCTGAATTTAAGAAGATTATCATAGTCACCTTTATCTAGGTTATAATGTGTGGCATGATTCAAATACACACATCACACCATTATAACCCTGACAACCGCGACCTTTACTTTACGTTTTATCATCAAAGCACCATTTAATCGCAACTTCAGAATATTACCTTTAGAACGAAACCTAGAAAAATATAAATGTAAATTATCACAAATAAACCTGCTTTCTGAACTAAATATTAACAAAACATTTTCATGCAATAAGAGTAACATTTTCCATGGTCCCAAACACCTATAATAGATTTAAATTTAACATAGTGCAGCATTGGAGCTTTAAAGAACTTTTAAACATTTTTATTTTTTCCCTGAAACGAAAAGTTACAACAAAAAAATTCAAAATGAAAATCAATATACAGACTGCTATCTTGATCTGAAAACTTGGTTATGTCCCACATTTGCATAATATTAGAAAGTAGATTCTCACACTCACTTCCATTAAGGTTATAGTGGAATATGAGTACAATATGCATATCTACGCTTTATAACCTTGGCCCCGACTTTTGGGATGCCCATATTTATCAAAGATGATTTTCTCCGAACAAGTTTCAGCCATAACCTCCAAAAGCAATATGGGTGTGGTTAAAATGTGTAGAGATCTTCAATTTTCTTAAACATCCAGAAGCCTGTAATCATTTTTATCAAGGTTATAACGCCCAAGTCATGGATTAAATACGCATAACTAGGCGTTATAACCTTGACAACTACGATCTCCCAAATTATCATTTCGTTGACGAAACATTTTCTTAACTTCCTTGTCGATAAACCGTGGGCGGTGCATCTGGATTATACACACAGGTCTATATCATTAATCTGAAAAATTATTACTGAAAAATAAGCATCTAAGTAAATGATCAATAAAACCTAATCTTTTTAAAAATAAAACTTGGGGTTATGGCGTCAACAATATGATTCAGGTATACATACTACAGCTACATAGTGTTGGTAACTGTGTAATTTTTTGGATACATTATTGATGTAGATCAGTACAATGCCCTTGGAACCAGACCCAGTACGTGCATATAGCCACATTTATCAAGGTTATAAGACCTGTGACATGATTTAAATGAACATATCACAGGCTTATAACCCTGACAACTGCGACCCATCAATATTTCTTTTTTTGTCACTGGAAATACCCAGCTACAATAGCTTATATTCTTACAATAGGTATTCAAGGATGTCTGGAACATGCAAAAAAAGTTTAATTAAATATTTCAAAAAAAGTATTATTACTATTTCATATCCGATCGCCTATAACTGCCCTTACCAAGGTCACAATGACTGTGATATCACGGCACTGTTTATCAAAACTGGATAGCTATCTCAACAGCATAAAAGTTGCACCAGTTTGTGTGTGTAAAAAAGGCTTTCCTATCAGTATTACAAAGTCTACGACTTGTATTATGGTTTGAAGTATAGACATAATCCGTATAACTGCGCCATTTTCTTGTATACATTTTAATCTGTAAATAAAATTGTTAAATAAATGCCGGTACATGCAAACATAAAGTAGTTTGTAAAAATATTGAATATTCTGTAAGTGAAGACTAGAACCTGTGATGAGCACTGATAAGTACAGTTGGATAAACGAAATCATCACCACCACACATTTTAAAAAGCCCGACGATCATTTTACCAAGCAAGGTAGCGTCATCAGAGGATGAATAATAATGACGCTAACTTGATTAGTGAGATGATCGTCAGGATTTTAAAATGTGTTGTGGTGGCTTGGGTTCTCACGGTGTACATATCAAATCTTATCTTATATACAAGCGTACGTAGTGGTTCTTATCGAGGTTACAAGGAATGTGTCATGATGCAAACACCACAGAACTATAATCCTAACGGCGGCTTCCACTTGTATTTGTACTTGAATTTTTCTTATAACAATTTTATCAGAAAAAATAATTATTTTCAAATAGCTCATGCACCTGCAACAGCTAGAAACCGACAGAGTATTACGTATTTCATAATCAAATGCATAATATAGTCGCCTTTGTCAGGGTTACCATGACTGTATCATGATTCGAATTCACACAATACAGCCATGTAACCCTGACAACTGTGACCAACTTCTAGTGTTATATTCTTGCCCCTAAGTATTTAATTATGTATGTAAATATAAGATAATAAACAATTAATTGTCTTCTAAAAAACATTTTTTTATCCTAATAAACTTATATGTACAAAATTATTTTTAAAAAAAATCATATTGGAAGAACTATATATTTATAAACCATCCAACCTACCAAGTACTATAACAATGATAACAAAATTAATTAGAGATTCTTTCCCTATTTCTCTCGATCATGTTAACGTTTCAAAGGTCTAGATAGCACAATTTAGTTAAGCCAAAGAACTACTACTAAAATAATAAGAATCAATATTTTCCTCTCTCAATTTGATGGCTATAATCACATCTCTTAAGTTCATGCTACTTAAATATGCAAGGAAATATACGAACGGTTAGCTTACTAGCTTAAAGCTATGTACAAACACACCTTGAATTTAAGTAGATTACCATAGTCGCCTTTATCTAGGTTATAATGGGAATAGTATGATTAAAATACACACATCACACCAATATAACCCTGACAACTGCGACCATTATTGTATCAATTTTTATCATCGAAGCACCATTTAATCAGAACTGCAGAACATTACTTTTAGAAAAAACCTAGAAAAAACTTAAATGTAAATTGTCACGAGGAAACTGTTTTCTTAAGAAAATAAACATCTTTCTTCATGCGATCAAGGTAACCTGTGTCATGGTCCAAATACCTACAATTTATTTAAATCTGAGATTATGCAGGATTAGAACTTGAAGAACTTTTAATTATATTGATTTTTCCCTGAAACGAGAAACTCAAAGAAAACAATTTTTAAGATATGCAAATTATTATACATACTGCTGCTACACTGATGTGAAAAGTGGCTTTTAATTTTAAAGTAAGAACACTTGCAGCTATGTCCTACACTTGCATAATATTAGAAAGTAGATAAACGCAATTAATTTTACATTGTTGTAAGTGGCATATGATTGGATACATATATTTTCAAAAATAATTTTCTAAAAGTATCCGTTTTTTACACAAAACAAAAAGTTAACAAGAAAATGCTAACTTTTGATCAGAAGTCATTTTTATCGTTAGAGCAATATTTAATCACAACTTCAGAAAATCACGTTTGGGACACAACTTAAAAAAAAATTAAAATGTTAATTGTCACAGCGAAAACTGCCTTCTAAACAAAATAAAGACATTTCTTCATGCAATCAAGGTTAACTTTGTCATGGTCCAAGAACCAAGAATAGATGTGATTTCAACACTATGCAGCATTAGACCCATAGAAACTTTAAGTGGGCATATTAATTTGTTTTCCTAAAATAAGAGGCACAAACAAACAAAAATGTTTTTGAATATGCAAATCAATATAAAAACCATCTGTATAAAATATTGCTCCTAACTATAAGGTCACAAAGCTTAGGGTAATACAAAAACATGGTGAATTTAAGATTAATACCATAGTCGCCTTTATCTGGGTTCAGATTAATCATCTATTATGGTCCAAATACACACATCTCTTCCTTATAACTCTAACAACTGTGAGCACTACTGTATCAGTTTTGAAACGCACCATTTAATCACAACTTCAGAACATCGCATTTCGGACAAAACCTAGAAAGAGCTGAGATGTAAATTGTCACAAGGAGAACTGCCTCCTAAACAAAGTAAAGACCTTTCTGCAGGCGATCACGCTTACCTATGTCATGGTCCTAATACCTACAACACAAATAAATTTAACATAGTGCAGCATAAGAACCTAAAGAACTTTTAACGTTATTTTTTTCCTAAAAAGAAAGGGTGCTTTTTTTTAATATTCAAATCAATATGCAGACCATTTTTCCAAAAAGCAGCTCCTAAATATAATCACAAAGCTTACGGCTGTGTACAAACACATGCTGAATTAAACTAGAAGATTATTAGTCGCCTTTATATAGGCTATAATGGGCAATAGTATGATTCAAATACACACATCACACCAATATAACCCTGACAACTGCGACCTTTCCTTTATCAATTTTTGTCATTAAAGCACTATTTAAACACAACTTCAGAGCATCGCCTTCAGGACAAAACTTGTAAAAAACTAAAATGTAAATTGACACAGGGAAAACTGCCTTCTAAACAAAATAAAGTACATCACGTTTAGGACAAAACCTAGAAAAAACTAAAATGTTAATTGTCACAGAGAAAACTTCTTTCTAAGCAAAATAAAGACTGTTCTTCATGCAATCAAGGTAAACCTTGTCATAGTCCAAGAACCTAGAATGGATGTAATTTTAACACAGTGCAGCATTAGAACCTTAGAAACTTTTAAGTGTGCATATTAAAAAAAATCTAAAATAAGAGCAACAAAGAGTTATTTTTTTTTGAATATGCAAATCAATATACAAACCATCTGTATAAATGTTGCTCCTAAATACAAGCTCACAAAGCTTAGGGCTATGTACAAACACATGGTGAATTTAAGAAGAATCAAATTTTCGCCATTATCTCGGTTCAGATGAATCTAGTATGGTCTAAACACACACATCTCTTCATTATAACGTTAACAACTGTGACCAATACTGTATCAATTTTTATCATCAAAGCACCATTTAATAGACCTCAAAAGATCGCAATTAGGTCAAAACCTAGAAAGAACTGGGATGTTAATTGCCACAAGGAAAACTGTCTCCTAAACAAAGTTGAGACCTTTCTGCAGGCGATCACGCTAACCTGTGTCATGGTCCAAAAACCTACAAAAAAATGGATTTAACATGAGAACCTAAAGAACTTTTAACGTGATTTATTTTTTCCCAAAAAGGAAAGGGTCCTTTTTTTAAATATGCAAATCAATATACAGACCATCTTTCCAAAAAGCAGCTCCTAAATATAGTCACAAAGCTGACGGCTATGTACAAATACATGCTGAATTTAAGTAGATTACCATAGTCGCCTTTATCTAGGCTATATTGGGTAATAGTATGATTCAAATACACACATCACACCAATATAACCCTGACAACTGCGACCTTTCCTTTATGAATGTTTGTCATTAAAGCACTATTTAAGCAGAACTTCAGGACATCGCCTTCAGGACAAAACCTTTAAAAAACTAAAATGTAAACTGTCACAGGGAAAACTGCGTTCTAAATAAAATAAAGAATTATTTCTTGCGATCAAACTAACCTGCATCATGGTCCAAATACCTACAATAGATTTAAATTTAATATCGCACTTGTAACGCTGGTAACGGCGACCGACTTTTTGGATGCCCATATTTATCGAAGATAATTTTCTTCACCTGAAGAGTTCCTGTCCTGAAGAATACAAAATAATAACTTAAACAACATTATATTGAAAGAAAGATATATTTGTATAAAAACGAACCTATAAAGTTCTACAAACACAAGATACAAGGTTATAATGACTGATATCTGATTTTAAATACACACAAGCAGTTTGCAAATACCTGAATGAACCTCCAAAAGCAATATGGGTGTGGTTAAAATGTGTAGACATAGTCAATTTTCTTAATAGTTTTTAATAAGGCTATAACGACAAAGTCATGAATCAAATATGTACACACATCTAGGCCGTGTAACCCTGACAGCTACCACCTTCTAAATATTTATTTCGTTACCGCAATTTTTTTTAATTTCCTGGTCTATAAACCGTGGGCGGTGCATCTGGATTATACACAGGTCTACATAATTAATCTAAAAAATTATTACTGAAAAGAATATGTAAGTAAATGGTAATTAAAACTTTATCCTTAAAAACAAAACTTGGGGTTATACCGTCGACAGCATGATTCAGGTATACATATTACAGCCATATAGTGTTTATAACTGCGTAATTTTTTGGATACATTATTTAGTTACATCAGAACAATGTTAAAAACAAAACTCACCTACTTTGCCAGCAGCGAACACTAATATAAGGCCCATCATCAAAAGCAAGAGGAACATAGCCACTTCTAAATATAAGGTCACAAAGCTTACGGCGATGTACAAACACATGATGAACTTAAGTAGAAGATTACCATGGTCACCTTTATCTAGGTTATAATGAGTAGATTATGGTTCAAATACACACATCACACCCTTATAACCCTGACAACTGCGACCTCTACTTTATCAATTTTTATCACTTGAGCACTATTTAATCACAACTTCAGAACACCACATTTAGGACAAAACCTAGAAAAAACTAAAATGTAAATGTCACAGCGAAAACTGCCTTCTAAACAAAATAAAGACATTTCTTCATGCAATCAAGGTTAACTTTGTCATGGTTCAAGAACCTAGAATAGATGTGATTTCAACACAATGCAGCATTAGAACCATAGAAACTTTAAGTGGGCATATTAATTTGTTTCCCTAAAATAAGAGGCACAAACAAACAAAAATGTTTTTGAATATGCAAATCAATATAAAAACCATCTGTATAAAATATTGCTCCTAAATATAAGGTCACAAAGCTTAGGGTAATACAAAAACATGGTGAATTTAAGATTAATACCATAGTCGCCTTTATCTGGGTTCAGATTAATCATCTATTATGGTCCAAATACACACATCTCTTCCTTATAACCCTAACAACTGTGACCATTACTGTATCAGTTTTTATCATCAAAGCACCATTTAATCACAACTTCAGAACATCGCATGTAGGACAAAACCTAGAAAGAACTGAGATGTAAATTGTCACAAGGAAAACAGCCTTCTAAACATAGTAAAGACCTTTCTGCAGGCGATCACGCTTACCTATGTCATGGTCCAAATACCTACAAAACAAATAGATTAAACATAGTGCAGCATAAGAACCTAAAGAACTTTGAACGTTATTTATTTTTTTCCCTAAAAGGAAAGGGTGCTTTTTTTAAATATGCAAATCAATATACAGACCATCTTTCAAAAAAGCAGCTCCTAAATATAGTCACAAAGCTTACGGCTGTGTACAGACACATGCTGAATTAAACTAGAAGATTATTAGTCGCCTTTATCTAGGCTATATTGGGTAATAGTATGATTCAAATACACACATCACACCAATATAACCCTGACAACTGCGACCTTTACTTTATCAATTTTTGTCATTGAAGCAATATTTAATCACAACTTCAGAACATCGCCCTTAGGAGAGAACCTGGAAAAAACTAAAATGTAAATTGTCACAGGGAAAACTGCCTTCTAAAAAAATAAAGTTTTTTCGTACGATCAAGGTAACCTGCATCATGGTCCAAATACATACAATAGATTTAAATTTAACATCACACTTGTAACGCTGGCAACGGCGACCGACTTTTTGGATGCCCATATATATCGAAGACAATTTTCTACACACGGAAAGTTCCTGTCCTGAAAAATAAAAAACAATAACAATAACATTATATTGAAAGAAAGATTTAGTTGTAAAAAAAACGAACCTATAAAGTTCTACAAACACAAAATAAAAGGTTATAATGACTGATATCTGATTTTAAATACACACAACTCAGTCTGCAAATACCTTAATGAACCTCCAAAAGCAATATGGGTGTGGAAGTGTAGAGATAGTCAATTTTCTTAAACATCTAGACCATTGTTATCGTTTTTAACAAGGATATAACGACAAAGTCACAAATCAAATATGTACACATATCAAGGCATTATAACCCTGACAACTACGACCTCCTAAATATTTATTTCGTTGCCGCAAAATTTTCTTAATTTCCTGGCCTATAAACCGTGGGCCGTCCATCTGGATTATACACAGGTCTACATAATTAATCTGAAAAATTATTACTGAAAAGAAGATGTAAGTAAATGGTCAATAGAACTTAATCCTTTAAAATAAAACTTGGGGTTATACCGTCGACAGTATGAATCAGGTATACATATTACAGCCATATAGTGTTGATAACTGCGTAATTTTTGGATACATTATTTAGTTACACCAGAACAATGTTAAAAACAAAACTCACCTACTTTGCCAGCAGCGAACACTAATATAAGGCCCATCTTCAAAAGCAAGAGGAACATAGCCGCCTTTATCAAGATTATAAGCAGTGCCTATGAATTGAATACACATAGGACACTCTTATAACCCTGACAACTGCGACCAATTGCTAGTGATATCATCCTACCTGTGAAAAGTCAATTAAGAAGAAACTTGTATTGAAAGTTGAAAAAAACGTCTTCTATAAAACTAAAAGAAAAAAATATATTAAAACGCCAATCATAATTCATTAATACCTTTCCGCCACTATAGATTGATATGGTTTTGATATACCCCAGTTTTTAACATTTAATAACCCACAGTCACCTTTCCTAGTTGATTATCCAAAACTAAATCTCGAATTAGTTACAACCAGCAATACAGTAATCAAATACGACAAAAAAATATCTAAGAAAATAAGCTAAATTGTTTGAGATCAAAATGATTAGTTACATCGATAACTGCAAGTTTTTTTTTAATTTTCATAGTGACGACCAGCAAACAATTTTCATACCTGACAATAGCTACAATACAGTTTCAATTTAAATTATAATTAAACTAGAATGTGAATTGTCACAAAGAAAACTGCCTTCGAAACAAAATAAGGAGGTATCTACATGTGATCAAGATAACCTGGGTGATGGTCCATTCACCTACAAAACAGTGAAGCATTAAAACTTTTAACGTTATTTATTTTTATCCTAAAACGAGAGGCTCAAAAATAGAAAATATTTTTTTAATATGCAAATCGATATACAAACCATATGTCCAAAAAGCTGGTCCTAAATATAGTCACAAAGCTTACAGCTATGTACAAACACATGCTGAATTGAAGTAGAAGATTACCATAGTCCTCTTGATTTAGGTTATAATTAGTATGATTTCAATACATCACACCCTTATAACCCTGACAACGGCGACTTTGACTTTATCATGTTTTATCATCCAGGCACCATTTAATCACAACTTCAGAACATCGCCTATAGGACGAAACCTAGGAAAAATTAAAATGTAAATTGTCACAAGAAAAGCTGTCTTTCAAACAAAGGCTAAGTAAACCGTGTCATGATCCAAATACCTGCAATACATTCAAGCTTAACATAGTCCAACATTAAAACTTTAAGTAATAACTTTTAAGCACACATTTTTTTCACTAAAACAAGATGCTCAAAGAAAACAATTTATTAAATATGCTAATTAATATACAAACCATCTGTCCAAAACGCCACTCCTAAATATAAGGGCACAAAATATACGAATACGTACAAACACATGCTGAATTTATGTAGAAGGTTACCATGGTCACCTTTATCTAGGTTATAATGAGTAGATTATGATTCAAATACACACATCACACCCTTATAACCCTGACAACTGCGACCTTTACTTTATCAATTTTTATCATTTGAGTACTATTTAGTCACAACTTCAGAACACCACCTAGGACAAAACCTAGAAAAAACTAAAATGTAACTTGTCACAGGGAAAACCGCTTTCTATACAAAATAAGAACCTTCCTAATGCAATAAAAGTAAACTTTGTCATGGTCCAAAAACCTAGAATAGATGTGATTTTAACACAATGCAGCATTAGAACTTTAGAAACTTTTAAGTGGGTATATTCTTTTTTTTTTTTAAATAAGAGGCACAAAGAAAGAAAACAATTTTTGAACATGCAAATCAATATACAAACCATCAGTATAAAATGTTGTTCCTAAATATAAGCTCACAAAGCTTACGGCTATGGACAAACACATGGTGAATTTAAAAATACCATAGTCGCCTTTATCTAGGTTCAGATAAATCTAGTGTGGTTCAAATATACCATCTCTTCCATATAACCCTAACAATTGTGACCACTACTGTATCAATTGTTATCATCAAAGCACCATTTAATCACAATTTACGAACACCGTATTTAGGTCAAAACCTAGAAAGAACTGAGATGTAAATTGTCACAAGGAAAACAGCCTTCTAAACATAGTAAAGACCTTTCTGCAGGCGATTAAGCTTACCTGTGTCATGGTCCAAATACCTACAAAACAAACAGATTTAACATAGTGCAGCATAAGAGCCTAAAGAATTTTTAACGTTATTTATTTTTTTCCCTAAAAGGGACAGGTCCAAAAAAAACCTTTTTCTTGAATATGCAAATAAGTATAGAGACCATCTCTCCAGAAAGCAGCTCCTAAATATAGTCAAAGCTTACGGATATGTACAAACACATGCTGGATTTAAGTGGAAGATTACCATAGTCGCCTTTATCTAGGTTATAATGGGCAATAGTATGATTCAAATACACACATCACACCAATATAACCCTGACAACTGCGACCTTTATTTTATCAATTTTTGTTATTTTGTCATTAAAGCACTATTTAATCACAACTTCAGAACACTGCCTTTAGGACAAAACCTGGAAAAACTAAAATGTAAATTGTCATAGGGAAAACTACCTTCTAAACAAAATCGTCTAAAAAGTCAATTAATATTAAAACTCTAAAAAACGTCTTCTATGCAACTAATAGACAAAATTATATTAAAACGCCAGACAACCATAATTCATTACTACTTTTACCACACAATGGCTTCTAAACAAAATAAAGAGCTTTCTGCATGCGATCAAGATAACCTGCGTCATGGTCCATCTACCTACAAACCACTGCAGCATTAGAATTTTAAGAACTTTTAACGTTATTCATTTTTATCCTAAAACGAGAGGCTCGAAAATAGAAAACATTTTTTTTAAATATACAAATCAATATACTAACCATTTGCCCAAAAAGCTGATCCTAAATATAGTCATAAAGCTTACAGCTATGTACAAAACCATGCTGAATTGTAGTAAAAGGCTACCATAGTCCTCTTGATTCAGGTTATAATGAGTAATAGTATGATTCCAATACATCACACGCCTATAACCCTGAGAAAAGCGACTTTGACTTTATCATGTTTTATCATCCAAGCACCATTCATCATAACTTCAGAACATCGCCTTTAAGTCGAAACCTAGGAAAAACTAAAATGTAAATTGTCACAAGAATAGCTGCCTTTCAAACAAAGGCGAGGTTACCCGTGTCATGGTCCAAATACATACAATACATTTAAAATTAAAATAGTCCAACATTATAGCTTTAAGCAAGAAGTTTTAAGTATTTTTTTTCGCTAAAATAAGATGCTCAAAGAAAACAATTTTTCAAATATGCTAATATACAAACCATCTGTCCAAAACGCCACTCCTAAATATAAGGTCATAAAGCTTACAGCTATGTACAAACACATGATGAACTTAAGTAGAAGATTACCATGGTCACCTTTATCTAGGTTATAATGAGTAGATTATGATTCAAATACACACATTACACCCTTATAACCCTGACAACTGCGACCTTTACTTTATCCATTTTTATCACTTAAGCACTATTTAATCACAACTTCAAAACACAACATTAAGGACAAAACCTAGAAAAAACTAAAATGTAAATTATCACAGCGAAAACTGACTTCTAAACAAAATAAAGACCTTTCTTTATGCAATCAAGGTAAACTTTGTCATGGTCCAAAAACCTAGAATAGATGTGATTTTAACACAATGCGCCATTAGAACCATAGAAACTTTAAGTCGGCATATTAATTTGTTTCCCTAAAATAAGAGGCACAAACAAACAAAAATGTTTTTGAATATACAAATCAATATAAAAACCATCTGTATAAAATATTGCTCCTAAATATAAGGTCACAAAGCTTAGGGCAATGTACAAAATCATGATGAATTTAAGAATAATACCATAGTCGCCTTTATCTGGGTTCAGATTAATCATCTATTATGGTCCAAATACACACATCTCTCCCTTATAACCCTGACAACTGTGACCATTACTGTATCAGTTTTTATCATCAAAGCACCATTTAATCACAACTTCAGAACATCGCATGTAGGACAAAACCTAGAAAGAACTGAGATGTAAATTGTCACACGGAAAACAGCCTTCTAAACATAGTAAAGACCTTTCTGCAGGCGATCACGCTTACCTATGTCATGGTCCAAATACCTGCAAAACAAATAGATTGAACATAGTGCAGCATAAGAACCTAAAGAACTTTTAACGTTATTTATTTTTTTCCCTAAAAGGAAAGGGTGCTTTTTTTAAATATGCAAATCAATATACAGACCATATTTCAAAAAAGCAGCTCCTAAATATAGTCACAAAGCTTACGGCTGTGTACAAACACATGCTGAATTAAACTAGAAGATTATTAGTCGCCTTTATATAGGCTATAATGAGTAATAGTATGATCCAAATACCCACATCACACCAATATAACCCTGACAACTGCGACCTTTACTTTATCAATTTTTGTCATTAAAGCAATATTTAATCACAACTTCAGAACATCGCCCTTAGGAGAGAACCTGGAAAAAACTAAAATGTAAATTGTCACAGGGAAAACTGCCTTCTAAAAAAATAAAAAGTTTTTTCGTACTATCAAGGTAACCTGCATCATGGTCCAAATGCCTACAATAGATTTAAATTTAACATCACACTTGTAACGCTGGCAACGGCGACCGACTTTTTGGATGCCCATATATATCGAAGACAATTTTCTACACACGGAAAGTTCCTGTCCTGAAAAATAAAAAACAATAACAATAACATTATATTGAAAGAAAGATTTAGTTGTAAAAAAACGAACCTATAAAGTTCTACAAACACAAAATAAAAGGTTACAATGACTGATATCTGATTTTAAATACACACAACTCATTCTGTAAATATCTGAATGAACCTACAAAATCAATATGGGTGTGGAAGTGTAGAGATGGTCAATTTTCTTAAACATCTAGACCATTGTAATCGTTTTTAACAAGGATATAACGCCTAAGTCACAAATCAAATATGTACACATATAACCCTGACAACTACGACCTCCTAAATATTTATTTCGTTACCGCAAAATTTTCTTAATTTCCTGGCCTATAAACCGTGGGCTGGATTATACACAGGTCTACATAATTAATCTCAAAAATTATTACTGAAACGAAGATGTAAGTAAATGGTCAATAAACTTAATCCTTAAAAACAAAACTTGGGGCTATACCGTCGACAGTATGAATCAGGTATAAATATTACAGTCATATAGTGTTTATAACTGCGTAATTTTTTGGATACATATTTAGTTACATCAGAACAATGTTAAAAACAAAACTCACCTACTTTGCCAGCAGCGAACACTAATATAAGGCCCATCTTCCAAAGCAAGAGGAACATAGCCGCCTTTATCAAGATTATAAGCAGTACCTATGAATTAAATACACATATGGCACCCTTATAACCCTGACAACTGCGACCAATTGCTAGTAATATCATTCCACCTGTGAAATGTCAATTACGAAGAAACTTGTATTGAAAGTTTAGAAAAACGTCTTCTATAAAACTAATAGAAACAAATATATTAAAACGCCAATCATAATTCATTAATACTTTTACGCCACTATAGACTGATATGATTTTGATATACCCTAGTTTTTAACATTTAATAACCCACATTCACCTTTCCTAGTTAATTATCCAAAACTAGATCTCGAATTAGTTACAACCAGCAATACAGTAATCAAATACGACAAAAAAATATCTAAGAAAATAAGCTAAATTGTTTGAAATCAAAATGATTAGTTACATCGATAACTGCAAGTTTTTTTTTAATTTTAAGAGAGACGACCAGCAAACAATTGCCATTCCTGAAAATAGCTCAAATACAGTTTCAATTTAAATTATAATTAAACTAGAATGTAAATTGTCACAAAGAAAACTTCCTTCGAAACAAAATAAGGAGCTATCTACATGTGATCGAGATAACCTGAGTAATAGTCCATCCACCTACAAAACAGTGCAGCATTAAAACTTTAAGAACTTTTAACGTTATTCACTTTTATCCTAAAACTAGAGGCTTAAAAATAGAAAATATATTTTTTTAAATATGCAAATCAATATACAAACCATCTGTCCAAAAAACTGCTCCTAAATATACTCACAAATATTACGGCTATGTACAAACACATGCTGAATTTAAGTAGAAGAATACCATAGTCCTCTTGATTTAGGTGTTAATGGGTAATAGTATGATTTCAATACATCACACCCTTATAACCTTGACAACGGCGACTTTGACTTTATCTTGTTTTATCATCAAAGCACCATTCAATCACAACTTCAGAACATCGCCTTTAGGACGAAACCTAGGAAAAACTAAAATGTAGATTGTCACAAGAAAAGCTGCCTTTCAAACAAAGGCTAGGTAAACCGTGTCATGATCCAAATACCTACAATACATTCAAGCTTAACATTGTCCAACATTAAAACTTTAAGCAATAACTTTTAAGCACACATTTTTTTTCGCTAAAACAAGATTCTCAAAGAAAACAATTTTTTAAATATGCTAATTAATATACAAACCATCTGTCCAAAACGCCACTCCTAAATATAAGGTCACAAAACATACGAATACGTACAAACACATGCTGAATTTATGTAGAAGATTACCATGGTCACCTTTATCTAGGTTATAATGAGTAGATTATGATTCAAATACACACATCACACCCTTAGAACCCTGACAACTGCGACCTATACTTTATCCATTTTTATCGTTTGAGCACTATTTAGTCACAACTTCAGAACACCACCTAGGACAAAACCTAGAAAAAACTAAAATATAACTTCTCACATGGAAAACTGCTTTCTAAGCAAAATTTAAGTGGATATATTAATTTTTTTCCCTAAAATAAGGGGCACAAAGAAAGAAAACAATTTTTGAACATGCAAATCAATATACAAACCATCGGTATAAAATGTTGTTCCTAAATATAAGCTTACAAAGCTTACGGCTATGGACAAACACATGGTGAATTTAAAAATACTATAGTCGCCTTTATCTAGATTCAGATTAATGTAGTGTGGTTCAAATATACCGTCTCTCCCATATAACCCTAACAACTGTGACCACTACTGTATCAATTGTTATCATCAAAGCACCATTTAATCACAATTTATCAGAACATCGTATTTAGGACAAAACCTAGAAAGAATTGAGATGTAAATTGACACAAGGAAAACAGCCTTCTAAACATAGTAAAGACCTTTCTGCAGGCGATTACGCTTATCTGTGTCATGGTCCAAATACCTACAAAACAAATAGATTTACTAAGTGAAGATAGATTTAACATAGTGCAGTGTGGCGGTGGTTCCGACCGCAGTGTTTGCGCCAACACTACTCTGTGTTTCTGCGTACATACTCTTGACAGTTGAAAGTTATGTTCTGCGACAGCCAGCTGTCAACAGCTACGGCAACTAAGAAACACCAGGCGATTTCTCTCTTCTCAGAGTTAACCTGATCGGGAAACATCTCACTGGCAAGTTTTATCTGTTCACACTCTTTTCGAGTCATGTATAGTGTATCACGTGTAGATATTTAGTGCATTAAGTTTAATCAATTTGTAAAATAATAAAGTAAGGTTAAATGTTTACCCTTGGATTTAATATCAACATCCCAGGTAATAAAGATCAACAAGTGCGAGATGTAATTAACATCCATATTGGTGACCCCGTAACAAGAACCTAAATAATTTTTAATGTTATTTATCTTTTTCCCTAAAAGTGAAGGGTCAAAAAAAACCTTTTTCTTGAATATGCATATAAGTATAGAGACCATCTCTCCAGAAAGCAGCTCCTAAATATAGTCAAAGTTTACGGATATGTACAAACACATGCTGGATTTAAGTGGAAGATTACCATAGTCGCCTTTATCTAGATTATAATGGGCAATAGTATGATTCAAATACACACATCACACCAATATAACCCTGACAACTGCGACCTTTATTTTACCAATTTTTGTCATTTTGTCCTTAAAGCACTATTTAATCACAACTTCATAACACCGTCTTTAGGACAAAACCTGGAAAAACTAAAATGTAAATTGTCATAGGGAAAACTACCTTCTAAACAAAATCGTCTAAAAAGTCAATTAATATTGAAACTCTAAAAAACGTTTTCTGTGCAACTAGTAGAAAAATTATATTAAAACGCCAGACAACCATAATTCACTAATACTTTTACCACCCAATAGACTAATATGATCTTGATATACCCCAGTTTTTAATATGCAATAACCCACAATCACCTTTCCTAGTTGATTATCTAAAACTAAATCTCGATATTAGTTACAAAGAGAGATGCAGTAATCAAATGCGAGAAAAAAATATCTAAGATAAGCTAATTTGTTTACGATCAACATGATTGGTTATATTGATAGCCGCAAGCTTTTTTCAATTTTAAGAGTGACGACCAACAAACTCTTGCCATACCTGTAAAATAGCCAGAATGCAGTTTCAGTTTAAATTATAATTAAACTAGAGTGTAAATTGATACAAGGAAAACTGCCATCTAAACAAAATAAATAGCTTTCTGCATGCGATCAATATAACCTGCGTCATGGTCCATATACCTACAAACCACTGCAGCATTAGAATTTTAAGAACTTTTAACGTTATTCATTTTTATCCTAAAACGAGAGGCTCAAAAATAGAAAACATTTTTTTTTAATATGCAAATCAATATACAAACCATCTGGCCAAAAAGCTGCTCCTAAATATAGTCACAAAGCTTACAGCTATGTACAAGAACATGCTAAATTGAAGTAGATTACCATAGTCCTCTTGATTCAGATTATAATAAGTAATAGTATGATTTCTATACATTACACCCTTATAACCTTGACAACGGCGACTTTGACTTTATCATGTTTTATCATCCAAGCACCATTCAATCACAACTTCAGAACATCGCCTTTAGGACAAAACCTAGGAAAAACTAAATTGTCACAAGAATATCTGCCTTTCAAACAAAGGCGAGGTTACCCGTGTCATGGTCCAAATACATACAATACATTTGAAATTAACATAGTCCAACATGATAACTTTAAGCAAGAAGTTTTAAGTATATTTTTTTCACTAAAATAAGATGTTCAAAGAAAACAATTTTTAAATATGCTAATATACAAACCATCTGTCCAAAACGCCACTCCTAAATATAAGGTCACAAAGCTTACAGCTATGTACAAACACATGATGAACTTAAGTAGAAGATTACCATGGTCACCTTTATCTAGGTTATAATGAGTAGATTATGATTCAAATACACACATCATACCCATATAACCCTGACAACTGCGACCTTTACTTTATCAATTTTTATCACTTGAGCACTATTTAATCACATCAGAACCCCACATTTAGGACAAAACCTAGAAAAAACTAAAATGTAAATTGTCACAGAGAAAAATGCCTTCTAAACAAATTAAAGACTTTTCTTCATGCAATCAAGGTAAACTTTGTCATTGTCCAAGAACCTAGAATAGATGTGATTTTAACACAATGCTCCATTAGAACCATAGAAACTTTAAGTGGACATATAAATCTGTTTCCCTAAAATAAGAGGCACAAACAAAAATGTTTTTGAATATACAAATCAATATAAAAACCATCTGTATAAAATATTGCTCCTAAATATGAGGTCACAAAGCTTAGGGCAATGTACAAAAACATGGTGAATTTAAGAATAATACCATAGTCGCCTTTATCTGAGTTCAGATTAATCATCTATTATGGTCCAAATACACACATTTCTTCCTTATAACCCTAACAACTGTGACCATTACTGTATCAGTTTTTATCATCAAAGCACCATTTAATCACAACTTCAGAACATCGCATTTAGGACAAAACCTAGAAAGAACTGACATGTAAATTGTCACAAGGAGAACTGTCGCCTAAACAAAGTAAAAACCTTTCTGCAGGCGATCACGCTTACCTGTGTCGTGGTCCAAATACCTACAAAGCAAATAGATTTAAAATAGTGCAGCATAAGAACCTAAAGAACTTTTAACGTTACTTTTTTTTCCTAAAAGGAAAGGGTGCTGTTTTTTTAATATTCAAATCAATATACAGACCATCTTTCCAAAAAGCAGCTCCTAAGTATGGTCACAAAGCTTACGGCTATGTACAAACACATGGTGAATTAAACGAGAAGATTATTAGTCGCCTTTATCTAGGTTATAATGGGTAATAGTATGATTCAAATACACACATCACACCAATATAACCCTGACAACTGCGACCTTTACTTTATCAATTTTTGTCATTGAAGCAATATTTAATCACAACTTCAGAACATCGCCCTTAGGAGAGAACCTGGAAAAAACTGAAATGTAAATTGTCACAGGGAAAACTGCCTTCTAAACAAAATTTTAAAAAAAATTCGTGCGATCAAGGTAACCTGCATCATGGTCCAAATACCTACAGCAGATTTAAATTTAACATCACACTTGTAACGCTGGCAACGGCGACCGACTGTTTGGGTGCCCATATTTATCGAAGTTTCTACACAAGGAAAGTTCCTGCCCTGAAAAATAAAAAACAATAACAAACACATTGCATTGAAAGAAAGATATAGTTGTATAAAAACGAACCTATAAAGTTCTACAAACACAAATTAAAAGGTTATAATGACTGATATCTGATTTTAAATACACACAACTCAGTCTGCAAATACCTGCATGAACCTCCAAAAGCAATATGTGTGTGGAAGTCTAGAGATAGTCAATTTTCTTAAACATCTAGACCATTGTAATCGTTTTTAACAAGGATATAACAACAAAGTCACAAATCAAATATGTACACACATCAATGCCTTATAACCCTGACAACTACGACCTCCTAAATATTCATTTCGTTAGCGCAAAATTTTGTTAGCTTCCTTGCCGATAAACCGTGGACTGTGCATCTGGATTATACACAGGTCTACATAATTAACCCGAAAAATTATTACTGAAAAAAAAATATGTAAGTAAATGTTCAATAAAACTCCAGGTACACATACTACAGCCATATAGTGTTTATAACTGCGTAATTTTCCAGATCCATTATTTAGTTACCTTCGAACAATTCTCTTGGAACCAGACCGAGTACGTGCACATAGCCACCTTTATGTGTGATATGATTTAAATAACTACATTACTGGCTTATAACCCTGAAAACTGCGACACCTCAGTATTTCCATTTTCGTCGCTGGAAATATCCTGCCACAATAGCTTGTATTTCTACAATAGCTGGTCAAGAATGTCTAGAACATTAAAAAATATATTCATGAATATTTATTTATAACCAATAGATCATAGCCACCTTTGCTATCAAGTTTATAAAGACCACGACTCACAATATTTCTTGTACCCATTTTAATAGATAAATAAAATTATTAAATGAATGCCGGCAGATGCAGGCGGAAAGTAGGATGTAACAGTATCAAATCTTCGCTCATATACAAGCGTACATGGGCGTTTTTTATCAAGGGTATAAGATATGTGTAATGATGCACACAGCACAGCCCTATAATCCTAACAGCTATCTTTTTATATCAATTTTTTCCAGGTAACAGTTCTTTTGAAATAGTTCTTACACCTGCAATATGTAGAAACTAACAAGTCATTACATGGTTCAAAATCAAATGCGAAATATTAGTCACCTTTACCAGGGACACAATCATGGTTCGCATTCACACAACACAGCCATGTAGCCATAATTTACTAAGTGCAGATTGGAACCTCTGATGAGCAGTGATAAGCACACTTGTAGAACCCAAATCACCCAGAACACATTTTAAAAACCTGACGATCGTTTCACGAACCAAGTTAACTAACTTGGTCTGACTAACAACAACCCTATTTATATTCTCTATATTCTAAATATTTTAAATGTGCGTTATGGTAGTGAATTTTCATAAAACTATTTTTTAATAGCAATAATGTGTGTTTTTTTTTAAGAAAGCAGGCATCAAATATGGTTACCAATATAATCTATATAGTAAAAACAATGTGCCATGTTTCATTAAAATAACTTTATTGTTTGAAAATGTACAAAAATTTTCGAAAGTAAACTTAAACTGTTCCCGAAAAAACTAGTTTCTTGGTCAACCTTATAGGTTAATAGCAAATTGGGCTATTCAAATATTAAGCATTTGATCAAAATTCGCTACCATAACGCACTTACTGCGTCCAGAATTTTTTTTCTTACAAACATGCATTATATTTCGATGGAAAATGCAAAAATGCAATAACATAAGGCGTGTTTGATTAAAAAAAAAAGAAAATTTGTATCACCAACGACTTATGGGCCACCCTGTGATTGTATAAATAATTTTTTAAGATGTAGCTTAAGACACCCTATAATTAATATATACAAATTTTTTTCATATCTTGTATAATAACAGATATATTGAGCTTATTTGATTTTTTTTTACGAAAATTCTACAAAAATTATATTTCATTAAACGATAAACTCTATAGCTAAGACTACTGTCAAGCATCAGAGAAAGGGTCTATTTGAAATGAATTTTCTGGAAACATTTTATTAAAATGAAGGACAATGACGGTTGAAACTAACACTTCAGGGTTTTTAAACATTTTTCTTATTTCCATAGCCCGTATTAGATTCAAGTTCTTTTCCTAAATGTTGCCAATTTTGACGTTTAAATCGCAACTTTGACGTTTTGTGAAAAACCCAAATTTAGTTCTCTTTAAATGCGTATAACTTTTTTGTCTTTTGACCTACAAAGCTAAATTTCGGTATGTAGCTTACCTATAAGGATATAAACCCGCGTACCAATTTTGGTTGCCCTTACTTTGTTAATTCCGGAGATATAAATTTTTTTCGAAAGAAAACACAAAATTTTCCGGGAAAACCTGGACCGATTTTCCTGGCTAACGAACTTATCCAAGCCTTTTGCAAAAGGAATTTATTCACCAAATTTAATCAAAATCGGCCCATTATTTTTTGAGTTATCGGTGTGATACACATATATATATATATATATATATATATATATATATATATATATATATATATATATATATATATATATATATATATATTAATATTAATAATAATATAGATTTATTTTTCAAAATACAGTTCAATAACATACATAGATCTACTGAACATAATAAATCTTGGAAAGATCCACAAAAGTCAGAGACTTGTGCGTGGATAAATCTAAACCAAGCAAAGAATACAAAACCAAGTAATGAACACAAGAACACTCACACACACACCCACCAGCACAATCACACAAACATATTCTCTCACACATTTTCACATGTACAATGTACACTCTCACAAATGTATATAATAATAAAAAGTAATATATATATATATATATATATATATATATATATATATATATATATATATATATATATATATATATATATATATATATATATATATATATATATATATATATGTGTGTGTGTGTGTTTTGTTTCTTTAACGTCGGCCTATTTCCGCGACTATGACCAATCACCGACGCCAGGGAGCAGTTTCACCTCACTATCCTGGAAATTTTTGTAAGGAGGGTAGGGATCTTTAACGTGCCCAACATCGCATGGACACGGGACCGACGGCTTTACGCCCCCTCCGAGGGCGGAACGTGCAGACATTCAACTTGCTCAAATACAATGCCAGAACCTCGGTTGATGTTAATTTTACAGTTTGTACTGAAAAAGTGAAAGGAGTACGCCGGGATCGAACCCAGTACCCTTCGGTTCAAAGGCACACGTTCTTACCTCTGAATCACCGAGGTCCTTATATATATATATATATATATATATATATATATATATATATATATATATATATATATATATATATATATATATATATATATATATATATATATATATATATATATATATATATAAACATATAAAAATTTTAATTAGTGAATTTTTTTTAAGAAAATTCACTAAAAATAAATAAAAAATCCTTTCTCAATGTGATGCCTATAAGTCTTCTACATCTCTTAAGTTCATACGTTGTTGATGTTACTTAAATGTAGCATTACGTAAACTAATAAACTAAAACAACTGCGACTTTCTGATATATTTGTCCCCTTAACAATAAAGTATAATAAATCTAACTGCTGCTTAGCCAATTTCAATAAAATGCAAATGTTAAAACAGAACTCACCTACTTTGCCAGCAGCGAACACCAATATAAGGCCCATCTTCAAAAGCAAGAGAAACATAGCCGCCTTTATCAAGATTATAAGCAGTACCTATGAATTAAATACACATAGGACACTCTTATAACCCTGACAACTGCGACCAATTGCTATGCAAATGTTAAAAACAAAACTCACCTACTTTGCCAGCAGCGAAAGTAGGCATAAATGGGGAGTTCTGGAACCGTCACCCACCACCCGCCACCTCCGCCACCCGCCGATCTTACTCGACCGGTCCGCCACCCGCCTCCAATCTAACCCGAACTGCTCAGCCACCTAGAGCGCAAAAATTTGAAAACTAACCGCCACATTCAAAAACTACACACCTATCTAACCCCGAATGTGGAGAGCTCTCACCTAAGATGACGGCCAAGATAGCGACTGTTGGCGCGAAAATTCAAACATTTTAAAATACCAAAAGGTATCTAACCCAACCTGTTGAAGTAAGAGGATCTGCTATTTTGATTTCACATATCACGACGTATATAAATATGACAGTTAACGCATGCGCAAACCAACTTTTCTAATTTTTAAGTTAACCCCCACGTGTTGGGTGTCATGTCACACGTCTCAGTAAGTAGAATTCAAATATAGCACATGCGTGGGCGGAAACCAACTCTTTTAGTTTTTGATTTAGAGGTATGATGTTTGGTATCATTTTATTCGTCTTGATGAGTAGAATTCAAAAATGATGACTAACGCATACACAAACCTAACTGTTAAGAGTACAGATAGCTGCGTAGTTGTAGTTGGAACTGATGGATAAAATAGCAAAAGACACATCTATATTTCTCACATATGGCAAATGGGACATATATGATACCAGCGCTCAGAGATATTAATAAAGATGTGTGGTCTGTTAGAACTGCAACAAACTTAGAAAGACCTAGATATGTGATTATAGCATTTCAAACAGATCGGAAAGACAACGTAAGCAAGAAAGGTGTCTTCTTCGACAACATCGGTATGGTAGATCTACGAGTGTTCCTAAATTCAGAATACTGCCCTTAAGAATCTTTGAATATGGATTTCGAGAAATAGAAATATGGTGAAGCCTACCAGATGTATACAGATTTTCAAAAAAGTTTTTATTATAAAAATATATCAGAGCCTTTTTTAAATTATGAGTTTAATCGGGCTCTATTTGTAATCGACTGTCAGCACCAGAATGAATCAATCAAATCTTCAACAGTCGACATCAAAGTAGAGTTTATGAGTAAAGAAAATTTTCCTAATAGAACTAGAGCTTACTATTTAATTCATGATTGTGTATTTGAATATAAGCCTCTAACTGGTATCGTAAGAGCCTTTATGTAATAATTTACTATGTAAGTCTTCTTAATCCTAATAAAATGAATGTATTTAAATCGATTGTTTTATTTCTAACCTTAAACTATTGTCAACTCTAACAATCGGCATGCAGCTATCTGTCTCCTAACAGTTAGGTTTGTGTATGTGTTAGTCACCATTTTTAATTCTACTCATCAAGCCGAATGAAATGATACCAAACATCATACCTCTAAACTAAAAACTAAAAAGCTAGTTTGCGCATTCGCATATGCTATATTTGAATTTTTCTTACTGAGACAAGTGAAATGACATCAAACACGTGGGAGTTAACATAAAAACTGAAAAAATTGGTTTGCGCATGCGTTAAACGCGATATTTATATAAGTCATGGTAGGTGAAATCAAAATGGCAGATCCTCTTATTTCAACAGGTCGAGTTAGCTACCTTTTATTATTTTAAAATTTGTGAATTTTCGCGCCAACAGTCGCCATCTTGGATGTCATCTCAAATTAGAGCTCTCCACATTCGGGGTTAGATGGGTGGTGTAGTTTTTGAATGTGGCGGTTAGTTTTTGAATGTTCGCGCTCTTCGATTAGGTCATCTCCGCCACCCGGGTGGCGGGTGGCGTATCCGGTCAGGTCAGGGGCCTGGTTGGGTGGCGGAGCTGTTCGGGTTAGATCGGAGGCGGGTGGCGGACCGGTCGGGTTAGATCGGCGGGTGGCGGAGATGACGAGTGGCGGGTGGCGGTTCCAGAACTCCCCATCTATACCCACTAGCGAACACCAATATAAGACACATCTTCAAAAGACAGAGGAACATAGCCGCCTTTATCAAGATTATAAGCGGTATCTATGAATTAAATACACATATGACACCCTTATAACCCTGATAACTGCGACCAATTGCTAGTAATATCATCCTACCTGTAAAAGTCAATTAAGAAGAAACTTATATTAAAAGTTTAAAAAAAGTATTTTATAAAACTAATAGAAAAAATTATATAAAAACGCGAAACAGCCGTAATGCACGATTGATTGATATACCCCAGTTTTTAATATACAGTAATCCACATTCACCTTTCCTAGTTGATTATCTAAAACTAAAGCTCGATATTAGTTACAACCAACAATACAGAAATCAAATACGACAAAAAAATTTGAAGAAGATAAGCTAATTTATTTGGAATCAAAGTGATTAGTTATATTGATTACCGCAAGCTTTTTTCAATTTTAATAGAGACGAACAACAATTAATTGCCATGCCTGAAAAATGGCTATAATATAGTGTCAGTTTAAAATATAATTAAACTAGAATGTAAATTGTCACAAGGAAAACTGCCTTGTAAACAAAATAAAGAGCTTTCTGCATGCGATCAAGATAACCTCCGTCATGGTCCATCTACCTACTAAACAGTGCAGCATTAGCACTTTAAGAACTTTTAACGTGATTCATTTTTATCCTAAAACGAAAGGCTCAAAAATAGAAAACGTTTTTTTTTTAATATGCAAATCAATATACAAACCATCTGTTCAAAAAGCTGCTCCTAAATATACTCACAAAGCTTAGGGCTATGTACAACAAATTTCTGAATTTAAGTGAAAGACTACCATAGTCCTCTTGATTCAGATTATAATAAGTAATAGTATGATTCCAATACATCACACGCCTATAACCCTGACACGGGCGACTTTGACTTTATCATGTTTTATCATCCAAGCACCATTTAATCAGAACTTCAGAACATCGCCTATAGGACGAAACCTAGGAAAAACTGAAATGTACACTGTCACAAGAAAAGCTGCTTTTCAGACAAAGGCGAGGTAACCCGTGTCATGATCCAAATACTTACTATACATTTAAACTTAACATAGTCCAACATTAGAACTTTAAGCATGAACTTTTAAGTATACTTTTTTTTTTCGATAAAACAAGATGCTCAAAGAAAACAATTTTTTAAATATGCTAATTAATATACAAACCATCTGTTCAAAACGCCACTCCTAAAAATAAGGCCACAAAGTATACGAATATGTATAAACATATGCTGAATTTATGTAGACGATTACAATGGTCACCTTTATCTAGGTTATAATGAGTAGATTATGATTCAAATACACACATCACACCCTTATAACCCTGACAACTGCGACCTTTACTTTATCATTTTTTATCATCGACGCACCATTTAATCACAACTTTGAAACATCGACTTTATACGAAACCTAGAAAAAACTAAAATATAATTGTCAAAAGGAAATCTGGCTTCTAAACAAAATAAATACTTTTCTTCATGCAATAGAGGTAAACTTTGTCGTGGTTCGAAAACCTGAAATAGATGTGATTTTAACATTTAACAACAATTTTAAGTGTGCATATTCATTTTATCCCTAAAATAAGAGGCTTACAGAAGGAAAAAATTTAATATGCAAATCAATATACAAACCATGTGTATAAAAAGTTGCTTCTAAATATTAGCCCACAAAGCTTACGGTTATATAGAAATATCTGCTGAATTTAGGAATAATCCCATAGTCGCCTTCATCTAGGTTCAGATTAGGATAGTGTGGTTCACGTACACACATATCACCCTTATAACTCTGACAACTGTGACTATTGCGGTATGAATTTTTATCATCAAAGCACCATTTAATTACAACTTCGGAACATCGCATTTAGTTCAAAACACAGAAAGAACTTAAATGTACATTGTCACAAGGAAAACTGCCTCCTAAACAAAGTAAAGAGCTTTCTACAGGCGATCGCGTTAACCTGTCATGGTCCAAATACCTACAAAAGAAATAAATTTAACATAGTGCAACATAAGAACTTTTAACGTTATTAATTTTTTCCCTAAAAGGAAATGCTCAAAAAAACCTTTCTTTTAGATATGCAAATCAATATACAAACCATCTTTCCAAAGAGCAGCTCCTAAATACTGCCAACAAGTCTTTGACTTAGGCAGTTTTTTTTTCCTCTCCATTTGTTGGGGGAGATTTTTTGTGTGTAAAATGTGCAGTATTGTATTTAACTATACAGCCAACAAGTATTTGACTTAGGCAGTTTTTTTTTCTCTACATTTATTGGGGGAGATATTTTTTGTGTGTGAATTTTTATTATTGTATGTTTACTTGTATTTTCTTTATGGGGGGAAACCTTCTCAATAAATGTATATTATTATTATATTATTATTTTATTTTGTATTAATGTGAAATGTGAGACAAATGTATGCGAAACATATTGGGGATATAATGCTGTTTTAAATTATGGAATAATACAAGTACAAGCTAATACTTCTTTGTATGGCGTGTTGTAAAATTAATGTAAGCAGAAAATATTAAAAATTATTAAATATAGTCACAAAGCTTACGGCTTTGTACAAACACATGCTAAATTTAAGTAGAAAATTACCATCGTCGTCTTTAAAAAGGTTGTAATGAGTAATAGTATGATTATTTTTTATTATCGAAGCACCATCTAATCACAACCTTAGAACGTCATATTAGGACAAAACCCATAAAAAAATTCCCTCAACCACAGGCTTAAAGAGAGAAAACATTTTTTAAATATGCACATCAATATACAAACCATCTATACAAAAAGTTGCTCCTAAATACAAAGTCACAAAGCTTACGGCTGCGTACAAACACATGCTGATTTTAAGTAAAAGATTACCACAGTCGCCTTCATCTAGGCTATAGTGAGTAAGAGTATGATTCGAACACACACATCACACCAATATAACCCTGACAACTGCGACCTTTACTTTATCAATCGTTATCGTCGAGGCACCATTTACCCACAACCTCAGAACGTCGCCATTAGAACAGAACGTATAAAAAAATTAAATGTAAATTGTCTCAAGATAAACTGCTTTCTAAAAACATACGATCCAAACAAATGCAATAGCTAAGTACTGAACTCCGCTATCGCCGGTCCCATGCCCGATGAGAAAGGAGGAGAGGGTGGAGTAACAACCACAGTAAAAAACCAGGGTCCGTCTGGCCCGGACGGTAGCACACTGTAAGGGCTCCTGGCTAGGGACACAGCATCTAGCAGGTGGTAGTGTAATTTTCCTTTACGTGATAGTAGAGGATTTTTTCACGCCCAAGGAGGTACCACCCAATGCTTGAAAGGGCCGGTGAAGTCCCAACGGACGTTTCCGGTTCTGGTGTTTAGAGTCGGTTTCCATTATAAGCAAAAATGATGATGGCTCCTTCTGGTGCAAAAGATTCCGGAGGTAAAATACCCCTCCATTCGGATCTCCGGGAGAGGGGTGTACAGGAGGCGCCATAAGCATTTTAATTTTTTCCCTGAAACGAAAAGTTACAAAAAAGAAAATTTTTTTCAACACGAAAATCAATATACAAACTGCTATCTTGATCTAAAAACTTGGTTATGTCCCACATTTGCATAATATTAGAAAGTAGATTCTCACAGTCACTTCCATTAAGGTTATAAGTGGAATATGAGTACAATATGCATTTCTACGCTTTATAACCTTGGCCCCGACGTTTGGGATGCCCATATTTATCAAAGATGATTTTATACGAACAAGTTTCGGCTATAAGAAAAATATATATAAAATAAGCAAAATAACATTGAATTAAAAGAAAAATAAATAGTTGTATAAAACAAACCTATAAGGTTTTCCAAATACCAAATAAAGGGTTATAATGAATGTGATTTAATTTAAGTGCACACAAGTCAAACCTTATAACTGTAACAATAGTGACCAGTATTGTATCTCATACAATAGAAGATAGTAAATTACGCAAATACCTTAATAAACCTCCAACAGCAATATGGGTGTGGTTAAAATGTGTAGAGGTCTTCAATTTTCTTAAACATCCAGACGCCTGTAATCGTTTTTATCAAGGTTATAACGACCCAGTCATGGATTAAATACGCATAACTAGGCGTTATAACCCTGACAACTACGATCTCCCAAATGATCATTTCGTTGTCGAAACATTTCCTTAACTTCCTTGCCGATAAACCGTGGACGGTGCGTCTGTATTATACACACAGGTCTATATCATTAACCTGAAAAATTATGGTGAATTTAACAAGATCATCATAGTCACCTTTATCTAGGTTATAATGTGTAGCATGATTCAAATACACACATCACACCATTATAACCCTGACAACGGCGACCTTTACTTTATTCTGTTTTATCATCAAAGCACCATTTAATCGCAACTTCAGAATATTACCTTTAGAACGAAACCTAGAAAAATATAGATGTAAATTATCACAAAGAAAACTGCTTTCTGAACTAGATATTAACAAAACATTGTCATGCAATATGAGTAACTTTTTCCATGGTCCCAAACAGCTATAATAGATTTAAATTTAACATAGTGCAGCATTGGAGCTTTAAGAACTTTTAAGCATTTTTATTTTTTTCCCTGAAACGAAAAGTAAAAAAAAAAGAAAACAAATTTTTTCAACATGGACATCAATATACAAACTGCTATCTTGATCTGAAAACTTGGTTATGTCCCACATTTGCATAATATTAGAAAGTAGATTCTCACACTCACTTCCATTAAGGTTATAAGTGGAATATGAGTACAATATGCATATCTACGCTTTATAACCTTGGCCCCGACTTTTGGGATGCCCATATTCATCAAATATGATTTTCTACGAACAAGTTTCGGCCATAAGAAAAAAATATATAAAATAAGCAAAATAACATTGAACTAAAAGAAAAAGAAATAGTTGTATAAAACAAACCTATAAGGTTTTCCAAATACAAAATAAAAGGTTATAATTAATGTGATTTAATTTAAGTATACGCAAGTCAAGTCTTGTAACTGTAACAATAGTGACCAATATTATACCTCATACAATAGAAGATAATAAATTAAGCAAATACCTGAATGAACCTCCAAAAGCAATATGGGTGTGGTTAAAATGTGTTGATGTCTTCAATTTTCTTAAACATCCAGACGCCTGTAATCGTTTTTATCAAGGTTATAACGACCAAGTCATGGATTAAATACGCATAACTAGGCGTTATAACCTTGACAACTACGATCTCCCAAATTATCATTTCGTTGACGAAACATTTTCTTAACTTCCTTGTCGATAAACCGTGGACGGTGCATCTGGATTATACACACAGGTCTATATCATTAATCTGAAAAATTATTACTGAAAAAAAAAATGTAAGTAAATCATCAATAAAACCTAATCTTTTTAAAAATAAACGTCGACAGTATGATTCAAGTATACATACTACAGCTATAGTGTTGATAACTGTGTAATTTTTTGATACATTATTGAGTTACATCAGTACAATACCCTTGGAACCAGACCCAGTACGTGCACATAGCCACATTTATCAAGGTTATAAGACCTGTGACATGATTTAAATAAACACGTCACAGGCTTATAACCCTGACAACTGCGACCCATCAATATTTCCTTTTTTGTCACTGGAAATACCCAGCTACAATAGCTTATATTTCTACAATAGCTATTCAAGGATGTTTGGAACATGCAAAAAAAATTGTTAAATATTTCAAAAAAGTTTTATCACTATTTCATATCCGATCGCCCATAACTGCCCTTATCAAGGTCATAATGACATTGATATAACGGCACTGTTTATCTCAGTTGGATAGCTATCTCAACAGCATAAAAGTTGCACCAGTTTGTGTGTGAAAAAAAAAGGCTTATTCTTCAGAATTTCTTCATATCCATTAGGTCATAGCCACCTTTGCTATCAAGGTTATGAAGACTACGAACCCTAATATGGTTTGAAGTATAGACATAATCCGTATAAATGCGCCATTTTCTTGAACCCATTTTAATCTGTAAATAAAATTATTAAATAAATGTCAGTAGATCCAAACAGTAAAAAGTTTGTAAAAATATTTAATTTTCTTTAATTATAGACTAGAACCTGTGATCACTGGTAAATACAGTTCGAGAAACCAAATCACCACCACACATTTTAAAAAGCTCGACGATCATTTTACTAAGCAACTCAGCGTCATCAGAGGATGTATAATAATGACGCTAACTTGATTAGTGAAACGATCCGCAGGATTTTAAAATGTGTTGTCACTTGGGTTCTTCAAGTGTATGTAGCAAATATTCTCTAATATACAAGCGTACATAGTCGTTTTTATCAAGGTTATAAGGAATGTGTAATAGTGCACACAACACAGCACTATATCATAACAGCAACTTTTACTTGTATCCGTTTTTATTAGAAAAAATTATTCTTTTCAAATAGCTCTTGCACCTGCAATAGTTAGAAATTAACAGAGTACTACGTATTTCATAATCAAATGTGTAATATAATCACCTTTGTCAGGGTCACAATGACTCTGTCATGATTCGAATTCACACAACACAGCCATGTAACCCTGACAACTGTGACCAACTTCTAGTGTCATATTCCTGTCCCTAAGTATTTAATTAGATATGTACAACAATAAATGTAAGATAGTAACAAAAGTCTTCTCAAAAACCGACTTGTTTTTTTATGCTAGTTAAGGCTACAAAATTATTTTAAAAATTATATTGTAAGAAATATATATATATATATATATATATATATATATATATATATATATATATATATATATATAAACACACACACACACACACACACACATAAACCAAACAAGTACTATAATAATGATGATAACAATAAATTAATAGTTCTTTCCCTATTTTTCTCGATCAAATTATCGTTTAAAAAGTCTAGATAACACAATTTAGTTATTCCAAAGAAATACGGCCAAAATAAAAATAAAAAAACAAATTTTGCGCTCTTAATGTGATGGCTATAATCACATCTCTCAAGTTACTACGTTATGTACTGTACTTAAATATGGCATATCAAACTAATGAACTAAAGCAAATGCGACTCTGGTATATTCGTTTCCTTAACTAGAAAATAATGTAGTGTAATATAGCACCTGCCTGCTGCTTAGCCAACTGCAAAAAAATGCAATTGTTAAATACAAAACTCACCAGCTTTGCCAGCGGTGAACATCACTATATTTTCATAAGCAAGACGAACGTAGCCGCCTTTATCAAGATCATATATCACCCTTATAACCCTGACAACTGCGATCAATTATTAGTGATATCTTCCTATCCGTAAACAATCAATCAAGAAGAAACTATTATTCTATTGAAGGTTTAAGAAGCTATTTTCTATTAAACTAATAGAAAATTTATATTAAAACGCCAAACAACCATAATACATTAATACTTTTACCCCACTATAAAGAGACTAATATGTTGCTATACCCCAGTTTTTAACATACAATAACCCACATTCACCTTTCCTAGTTCATTATCTAAAACTAAGGGTTGATAGTACTTACAACCCCCAATACAGTAATAAAATACAGCTGCAACTAAAAAAAAAATATAAAAGAAAATAAAATAATTTGTTTAAGATCAAAATGGTTAGTTATATTGGTAGCCGCAAGCTTTTTTCAATTTTAAGAGACACGACCAGCAAACAATTGCCATACTTGAAAAATATCACATTAAATTATAGCTTCAAGTTTCAAATTATAATCAAACTAGAATGTAAATTGTCACGAAAATATGTCTTCTAAACAAAATAAAAACCTTTCTTTATGTGAGCCAGTTAACCTGTGTCATGGTCCATATACCTACAAAAGATTCAAATTTGAGAGATTGCATCATTAGAACCTTGAGAACTTTTAACGTTATTCATTTTTCCCTAAATCGAAAGGATTTAAAAAAAAAACTATTTTTTATGTATGTAAATCATTATACAAACCATCTGTCCAAAAAGCTGGTCCTAAATATAGTCGCAAAGCTTACAGCTATGTACAAACACATGCTGAATTTAAGTAGAAGATTACCATAGTCGCCTTTATCTAGGTTATAATGGGAATAGTATGATTCAAATACACACATCACACCCTTATAACCCTGACAACTGCGACCTTTACTTTATCCATTTTTATTATCGAAACACAATTTAATCACAACTTCAGAACATCCCCTTTAGGACAAAACGTAGAAAAAACCGAAACGTTATTTTCACAAGGAAAACTGCCTTCTAAACAAAGTAAAGACATTTATTCGTGCGATCAAAATATGCTGTGTCATGGTCCAAATACCTACAATATATTTAAATTCAACATAGTACAGCATTAAAATTTTAAGAACTTTTAAGTATATTCATTTTTGTCCTGGAAATAGAGACTCAAAAAAACAATGCAAACTGCTATCTTGATCTCGCTTTTAATTTTTAAGTAAAAAACTCACAGCTGTCCTACACTTGCATATTAGGAAGTAGATACTCAGTTACTTTTATCATTGTTATAAGTGCAATATGATTGGATGCCCATATTTATCAAAAATGATTTTCTACAAGTGTCCGGTTTTTAACCAAAACAAAAAGTCTACAAGAAAGATTAATTTTTAATATGCAAATCAATATACAAACCATCTGTCCAAAAAGTTACTTCTCAATATAGTCAGCAGACGGCTATCTTCAAACATATGCTGAATTTAAGAAGATTATCATAGTCACCTTTATCTAGGTTATAATGTGTAGCATGATTCAAATACACACATCACACCATTATAACCGTGACAACGGCGACCTTTACTTTACTATGTTTTATCATCAAAGCACCATTTAATCGCAACTTCAGAATATTACCTTTAGAACGAAACCTAGAAAAATATAGATGTAAATTATCACAAGGAAAACTGCTTTCTGCACTAAATATTAACAAAACATTTTTATGCAATAAGAGTAACCTTTTCCATGGTCCCAAACGCCTATAATAGATTTAAATTTAACATAGTGCAGCATTGGAGCTTTAAGAACTTTTAAGCATTTTTTTTTCCTGAAACGAAAAGTAAAAAAAAAAGAAAACAAATTTTTTCAACATGGAAATCAATATACAAACTGCTATCTTGATCTGAAAACTTGGTTATGTCCCACATTTGCATACTATTAGAAAGTAGATTCTCACACTCACTTCCATTAAGGTTATAAGTGGAATATGAGTACAATATGCATATCTATGCTTTATAACCTTGGCCGCTACTTTTGGGATGCCCATATTTATCAAAGCTGATTTTCTACGAACAAGTTTCGGCCATGAAAAAAAATATATAAAATAGGCAAAATAACATTGAATTAAAAGAAAAAGAATTAGTTGTATAAAGCAAACCTATAAGGTTTTCCAAATACAAAATAAAAGGTTATAATTAATGTGATTTAATTTAAGTATACGCAAGTCAAGTCTTGTAACTGTAACAATAGTGACCAATATTATACCTCATACAATAGAAGATAATAAATTACGCAAATACCTGAATGAACCTCCAAAAGCAATATGGGTGTGGTTAAAATGTGTAGATGTCTTCAATTTTCTTAAACATCCAGACGCCTGTAATCGTTTTTATCAAGGTTATAACGACCAAGTCATGGATTAAATACGCATAACTAGGCGTTATAACCTTGACAACTACGATCTCCCAAATTATCATTTCGTTGACGAAACATTTTCTTAACTTCCTTGCCGATAAACCGTGGACGATGCACCTGGATTATACACACAGGTCTATATCATTAATCTGAAAAATTATTACTGAAAAAAAACATGTAAGTAAATGATCAATAAAACCTAATCTTTTTAAAAATAAAACTTGGGGTTATGGCGTCGACAGTATGATTCAGGTATACATACTACAGCCATATAGTGTTGGTAACTGTGTTATTTTTTGTATACATTATTGAGTTACATCAGTAGAATGCCCTTGGAACCAGACCCAGTACGTGCACATAGCCACATTTATCAAGGTTATAAGACCTGTGACATGATTTAAATGAACACATCACAGGCTTATAACCCTGACAACTGCGACGCATCAGTATTTCCATTTTTGTCACTGGAAATACCCAGCTACAATAGCTTATATTCTTATAATAGCTCTCCAAGGATGTCTGGAACATGCAAAAAAAAAGTTTTACTAAATATTTCAAAAAAAGTATTATTACTATTTCAAATCCGATCGCCTATAACTGCCCTTATCAAGGTCACAATGACAGTGATATCACGGCACTGTTGGTCAAAACTGGATAGCTATCTCAACGGCATAAAAGTTGCACCAGTTTGTGTGTGTGTGTGTGTGTGTGTGTGTGTGTGTGTGTGTGTGTGTGTGTGTGTGTGTGTGTGTGTGTGTGTGTGTGTGTGTGTGTGTGTGTGTGTGTGTGTGTGTGTGTGTGTGTGTGTGTGTGTGTGTGTGTGTGTGTGTGTGTAAAAAAAGCTTTCCTATCAGTATTACACAGCCTACGACTTGTATTGTGGTTTGAAGTATAGACATAATCCGCATAACTGCGCCATTTTCTTGTATACATTTTAATCTGTAAATAAAATTATTAAATAAATGCCAGTACATGCAAACATAAAATAGTTTGTAAAAATATTAAATATTCTGTAAGTGAAGACGCTAACTTGATTAGTGAGATGATCGTCAGGAGTTTAAAATGTGTTGTGGCGACTTGGGTTCTGACGGTGTACATATCAAATCTTCTCTCATATACAAGCGTACATAGTCGTCTTTATCGAGGTTATAAGGAATGTGTAATGATGTTAACAACACATTTTAAAAAGCCTGACGATCATTTTACTAAGCAACACAGAACTATAATCCTAACCGCGGCTTCCACTTGTATTTGTACTTGAATTTTTCTTGTAACAATTTTTATCAGAAAAAATAATTATTTTCAAAAATTTTAGAACATTACCTTTCGGACAAAAGCTAGAAAAAAAACTAAATTGTTAATTTGTACCAGGAAAACTACCTTCTAAGCAAAATAAATAGCTTTTTTCTTGCGATCAACGTAACATACAATCAATTTCAATTTTACATAGTGCAGCTTCATAACTTAAGAACTTTGAAGTATTTTCTTTTTTCGTAAAATGAGTGGCCCAAACAAAGTAAATCTTTTTTTTAAATCAATATATATATATATATATATATATATATATATATATATATATATATATATATATATATATATATATATATATATATATATATATATATATATATATACCATCTCCAAGCATATGCTGAATTTAAGTGAAAGCTTACCATAGTCGCCTTTATCCATGTTATAATGAGTAATAGTATGACTCGAGTACACCGTCAATCGCTTATAACTTGATAAGTGCGGCTATAAATTTTTATCGTCGAAGCACGATTTAATTACAACTTCCACAACATCGCCTTTAGGACAAAACCTAGAAAACACTAAAATGTAAATTGTCAAAAAGAAAACTGTCTCCTAAACCAAATAAAGACATTTTTCATGCGATTAGAGTAACGGGTGTCATAGTACAAACACCTACAATCAAGTTAAATTTAACAGAGTGCAGCATTCGAGCTTTCAGAACTTTTAAGTATTTTTATTTTTTCCTGAAGCGAGAGACTCAAATAAAGAAAACAATTTTTTTAAATGTGTAAATCAATATACAAACTGCTATCTTGATCTAAAAACTTGGTATGTCCCACATTTGCATAATATTAGAAAGTAGATTCTCACAGTCACTTCCATTAAGGTTATAAGTGGAATATGAGTACAATATGCATTTCTACGCTTTATAACCTTGGCCCCGACTTTTGGGATGCCCATATTTATCAAAGATGATTTTCTACGAACATGTTTCGGCTATAAGAAAAATATATATAAAATAATCAAAATAGCATTGAATTAAAAGAAAAAGAAATAGTTGTATAAAACAAACCTATAAGGTTTTCCAATTACAAAATAAAATGTTATAATTAATGTGATTTAATTTAAGTACACACAAGTCAAGTCTTGTAACTGTAACAATAGTGACCAATATTATACCTCATACAATAGAAGATAATAAATTAAGCAAATACCTGAATGAACCTCCAACAGCAATATGGGTGTGGTTAAAATGTGTAGAGGTCTTCAATTTTCTTAAACATCCAGACGCCTGTAATCGTTTTTATCAAGGTTATAACGACCTAGTCATGGATTAAATACGCATAACTAGTCGTTATAACCCTGACAACTACGATCTCCCAAATTATCATTTCGTTGTCGAAACATTTTCTGAACTTCCTTGCCGATAAACCGTCTGTATTATACACACAGGTCTATATCATTAATCTGAAAAATTATTACTGAAAAAAATATGTAAGTAAATGATCAATAAAACCTAATCTTTTTAAAAATAAAACTTGGGGTCAACGCGTCGGCAGTATGATTCAGGTATACATACTACAGCCATATAGTGTTTATAACTGTGTAATTTTTTGTATACATTATTGAGTTACATCAGTACAATGCCCTTGGAACCAGACCCAGTACGTGCACATAGCCACATTTATCAAGGTTATAAGACCTGTGACATGATTTAAATGAACACATCACAGGCTTATAACCCTGACAACTGCAACCCATCAATATTTCCTTTTTTGTCACTGGAAATACCCAGCTACAATAACTTGTATTTTTATAATAGCTTTCCAAGGATGTCTGTAACACGCAAAAAAGTGTTATTAAATATTTCAAAAAAAGTAATATTACTATTTCATATCCGATCGCCTATAACTGCTCTTATCAAGGTCACAATGGCAGTGATATCACGGCACTGTTTATCACAACTGGATAGCTATCTTAACAGCATAAAAGTTGCACCAGCTTGTGTGTGTAAAAAGAGCTTTCCTATCAGTATTACACAGCCTACGACTTGTATTGTGATTTAAAGTATAGACATAATCCGTATAACTGCGCCATTTTCTTGTATACATTTTAATCTGTAAATAAAATTATTAAATAAATGCCAGTACATGCAAACATAAAGTAGTTTGTAAAAATATTAAATATTCTGTAAGTGAAGACTAGAACCTGTGATGAGCATCTAAGTACAGTTGGATAAACGAAATCACCACCACACATTTTAAAAAGCCCGACGAACATTTTACCAAGCAAGGTAGCGTCATCAGAGGATGAATAATAATGACGCTAACTTGATTAGTGAGATGATCGTCAGGATTTTAAAATGTGTTGTGGTGACTTGGGTTCTCACGGTGTACATATCAAATCTTCTCTCATATACAAGCGTACATAGTCGTCTTTATCGAGGTTATAAGGAATGTGTAATGATGTAAACAATACGTTTTAAAAAGCCTGACGATCATTTTACTAAGCATCACAGAACTATAATCCTAACCGCGGCTTCCACTTGTATTTGTACTTGAATGTTTCTTATAACAATTTTTATCAGAAAAAAAAATTATTTTCAAATAACTCATGCACCTGCAACAGCTAGAAACCGACAGAGTATTACGTATTTCATAATCAAGTGCATAATATAGTCACCTTTGTCAGGGTTACCATGACTGTATCATGATTCGAATTCACACAATACAGCCATGTAACCCTGACAACTGTGACCAACTTCTAGTGTTATATTCTTGCCCCTAAGTATTTAATTATGTATGTACGACAATAAATGTAAGATAATAAACTATTAGTAGTCTTCTAATCTAATCCTAATCAAGTTAAATTTACAAAATTATTTTTTAAAAATCATATTGGAAGAACTATATATATATATATATATATATATATATATATATATATATATATATATATATATATATATATATATATATATAAACCATCCAACCTACCAAGTACTATAACAATGACAACAAAATCAATTAGCAATTCTTTCCCTATTTCTCTCGATCAAGTTAACGTTTCAAAGGTCTAGATAGCACAATTTAATTAAGCCAAATAACTACGACTAAAATAATAAAAAACATCATTTTCCTTTCTCAATGTGATGGCTATAATCACATCTCTTAAGTTCATGCGTTGATGAAATATACGAACGGTTAGCTTACTAGCTTAAAGCTATGTACAAACACACCGTAAATTTAAGTAGATTGCCATAGTCGCCTTTATCTAGATTATAATGAGTAATAGTATGATTAAAATACACACATCACACCAATATAACCCTGACAACTGCGACCATTATTGTATCAATTTTTATCAGCGAAGCACCATTTAATCAGAACTGCAGAACATTACTTTTAGAAAAAACCTAGAAAAAACTAAAATGTAAATTGTCACAAGGAAACTGTTTTCTTAACAAAATAAACATCTTTCTTCATGCGATCAAGGTAACCTGTGTCATGGTCCAAATACCTACAATTTATTTAAATTTGAGATTATGCAGGATTAGAACTTTAAGAACTTTTAATTACATTGATTTTTCCCTAAAAGGAGAAACTCAAAGAAAACAATATTTAAGATACGGAAATTAATATACAAACTGTTGCTACACTGATGTGAAAAGTGGCTTTTAATTTTAAAGTAAGAACACTTGCAGCTATGTCCTACACTTGCATAATATTAGAAAGTAGATAAACGCAATTAATTTTACATTGTTGTAAGTGGAATATGATTGGAAACACATTTTTCAAACATAATTTTCTAAAAGTGTCCGCTTTTTACACAAAACAAAAAGTTAACAAAAAAGACTAACCTTTAATATGCAAATAAATATACAAACCATGTGTCCAGAAAGTGTGTCCTAAATATAGTCAGCTTACGGCTGTGTACAAACACATGCTAAATTAAACTAGAAGATTTTTAGTCGCCTTTATCTAGGCTATAATGAGTAATAGTATGATTCAAATACACACATCACACCAATATAACCCTGACAACTGCGACCTTTGCTTTAGCCATTTTTTTCATCGAAGCACCATTTAATCACAACTTCAGAACATCGCCTTTAGAAAAGAACCTAGACAAAACTAAAATGTAAATCGTGGCAAAAAACTGCTTCTAAACAAAATAAAGATACTTTGTTCAGGAGCAGTTTTTTGCTATAATGTTTGCTAAAAATTGAAAAAAAAAACAGAAAACCGACTTCATTAGGAGTAACTCAAAAATGATTTAAGGCTAGATGCATTCTCGCAACAATTAGAACCGTATACCAGTTTCGCTCTCATTAGATCTCTTCAGTAGGGCATACTAATTGTAGCGAAAATACACCTATAAAGTAATACGGCTAAAGTAGCCAGCCTTTCAACACTCAGTGAGTTGTGGAAGTGCCGTCACCTAGTTGCGGAACCAAGTAGTATGTTGTCACGCCAGCTCCAAATAACACAAAGTGTTAAAAAAATAGAGGCTGTATATAACCAACTAACGATTTGGTAAATTGTCAGCCCTGGCCCATTTCTACCCTAATATAGGGACAAAGTATGTAAGGCTAGATGAATTCTCGCAACAATTATGACCGTAGACCGGTTTCGCTCTCATTAGAGCTCTTCAGTACGGCATACTAATTGCAGCGAAAATACACCTATAAAGTAATACGGCTATAGTAGCCAGCCTTTCCACACTTCTAGGGTTTTATTCTTGCCCCTAAGTATTTAATTATATATGTACGACAATAAATGTAAGATAATAAACAATTAATAGTCTTCTAAAAAAACAAATTTTTGTATCCTAATAAACTTAAATGTACAAAATTATTTAAAAAAAAAATCATATTGGAAGAACTATATATTTATAAACCATCCAACGTACCAAGTACTATAGCAATGATAACAAAATTAATTAGCAATTCTTTCTCTATTTCTCTCGATCAAGTTAACGTTTCAAAGGTCTAGATAGCACAATTTAGTTAAGCCAAAGAACTACGACTAAAATAATAAAAAACAATATTTTCCTCTCTCAATGTGATGACTATAATCACATCTCTTAAGTTCATACGTTGATGATGTTACTTAAATATGCAAGGGAATATACAAACGATTAGCTTACGAGCTTAAAGCTATGTACAAACACACGCTGAATTTAAGTAAATTACCATAGTCGCCTTTATCTAGGTTATAATGGGAATAGTATGATTAAAAATACACACATCACACCCTTATAACCCTGACAACTGCGACCATTACTATATCAATTTTTATCATCTGCTGCTACACTGATGTGAAAATTGGCTTTTAATTTTAAAGTAAGAACACTTACAGCTATGTCCTACACTTGTATAATATTATAAAGTAGGTAAACGCAATTAATTTTACATTGTTGTAAGTGGAATATGATTGGATACACATATTTTTCAAAAATTATTTTCTAAAAGTGTCCGCTTTTTACACAAAACAAAAAGTTAACAGAAAAGGCTAACTTTTAACAGGCAAATCAATATACAAACCATGTGTCCAAAAAGTGTGTCCTAAATATAGTCAGCCGTTAGCTTACTAGCTTAAAGCTGTGTACAAACACACGCTGAATTTAAGTAGATTACCATAGTCGCCTTTATCTAGGTTATAATGGGAATCGTATGATTAAAAATACACACATCACACCCTTATAACCCTGACAACTGCGACCATTACTGTATCAATTTTTATCATCGAAGCAGCATTTAATCAGAACTGCAGAACATTGCTTTTAGAAAAAACCTAGAAAAACCTAAAATGTAAATTGTCACAAGAAACTGTTTTCTTAACAAAATAAACATCTTTCTTCATGCGATCAAGGTAACCTGTGTCATGGTCCAAATACCTACAATTTATTTCAATTTGAGATTATGCAGGATTAGAACGAGAAACTCAAAGAAAACAATATTTAAGATATACAAATTATTATACAAACTGCTGCTACACTGATGTGAAAAGTGGCTTTTAATTTTAAAGTAAGAACACTTACAGCTATGTCCTACACTTGCATAATATTAGAAAGTAGATAAACGCAATTAATTTTACATTGTTGTAAGTGGAATATGATTGGATACACATATTTTTCAAAAATAATTTTCTAAAAGTGTCCGCTTTTTACACAAAACAAAAAGTTAACAAAAAAGACTAACCTTTAATATGCAAATAAATATACAAACCATGTGTCCAGAAAGTGTGTCCTAAATATAGTCAGCTTACGGCTGTGTACAAACACATGCTAAATTAAACTAGAAGATTTTTAGTCGCCTTTATCTAGGCTATAATGAGTAATAGTATGATTCAAATACACACATCACACCAATATAACCCTGACAAGTACGACCTTTGCTTTGCCATTTTTTTTTTCATCGAAGCACCATTTAATCACAACTTCAGAACATCGCCTTTAGAAAAGAACCTAAACAAAACTAAAATGTAAATTGTAGCAAAAAACTGCTTCTAAACAAAATAAAGACACTTTGTTTAGGAGCAGTTTTTTGCTATAATTTTCGCTAAAAATTGAAAAAAAAACGACTTCATTAGGGGTAACTCAAAAATGATTTAAGGCTAGATGCATTCTCGCAACAATTAGAAGCGTAGACCGGTTTCACTCTCATTAGAGCTCCTCAGTACGGCATACTAATTGTAGCGAAAATACACCTATAAAGTAATACGGCTATAGTAGCCAGCCTTTCAACACTCCGTGAGTGGTGGACGTGCCGCCACCTAGTTGCGAAACCAAGTAGTATGTTGTCACGCCAGCTCCAAATAACAGTGTTAAAAAAATAGAGACTGTATACAACTAACTAACGATTTGGTAAATTGTCAGTCCTGGCCCATTTCTACCCTAATATAGGGACAAAGTATGTAACGCTAGATGCATTCTCGCAACGATTCTAATTCTTGCGAGAATGCATCTAGCCTTACATAGTTTGTCCCTATATTATTAGGGTAGAAATGGGCCAGGGCTGACAATTTTTCCAAATTGTTTGTTGGTTGTATACAGTCTCTATTTTTTTTAACACTTCGTGTTACTTTGAGCTAGCGTGACAACATACTACTTGGTTCCACAACTAGGTGGCGGCACGTCCACCAGTCACTGAGTTTTCAAAAATGTTTATCACCGCTGCCACCATTTGTTATCGGAGGTAAAGTAAGGATAACTCAAAAACCACTGCTCAGATCTTGATCAAATGCATATGGGACCACAGGAGAAGCACCAGCTTTTGAATATAAAAAAAGTCGGAGACGCAGCAAGTGCGTTATGGTAGTGAATTTTCATAGAAATTATCTGACACAAAATATTTTATTAAAACCTTTTTTTCTTGTAACATGGAAATCCAAATTTTGGTGTATAGTTTACTTTTTATATCGTAAACCTACCTACCAAATTTGGTTATCATAGTTTTTTATGTTTCGAGAGAAAAAAAAATTCGAATGCAAACTCAAAATTTTCCCGGAAAACCTCGTCCACTTTTCCTCATTAACGAACTTGTTCAAGCCATTTACCAAAGGAAGGTACATGCCAAATCGGCTTATTATTTTTTAAGATAAAATTTTTTTTCGAATGAAAACCCAAATTTTCCCGGAGGATCTCGTCAGATTTTCCTTATTAACGAACTTATCCAAGCCATTTACAAAAGGAAAGTACATGCCAAATATAATCAAAATCGGATTATTATTTTTTGAGATAAAATTTTTTTCAAATGAAATTTTCCGGAAAACCTCGTCAGATTCTCCTGTCTAACGAACTTGTCCAAGCCATTTACAAAAGGAATGTACATGCCAAATATTATCACAATCGGCCCAGTATTTTTTGAGTTATCGGTGCGATACCAATATATATATATATATATATATATATATATATATATATATATATATATATATATATATATATATATATATATATATATATATATATATATATATATATATATATATATATATATATATATATATATATATATATATATATATATATATATATATATATATATATATATATATATATATATATATATAAACATAAAAATTGAAACTGACCCCGGATATGGGTTCTAGGGGTCCTAGTTCAAGCTCGTTTGCAAACATTTTTTCAAAATTCAAAAGTCGGGATCCCCCATTAGTGAATTTTTTTTACGAAAATTCACTAAAATAATTATCAAAATCGTTTTACCTATAAAAAAAGTTCTGAGGTAATACACATAAAAAAACATACAGTCGAATTGAGAACCTCCACCTTTTTTTGAAGTCGGTTTAAAATAAAGACATTTCTCATGCGATCAGGGGAACCTCTGTCGTGGTCCAAATACCTACAATAGATTTAAATTTAATATAGTGCAGCATTACAAGTTTAGGTATTAAGTATATTTTCCCCGAAATGAGACGCTCAAAGAAATAAGCAATTATTAAATATGCAAATCAATATACAAACCATCTGTGTAATAACATTATATACTTGTCTACATAATTAATCTGAAACATAATTACTGAAAAAAATTACGTACAAACACATGGTGAATTTAAGTAGAAAATTTCCAAAGTCGCTTTTATCCAGAATCTGGGTTCTAATGGGTATAGCATGATATAAATACAAACATCACACGCTTATAACCCTCTCAATTGCGACCTTGACTCTTTCATGTTTTAAAATTGAAGCAACATTTAATCACAACCTTAGAACATCGCCTAGAGGTATATTAATTTTTGTCTTTACCACAGGAATGTCCAAAAAGTTGGTCGTAAATATATAAGGTCACAAAACTTACGGTTATGTGCAAACACGTGCTGAATTTAAGTAGAAGATTACCATAGTCCCCTTTATCTAGGTTATAATGAGCAATAGTATGATTCAAATACACACATCACACCAATATAACCCTGACAACTGCGACCTTTACTTTACCTTTTGTATCCTCGAAGCACCATTTAATCACAACTTCGGGACTTCACCATCCGAGCAATACCTAGAAAAAAATAAAATGTGAATGGATACAATAAAAACTACCTTCTAAAAACATAAAGACCTTTCTTCATGCAATGACGGTAAAATTTGTCATGGTCCAAATACTTAAACAAAATGTGTGAATTTAACAGAGTGCAGCATCAGAACTTTGAGAACTTTTTAGTATATTATTTTTTCCGGAAACCTAACTCAAAGAAAACTATATTTGAAATATGCAAATGAATATAGAAACTGCTATCTTGATCTGAAAACTCGCTTTTAATTTTACAGTAAAAAAGCTCACAGCTATGTCCTACATTTGCATAATATTATGAAGCAGATAATTAGCTACTTTTATCTTTGTTATAAGCGGAATATGAATGGATACCCATATTTATTAAAGATGATTTTCTACAAGTGTCCGATTTTTACACAAAACAAAGAGTCGAAAAAAAGACAAATTTCTAATTTGCAAATGAAGATACAAACCATGTGTCCAAAAAGTTACTTTTGAATATAGTCAGCTTACGGCTATTTACAAACATATGCTGAATTTAAGAAGATTATCATAGTAACCTTTATCTAGGTTATAATGGATAATACGACTCAAATACGTACATCACACCATTATTACCCAGACAACGGCGACGTTAACTTTATTATGTTTCATCATCAAAGCACCATTTAACCACAACTTTAGAATATTACCTTAAGAACGAAACCTAGGAAAATATAAATGTAAATTGTCACCAAAAAAAAAACTGCCAGCTGAACTATATATTTGAAAAAAATCTTTTCATGCGATAAAAGTACCCCTTTTCATGGTTCAAAACACCTACAACAGCTCTAAATTTAACATAGTGCAGCATTAGAGCTTTAAGGACTTTTAAGCATTTTATTTTTTTCCCTGCAACGAAAGGCTTTAAAAAACAATTTTTTAAACATACAAATCAATCACAAACTGCTATCTTGATCTGAAAACTTGATTGTGTCTCACATTTGCATAATATTAGAGTAGATTACCACAGTCACCACAGTGTAATATGATTGCAATATGCATACACTTTGTAACCTTGACCGCGACTTTTTGGATGCCCATATTTCTCAAAGATGATTTTCTAAAAACAAGTTTCCGCTCTAAGAAGAAAAAAATGCAAAATAATAAAAATGGCATTAAATTAAAATAAAAAGAAATAAATATATAAAACAAACCTATATGTTTTCCAAATACATAATAAAAGGTTATACTGAATGAGACGTAATGCAAGTACACAAAAATCAAGTCTTATAACTATAACAATACTGACCAATATTATATCTCATACAATAGAAGAGAATAAATTACGCAAATACCTGAATGAACCCCCAAAAGAAATATGGGTGTGGTTAAAATGTGTAGAGGTCTTCAATTTTCTTAAACATCCAGATCCATGTAATCGTTTCACACAATACAGTTTGGTTGGGTTAATTAATTTTAGCTACCTATTAAAGTTTTCAGCGGAACTACCATTTAGTCACAACTTTAGACCATTCCCTTTAGAACACCTAGAAAAAAATATAATGTTAAATGTTACAAGTATAAATTTAACACAGTGCAGCGTAAGAAACTTAACAGCTGCGATCCTTATGTGTCCGACTTATTACATGAAACAAAAAGGTCAAGAAAACAGACTAATTAAAATATTTAAAAACTAAAACCATCTCTGCAAAAAAACTTGCTCCTAAACGTGAAGTTACAAGCTTTACGGCTATGTCCAAAGATATGCTGAATTTAAGAAGTAGATTACTAGTCACCTTTATCAAGGTTACAACGAGTACAATATGATTGAAATATACATATCACATCATTATAACCCTGAGAACTGCGACCTTTTATTTTAACCACTTGATTGACGGAAACGCCATTTAGTCACAACTTCAGACCATTCGAGGAAAACACCTAGAAAAACCTAAAAGTAAAACTTACCTATGCAAAATATTTGCCTTCAGACCATCAAAGCCACTGTTGTCAACATCCAAACATCGAAAATACGATTTAAATTTAACAAAGTGCAGCACACGGACCTAAATACCTGCGGCACGGGTGTATTTAGTTTTTAACTTAAAACAAAAAATACAAGATATAACAACATATATTTTTTACATAAAAATTGACACAGAAAATGCTTGCTCTTAATTTAAAAGTCACAAATCTTACCACTTGTTATATGTCCAAATACTTGCCTAGTTAAATAAGTAGGGTACTATAGCCATCTTCATCAAGGTTATAATATAAGTGTTACAAAACTCAAGTGCACCATTGTTTTATTGGATTCTGTCGCTGTTATCACTGTTTAGTAACAACCTTAAAATTTTTCTTTAGGGCAACAGCTAGAAATTAAGGCTTTTATAGTCGCCTTTGTCAGGGTTATAATGACCTAAATATGAATCAAATGCACACATCTAGGCCTTATAACCCTAACAAGAACCACTTTATACCCATGCTCATCAAAGATGGTCTCATACAGAATAGAAGTTTTTCCATTCCAAGAAAAGGTTAATAAAACTATAAAAAAACTAAAATATTGTATGAGATATATTATACACAAAAACAAACTGGCTAGGCTCTATAAATATTACATATATTATTTCCTTATTTATGTCGACAACATTTTTATTCCTAAATCCTAAAAGAGCTTACTTACAAAATTTGATCAGACCAAATTTTCTGCAATCAGTAAAAGTAAATTAGAAACAGAGAAACCTAACACGAGTGAAACTTACCGATATGATTACACACCTGCTAAATTTAAGACTCCTCTTTGAAAGTGGATTACAGGAGTCACCTTTATCAAGATTATAGTGCCCCTGGAATGATTTAAATATACATACCATGGCGTTATAACCCTGACAACTGCGACCTTTCATTTTAGTCACTTTGTTGGCGGACACACCATTTAATCACAAGTTCAGAACATTCGGGAAAAACACTGCAAGGTAAGATGTTACTAGTAAAACTTACCTAGCGCAAATATTTGCCTTCAAACGATCAAAACAATTTTTGTCAAGGTCCAAGCATCTACAATCTGCAGCATAAGAACCTCGACAACTGCGACTTAAGTGTATTTGGTTTTTAACCTAAAAAACACATAATATATATTATATATATTCTATATATATATATATATATATATATATATATATATATATATATATATATATATATATATATATATATATATATATGTGTGTGCGTGTGTGTGTGTGTATATATACACACACACATACATATATATATATATATATATATATATATATATATATATATATATATATATATATATATATATATATATATATATATATATATAGTTACAAAGCTTCTTAACAGATGTAGGTGCGGTGTTGCCACATCTCCAGAATTTTTGCACAATCTGGCAACACCGCCTCCCCACCCCCCTGGGGGTGCCTGGGGTGACCCCCTCAGGCGAAGTCTCAACCCTCTAGGACCAGAAATAACGAAGTTACCAACTTGTACCCCGTCGGAACGGATAACTGAGGTCTGCACATTCCGAACACCCTGTACATACACCCTGTATACGCAGAGAACCCTTACAGCCTGTATACGCAAAGAGATCTTATAGTTCGAGAAACACCTCTTGTGTAACATAGGAGTGGTGACCACATTTGGATCATCCTGTATATACATCCCCCTGTATACACACGGGACCGATCTGTATTCACAGAACCTTCTAGTAAAAGAAGGTCCTGGAACGTTCTGGAATGGAACGCTCTAGAAAGGAGGGGAAGGTACGGCGAGTATATAAAAGCGAAAGCAAGCCAGCCCGAGTCAGTTCAGTTCAGTAAGAGAATGTGGTAGTGACTTGAAGAAGCAGTGTAAAGTGTTAAGAGAGTAGTGACTGTAGTACCAGATTAGTGACTTTTGTTGAGAGTAGTAATTGTAAGGCCAGTAAATGAAGTGTTTTGTGAGAGAGACATTCTAGAAATTTTATTGTATCCATATTTAGAGTGTAAATAAAGTTGTTTTGTTAAAATTTAAAGTCTCACTTATCCAGAACCCGGAGAAAACGTAACAATTTGGTGTCAGAAGTGTGGGATAAGTGAGTGAAGAAGTGAAGTAAGCTAGCTGTAAATGGTAAACACCAGATCGACTGACTACGACGAGAAGGCTGAAATCAAAGAGTTAATGGATTTACTGAAGAGACAACGCGAAGAAGACGAGAGAAGACGACAAGACGAAGAACAGAGACGTCTTGAAGATAAAGAAGACCTCAAAAAGCAACGCGAAGAAGACAAGAGAAGACGACAAGAGGAGGAACAGAGGCGTCTTGAAGATAAAGAAGAACTCAAGAAGCAACGCGAAGAAGACAAAGAAGACCTCCGAAGTATGTTCCACAATATGGGAGTTGATGTAAAAGAAGAAATTGAACAGATCAACGAACAAATAGAAAGTGTGGACAAGAAAGTAGAAAAGGTGAACAGTAAAGTGGAAAATGCAACAGAGGATTGGAACAAACGATGGGAAGAAGTTGAAGGGTTGAAAGAACAAATGAAGGTGATGATGAAAGGCACAGAAGTCAGACATAGAGAACTGACAGAACAGGTGATGGGCCAAACTGATAGAACTCAACCAAGAAGAGTTACTGGAATGTCCCCAGTTCAAAATCGTCCGGAAGAAGATATGCCAATTGTGCAACAGCCTCATGGAACCTTGAAGCCGCCGACTTTTGACGGAGAAACATCGTGGCCCATGTACAGGAGGCAGTTTGAAGCGACAGCTCTCAGCAATGGGTGGAGCGAACAACAGGCAGCAACTGCTCTAATTCTCTCGCTTCGAGGTAAAGCCCTAGAAATCCTCCAGAACATCCCGGAGTCGAAACAGCAAAACTACTTAACAGTGATACAGGCCCTAGATTTGAGATATGGTAACAAGTACATGAGCCAGGTCTACCAGACACAACTAAAGTCAAGGGTGCAGAAGCCAAATGAGACGCTGCAAGAATTTAGTGCCGAAGTGGAGAAGCTTGTGCGACTGGCATATCCCCAAGCCCCAGAAGAATTTGTCAACCAGATTACCGTCCAGACCTTCATCGATGGGGTACTTGACAATGAAATGCAACAAGCTTTAAGGCTCGGAAGGTTAAAAACACTTACAGACTGTGTCATTTATGGTTTGGAATTTGAAGCAGCCAAGAATGCATCTCAACCTCGCCGCAACAGGCTGCGCGAAGTGAAGGAGATAGAGGACCATGCAGACGCGACAGAGGAACTAAGGCAAGAAATGAAGTTGATGAAGGAAGCCATAAGCAAGCTCACTGCAACGGTTGGAGCATGTAAGACGAAATCAGATTGGTCGCACATAGAATGCTACAAGTGTGGTAGGAAAGGGCACATAAGTAGGCAGTGCTCACAAACCCAACAGGTGGCTCGCAGAAGACAAGAATACACCAACAGTGAGCGGCGTCAGGGAAACGACCTGACGCCAGTGTAAGGGGGCGGCAGCTGGCGTGCGAGTCCCAAGGCCCCAAAGTAAAGGTCTCCACTATCCGACGCTACCACGAGAGCCTTGTTATACCTGGCAGCATAGACGGAAGACAATGCAGTTTCACCATCGATACTGGTGCCACTAGATCCGTTGTACGTCCAGACATGTTGCCAAACAAGTCAGCACTCACTACCAACAAACAGCCTGTGTTGGAGACGGCAAAAGGAGATAGAATACCCGTGCATGGAGAGGCCACTGTTTACATTAGGCTGGGCAGTACTGAGCTGCAGGTAAAGGCTGTCGTCGCAGAAATCGTCGACGAATTTATTCTGGGCTTGGATTTAATGGAAGAGTTCGATGTCCTTTCAGTAGACTTCCAGAATAAGATCTTGAGAATCGGCAACGAAGAGTTGTATTTATCTCCACCAGCAGGCGAAGCTAATCCCAGGGTGAGACTTATTGTCGACGAAGGTACACGGATTCCTGGTAACAGTGAGAAGATTGTCAGAGCCAGGCTAGAGAAGAAACTTGATGGTATGTCTGCTCTCTTAGCGGAGCCCCTAAAAGATAGGCATGATGGTGCCCTCGTCGCACGATGCTTAGTAGATCCGAAGAGGACAATACCCATAAGAGTGGCTAACGTGCAAACTAACAGGGTCACATTGAAGAAAGGTGAGGTTATCGCCACTTGCGAGCCCATTGACCGAGTGACGTTGTCAAGAAACGTGACACACACTGCATTAGACAGAAGACTGCCAGTAGAAATAGTAGAGCGGTTCAAGAATTCATGGGGCCAATTGAACAACACGGAGATGGAAATGGCACTGAAGTTCATATTGGAGGAGGCCGATATTTTCGCTCAAGATAAAATCACCGGTCGTACGAGTCTAGTGCAGCACAGAATTAATACTGGCGACGCAAGACCAATTAGACAGCCGCCGAGAAGACTGCCTTTTGCCAAGCAATCAGAAATCAAGGCGATGGTTAACGAAATGCTGGAAGATGGTGTGATCGAGGAGTCTAATAGTCCTTGGTCGTCCCCAGTAGTTTTGGTCACCAAGAAAGACGGCACTATGAGATTTTGCGTGGACTATAGAAAGCTGAATGATGTCACCAAGAAAGACAGTTATCCCCTGCCCCGAATCGATGACACTTTGAACACTTTGGCCGGATCAAAGTGGTTCTCTACATTAGACCTGAAAAGTGGCTACTGGCAAGTAGAACTCCATAAAGACGATAAGGAGAAGACTGCTTTTTCAACCGGGAATGGGTTGTTCCAATTCAAGGTCATGCCATTCGGCTTATGTAATGCTCCTGCCACCTTCGAGCGACTAATGGAGTTAGTGCTGAGAGGACTGACATGGGAAACATGCCTGGTGTATCTCGACGATGTCATGGTGATTGGAAGGACTTTCGATGAACACCTGGCGAATCTGAAGCAAGTTTTCTCCAGGCTGAGAGGGGCCAATCTGCAACTCAATCCCAAGAAATGCGTCCTCTTCCAGAAGAAAGTGAGTTTCCTCGGACATGTCGTTTCTGAAAAAGGGATAGAAACTGATCCAGAGAAAATAAAGGCAGTAAGAGACTGGCCTGTGCCGAAGAACAAACATGAGGTCAGAAGTTTTCTGGGACTTTGCAGCTACTACCGACGCTTTGTGAAGTACTTCAGCAGCATTGCGAAACCTCTGCATAGCCTGACTGAAAATAAGGCCGAGTTCATCTGGTCACCAGATTGCCAAGAGTCTTTTAGAGAACTCAAACATCGTCTTCTCACTGCTCCTATACTGGCTTATCCTCAGGACGAAGGACTGTTCATACTGGACACCGATGCTTCCCAGTATGGCATTGGGGCAGTACTCTCGCAGCTCCAAGCCGGAGAAGAAGTTGTGATAGGCTACTTCAGCAAAAAAAGCAGAAAGGAATTACTGTGTAACCCGGAAAGAACTGCTGGCAGTTGTAAGATCCATCGAACATTTCCACAGCTTCCTGTATGGAAGAACATTCCGCGTGAGGTCGGATCACTCTGCTCTGCAATGGCTTCTGAACTTTAGAAATCCCGAAGGACAGATAGCCCGATGGATAGAGAAACTGCAGAGCTACGACTTCCGGATTGAACATCGAAAAGAAAGAAGTCACGCCAATGCAGACAGCCTGTCAAGAAGACCATGTTCAGTGCATGAATGTAAATTTTGCGAGCGACAAGAGAACAAAGAGATCGACAAAGTAACTCACCAGATCAAACAACTGGTGGCAGGACAGGAGAATAACACCGATCTAGACGTAAATCTTGAATACATCAGAGACGCACAGAAGACAGATCCAGACTTGAAAAATATTAGAGAATGGCTACAAAAGGGGAAAAGACCTGAGTGGCACGATGTGTCCCGGTTTGGGGCGGAGGTTAAAAGCTACTGGCTACAATGGGACTCATTGTGTCTAAAGAATGACATGATCACTCGAAAATGGGAAACTGCAGATGGTAGAGACTGTATATACCAGACCGTTGTGCCAAGTGAGTGCATAAGCAGTGTTCTTCAAGAGTTACACAATAGTAGAGGTGGAGGCCACTTTGGGGTCAACAGGACTCTTGCCAGAGTGAGAGACCGCTTCTATTGGATAAACTGCCGAAGGAGCGTGGAAGAATGGTGCAAAAGATGTGACCAATGTGCTTCAAAGAAAGGACCAAAGACCCGAACCAGAGGAAAAATGATGCAGTACATCTCAGGTACACCGTGGGAGAGAGTTGCCGTAGACATCGCAGGACCTTTTCCCATCACGGAGTCTGGGAACAGATACATAATGGTGGCGATGGACTACTTCTCGAAATGGCCTGAAGTTGCGCCGATCCCCAACCAAGAGGCAACGACCGTAGCAGAAGCCCTGATGGAAAATGTCATATCACGGCATGGCGTACCCTTGGAGATTCACACCGACCAGGGCCGGAATTTCAAATCAGAGGTCTGGAAGAGCCTAATGGACTTGCTAGGCATAAAGAAAACGAGAACAACGCCACTCCACCCTCAATCAGACGGCATGGTAGAACGGCATAACAGGACCATCAATCAGTATCTTGCTATGTTTGTCGACGAGAATCAGAGAACCTGGGACAAGCTGATACCTCTGTTCCTCCTAGCTTACAGAAGCTCTCGGCATGAATCTACCGGCTACACTCCATCCATGATGTTGACCGGCAGAGAGATGCGGTTACCAATCGACATGACGAGACCACCACCGAACGAGGACATAGCGGACCTAGCTACGTTACCTGAGTATGTCGCCGACCTAGAAGGAAAACTGCGCACTATACACAGATGTGTCAGAGATAGGCTCCTCTTAAGCAGTGACCGGATGAAGATGCGCCTGGATCGCAGAGCAACACCCCATACATTCAAGGAAGGTGATGCAGTGTGGCTGTACCAACCAACAAGGAGAAAGGGCCTCAGTCCCAAACTTCAGAAACCATGGGAAGGGCCATACTTGGTGACTAAGAAAATTAACGACCTAGTCTACAGAATCCAGCTGTCTCCAAGAACTAAACCCAAAGTTGTTCACATAGAGAGGTTGAGTCCCTATCGGGGCAACGAACCCCCAAGTTGGCGGCCGGCAAATACTGTTCGGGACGAACAGTCTTAAGGAGGGGGGCAGTGTTACAAAGCTTCTTAACAGATGTAGGTGCGGTGTTGCCACATCTCCAGAACTTCCCCCAACATCTGGGAATTTTTGCACAATCTGGCAACACCGCCTCCCCACCCCCCTGGGGGTGCCTGGGGTGACCCCCCTCAGGCGAAGTCTCAACCCTCTAGGACCAGAAATAACGAAGTTACCAACTTGTACCCCGTCGGAAAGGATAACTGAGGTCTGCACATTCCGAACACCCTGTACATACACCCTGTTAACGCAGAGAACCCTTACAGCCTGTATACGCAAAGAGATCTTATAGTTCGAGAAACACCTCTTGTGTAACATAGGAGTGGTGACCACATTTGGATCATCCTGTATATACATCCCCCTGTATACACACGGGACCGATCTGTATTCACAGAACCTTCTAGTAAAAGAAGGTCCTGGAACGTTCTGGAATGGAACGCTCTAGAAAGGAGGGGAAGGTACGGCGAGTATATAAAAGCGAAAGCAAGCCAGCCCGAGTCAGTTCAGTTCAGTAAGAGAATGTGGTAGTGACTTGAAGAAGCAGTGTAAAGTGTTAAGAGAGTAGTGACTGTAGTACCAGATTAGTGACTTTTGTTGAGAGTAGTAATTGTAAGGCCAGTAAATGAAGTGTTTTGTGAGAGAGACATTCTAGAAATTTTATTGCATCCATATTTAGAGTGTAAATAAAGTTGTTTTGTTAAAATTTAAAGTCTCACTTATCCAGAACCCGGAGAAAACGTAACAATATATATATATATATATATATATATATATATATATATATATATATATATATATATATATATATATATATATATATATATATAATTGCCCAAAGCTATGATGGGGCTGCTGTTATAGCCGGACATTTAGGAGGTCTTCAAGCTAAAGTGTAGGAAACGTTTTCCAGTGCTCTGTTTGTATACTGTTGTGTTCATAAATTTAACTTAATTTTATCCCATAAATCATATTAAAGAATGTAAGGTGTTTTTTGCTACCCTAAGTGGAATGGCTGCTTTTTTTCCAAATCTATGAAGCGCACACAAGCCTATATATATATATATATATATATATATATATATATATATATATATATATATATATATATATATATATATATATATATATATATATTATACGCAAATCAATCCAGAAAATGCTTGCTCTTAATTATAAAGTCAAGAAGCTTAGCGTTGTGACCAAATACGTACCTTGTTAAAAAAAAACTCGGATTACCATAGCTACCTTCATCAGGGTTATAATCGTGGCAAGGTGCAAGTACACACATTTATTTTACTGCATTTTCTCAGTGTATCAACTTAAGAATGTATTCTTTTAAGACAACACCTAGACATTAAGGCTGCCATAGTCATCTTTATCAAGGTTATATAGACTTAGTTATGAATAAAATGCACACATTTAAGTCTTTATAACCCTACTCATCAAAGGTGGTCACCCACAGGAGAGGCGTTTTTCCATTCCAACAAAAAGTTAATAAAATCCTAGAAAAAAATAAAATATAGTAGGGAGATATACATATAATTATATAAAAACAAAGAAACAAGATGTCTAGGTTTATAATTATTTTCTTATTTATGTCGACACCATTTTGATTCCCAAATGCCAAATGAGTTTACTTGCAAAATTTGACCAGGCTAATTTTGCTAGATGTAACTCAGTGCAGCATAAGAACCTTAACAGCTGCGATCCGTATGTGTCAAGCTTATTACATGAAACAAAAAGGTCAAGAAAGCAGACTAATTTAAATATTTAAAAATTAAAAACATCTTTGCAAAAAAACTTGCTCCTAAACGTAAAGTTAGAGGCTTACGGATATGTCCAAACATATGCTGAATTTAAGAAGTAGCTTACCGGTCACCTTTATCAAGGTTACAACGAGTGCAATATGATTCAAATATACACATTACATCATTATAACCCTGAGAACTGCGACCTTTTATTTGAACCACTTGATGGACGCAAACGCCATTTAGTTACAACTTCAGAACATTCGAGGAAAACACCTAGAAAAACCTGAAAGCTAAGATGTTACAAGTAAAACTTACCTAAGCAAAATATTTGCGTTCAGACCATCAAAGCCACTGTTGTCAACATCCAAACATCGACAATACGATTTAAATTTAACAAAGTGCAGCATACGGACCTAAATACCTGCGGCACGGGTGTATTTAGTTTTTAACTTAAAACAAAAAACACAAGATATAACAACATATATTTTTTACATAAAAATTGACACAGAAAATGCTTGCTCTTAATTTAAAAGTCACAAATCTTACCACTTTTATATCCAAATACTTGCCTAGTTAAATAAGTAGGGTTACTATAGTCACCTTCATCAAGGTTATAATATAAGTGTTACAAAACTCAAGTGCACATTTGTTTTATTGCATTCTGTCGCTGTGATCACTATTTAGTAACAACCTTAAAAATTTTCTTTAGGTAAACAGCTAGATATTAAGGCTTTTATAGTCGCCTTTGTCAGGGTTATAATGACCTAAATATGAATCAAATGCACACATTTAGGCCTTATAACCCTAACAAGAAGAACTTTCTATATACCCATGCTCATCAAAGATGGTCTCCTACAGAATGGAAGTTTTTCGATTCCAAGAAAAGGTTAATAAAATTATAAAAAAACTAAAATATTGTATGAGTTATATTATATATAAAAACAATTTGGCTAGGTTCTATAAATATACCATATATTAGACCAAATTTTCTCAACCAGTGAAAGTAAATTAGAAACAGAGAAACCTAACACGAGTGAAACTTACCGATATGATTACACACTTGCTAAATTTAAAACTCCTCTTTGAAAGTGGATTACGAGAGTCACCTTTATCAAGATTATAGTGCCCCTGGAATGATTTAAATATACATACCATGGTGTTATAACCCTGACAACTGCGACCTTTTATTTTAGTCACTTTGTTGGCGGACACACCATTTAATCACAAGTTCAGAACATTCGGGAAAAACACTGCAAGGTAAGATGTTACTAGTAAAACTTACCTAGCGCAAATATTTGCCTTCAAACGCTCAAAACAGGTTTTGTCAAAGTCCAAATATCTACAGCATGATTTGAGTTTTACAACGTGCAGCATAAAAACCTCGACAACTGCGACTCAAGTGTATTTGGTTTGTAACCTAAAAGAAGAACACAAGAGATAATATATATTTTTATAGGCAAATCAATACAGAAAATGCTTGCTCTTAATTATAAAGTCACAAAGCTTACCGATGTGTCCAAATACTTGCCTAGTGAAAAAAGTCGGATTACCATAGCTACCTTCATCAGGGCTATAAGCGTGGCAAGATCCAAGTACACAATTTAATTTTACTGCATTTTCTCAGTGGATCAACTTAAGGATATATTCTTTAAGACAACACCTAGACATTAAGGCTGCCATAGTCATCTTTATCAAGGTTATATAGACTTAGTTAAGAATGAATAGCACACATTGAAGCCTTTATAATCCTAACAACAACTTTCTATATGCTCATACTAATCAAAGGTGGTCACCTACAGAAGAGGCGTTTATCCTTTTCAACAAAAAGGTAATAAAATCCCAGAAAAAATGTAAATATAGTAGGGAGATATACATATAATTATATAAAAACAAAGAAACAAGATTAGATAAATATTATCTAGGTTTATAATTATTTTCTTATTTATGTCGACAACACTTTTTATTCCTAAATGCTAAATGAGCCTTCTTGCAAAATTTGAGCAGGCCAATTTTTCTAGATGTAACTCATAAAACAAATAAACAAGAACCAAAAAAATCTAACACGATTACTTACAGATACGACCAAACACCTGCTAAATTTAAGACTATTTGAAGTTGGATTACGATAGTCACCTTAATCAGGGTTATAGTGTCTCTGAGATTATTCAAATATACATACCTTATAACCCAGACAACTGCAACTTTTCATCATGAATCATTTTATTGGCGGAAAGAGCATTTAGTCACAACTTCGGAACATTCTAGGAAAACAGCCAGAAAAAACTGATAGCACAAGTAAACCTTACCTAAGCAAAATGTTTGTCTTCAGACCATCAAAGCCGCTCGTCTACATCTAGACGTCTACAACATGATTTAAATTTAAACAAATGTACCATATGGACCTCAACATCTGTGACTCGAGCGTATTTGCTTTTTTACCTTAAACAAAAAACACATTTTATGCAAATCAATACAGAAAATACCTGCTCTTAATTACATAGCCAGAAAGCTTACCGTTATGTCCAAATATTTGCCTGGTTAGAAAAATGAGGGTTGCCATAGCAACCTTCTTCAGAGTTATAACTAGTGTCAGGGTTATGAGTGTTAAAGATTCAAATACATATTTACTTTATTGCATTTTGTCAGTGAAAACCATTAAATAACAACTTTAGAAGATATTCTCTATGACACCTAGAAAAGACTAAAATCTAAAATGTTTCAAGTGAAGATGAGCTTCTAGGCAAGATATGTTGTTCTTCTGGTGATTAAAGCTGCCTTGTCAAGGTCTGAATACCGGCGATATGAAGCATATAAATGTTACATTAAAAGATCATACCATGATAACCCTTTTTTAATCCCACAAAAGCCAATGAGGTATGTTAAAATATGGAGTTCATTTTTTTGTATCCAGATTTTCATAGTCGTCTTTATCAAGGTTATAATGAATCAACTATGAATCAAATACACACATTTGATCATTATAACCCTGACAACTACGACCGTTTTATGTCCATATAAGTCAATAATGATCTTCTACAAACGAATCGATCTTCCTGCCAAGAAAATATATTATTAATCGCAATGAGAACAACTGCTACCTATCCTAGTATAAATAATATGTCCAAAACATTCACAATTTTCTTTGAAACAGTAAAATTATAATTAAAATAAAGTTACTTATTTTTCCTTCGTATTCAAACTGCTACAGCTGCTCGTATATAAAGATTATATATAATAACTAACATAATCCAATACACAACTTAGCCTTACAATCCTAACAGTACTGACCATTTTTATATATTAAAATCAAACGAATGTGCCATGTAATTTATTAAATAAACCTGCAACAGCAATAAACGTCTCATACGAGCTGAAATATGAACATTATAGCATATACATAGACAGATTAAGTTGCTTGATCTGCTTTCGCATCCAGACTCACACAATGGGCTTTATCAAGGTTATAATGACCAAGTGGTGAATCAAGCACATACGACTAGGCCTTGTAACCTATAAAACTACAGAATTTAAATGCCCTGTTGATGAAAGATGATCACCTATAAACACAAATCGTTCTCCCGTCGTAAGAAAACATTTATCAGATCAATCAATATACAAATGAATACATTGATGGCGGTTATAACTACTGTGATATGACAAAAATATATATTACGAAAGCTTTGTACCATAAGATGCAATTTTTTCAAATAACCATTTCTTAGCTATCCCCAAATAAATCTAATTTATAAAACAGGCATAAAATGTAAAAGACACCATCGATATAATTTAAATATACACACCACAGCTTGATGTATAGCCTCGACAATGGCCACACTTTCTTTTACCAAAACAAAAAAGCTTATCCTCAGACTATATATAACAGTAATAATAAAATTCACATCAGACATACATTCCCAAAATACATGTGGAAGTCTTACTAAAATATCACAATGATAATTCTTTTACCATTACAAGACGCGCGTGGTCACCTTTATCAAGGTTATAAGAACTGTGATATGATTTAAGTACACACATCACAGCCTTATAACCCTGACAACTGCAACCATTTCTTCCTGATGGGATTGTCACCTAGAAATTACTTACATTCCTGCAACAAATGTTAAATGTCAAACATGCAAAGTGATAAAAAAATTGTTATTAGTTACATAAACAAACATGCTAAAGATTTATAATCCCCACGAACACCAAAAAGGCATCTCTTGCAACACAAGACGAACATAGCAGCCTTTAACAAGTTATAAGATGTCCATGAATTAAATACACATATCACCACTATAATAACCCTCCTAGCTGCCACCTCTTAAGTGTCCAGTTATCTTTGTTAAAACATTTTCTTTGTTTTTTTTTTACTGTTAACGGGGAACCATATAAATATAAAAGTGTCTAAATGAATGATAAAACGGTTCCTAAAAAAGTCTGGAGGCATTAAGTGCATTATGGTAGCGAATTCTCATATAAATATTTTTATTAGCAAATGTCTTTTTAAAGAAACATGCATCAAGTTTGGTTACCAGTATACTCCATCTTGTAGAAACAATGTGCCATATTTCATCAAAATAACTGTTTAAAAATTTTCCGAAAATAAACTTAAATGTTCCCGAAAAAACTGGTTTCCTGGCCAACGAACCTTAAGTTAAATAGCAAGTTAAGCTATTTAAATTTGAAGCATTCACTGAAAATTCGCTACCGTAACGCACTTCCAGCGCCTCGATATTATTTTCCTACAAACATGCATTATATTTCGATGCAAAATGCAAAAATTCAATAATATAAGGCCTGTTCGATTAAGAAAAAAGTAAATTTGTAGCATCAACGACTTATGGGCCAGCCTGTGATTGTAAATTTTAGAAGATACTGGGTCAAGATACCCTTTAATTATCGTATACAACTTTTTCTCGTATATTGTATAATAACGGATATATTGAGCTTTACCTTACGAAAATTCACAAAGAATTATAGACCAGTAAACGATAAGCTCTATAACTGAAACTACTGCCAAAGGATCAGAGAAAGGTTCTACTTGATATGAATTTTCTGGAAATATCTTAGTAAAATGAATGAAAATGGCGGTTAAGCCCAAACTGAGGGGTTTTGTAAAACACTTTTCTTGCTACATTTTTCCTGCATAACCCGTATTCGTTTTATGTTTTTTGCCTAAATTTTGCCAATTTTGACGTTTCAAATGGCGACTTTAACGTTTTAAGAGGAAAATTCCACTTTTTGTTATCTAAACGCATATAATTTTTTTTGTTTTTCAGCTTAAAAATCTCAATTTTAGTACCACAGCTTCCTTTTTATTATATAATAACAATATTATACCCGCGCACCAAATTTGGTTGCCATAACTTTGTTCATCCCGGAGATAGAAAAAAATTCCGAAAGAAAACTCAACATTTTGCGGGAAAAACTCGGCCGATGTTTGTGGCTAACGAACCAACCAACCACCAAATTTAAACTAAATCGGTCCATGTACCTGACCTGATCTGACCTGACCCCGGATATTGGTTCTGGGAGGCCTAGTTCGCGCTCATTTGTAGGAATTTTTTCTAAATTCAAAAGTCGCGATCTCCTATTTTCTGAATTTTTTAAAGAAAATTCACTAAAAAGAAGTGTCACAAAAATTCAGGTTGTGTGTGTGTGTGATCATAAAAATAAGAAAATTATCTAAACAGCACGCAAGTTTTTATCATATCTAGTCGCCAATAACCACATCTAATAAAGTTTTGAGTAAACAACTAAACACCATTTCGTATGTTTCAGCAAAAAGAGTATTTTTGGAAAATAAAACTACATGTCACTTTATAGCATGAAAATGAACCAAAACGCACAAAAACAGTATTTTTTCCTTTTATGTCTTAACTGTCAACCACTTTTATCAAGACTATAGCGATTAAGATATGACGAATAAACACATCTGTCACATAACCTTGACATTAACCACTTGTATTAAATCTCCTGCAATTTAAGATAATGTATTCATGCAGTAAATCTTAAAATAAACCCGAAAAGGCAATAAACCATTCATCCTGCCAAAGCTGAAAATTATATCTAAAACATAGAAAGTTATTTGTTCCAGACGCTTGTAGCCGCTTTTCTTGAGGTAAGATTGAGATGGAATTCAAATACACACCTATAAGTTTTATAACCCTGATAACAGCCACCATTATCATATATAACACAATTGCAAATAATTTCGTAAGTGCGCTATGTGAAAACTGGAACCTGTGATGAGCACTAATAAGTACACTTGGAGAACACCCAAATCACCACAACACATATTTCAGAGACCTTACGATCGTTTCGTTGACAAAGTCAACATCTTCAGAGGAAGAAAAATTCTAACAAAAAACTAGATCCCGTATATTTATATCGCGTCAAGGTAAACGAACTAGTCCGAAGTAAAGTTGTCGTCCAAGAACGATCGTTTGATTATTGCGCAGTGAAACAGGTCAGAGACCTGCTTTAATCTTTTGGTCGACAAATTTATGACCCTTATCTAATATAGGTATTAAAAGGACCAGAGTTCTTTAAAGAAACGGCACGTTTCTTTTCGATCTAGAAATTTACTATGTGGATATTGGTTCATGCCGATAAAGACATCTGGTGAGATAAACAACATAAACTCAACTCATCTCTTTTAAAAATAGAAATCTAAAAACCCAGATGTCTGTCTCACCGTATTAACTTTAACAAAGGAAAAATAGTTCAACTAAAATACTACATAAAAACTATATTTATATTGATTTTAATTCTACGTGAAAATATTTATATTGACTACATATATACAAAAAACCGAACCGATATTTAAATCAAGACAAACATAGTGATTAGTATATGTATAAACCGGTCGAGTTATTGACAATAATTTATTATTCTACCAGCCAAATTAGAAATAATTAAGCGGTCAAATGCAAAGAGAAAACAAAGAGCTAGAAATTACAGGTGCCGCACGGTTTAATGAAGTTTTGTTCTTAATAGACCTTTATATAAAAATACTTTCTAATGAATCAAGCATAGTTTGATGTCTGACGTTTTTGACAAGTTTCAAATTTTCTTTGTCAATGTGGTGGTTATTATCCCATATATGTTGTGCCACACATATCGTAACTGTGCGAGATGTTCACGAAATCTGGTGACTATGTTTCTCCTAGTTTAGCCCACGTATTTAAGATCACAATCTTTGCAACTAATCTCATAAATTCCGAACATTTCAGTGACTTTGTCTTTGTCTTTCGTATCACCCAACAAATTTTTAATACCTATATTAGATAAGGGTCATAAATTTGTCGACCAAAAGATTAAAGCAGGTCTCCGACCTGTTTCACTGCGCAATAAACAAACGATCGTTCTTGGACGACAACTTTACTTCGGACTAGTTCGTTTACCTTGACGCGATATAAATATACGGGATCTAGTTTTTTGTTAGAATTTTTCTTCCTCTGAAGATGTTGACTTTGTCAACGAAACGATCGTAAGTTCTCTGAAATATGTGTTGTGGTGATTTGGGTGTTCTCCAAGTGTACTTATTCTTAAGTGTATTAATACAAACCTACAAAAGCAATTGAGGGATTTTAAAGTACAGAGTTCTTCAATTTTTTTCGCATCCAGATTTTCATAGTCGTCGAGGTTATAATGAATGAATATGAATCCAATACTCACATTTGAGCATTATTATCCTGGCAACTACAACCTTTTTATATATTTCAACAACACACCACGAGGGCTTACAGCCTAAATACTATCGTACCGTGGGTGTCGACAAGGAGGAAAGAGGCAACTTATTAATTCTGGACTTGAAGGTTTGGGGGTTCGGAGAAGGAAAAACATGTGCCCGTAAGGAATTCCACTATTAAGTTGCTTGATCTGCTTGCGCATCCAGACTCCCACAATGGGCTTTATCAGGGTTTTAATGACCAAGTGGTGAATCAAGCATACATGCCTAGGCCTTGTAACCTAGAAAACTACAGAATTTTTAAAGGCCATGTTGATGAAAGACGATCACCTATAAGCAAATCGTTCTCCCGTCGTAAGAAAACATTTATGAGATCAATCAATATACAAATGAATACATTTATGACGATTATAACTACTGTTATGACAAAAATATATATTACGAAAGCTTTGTACCATGACAAGATGCAATTTTTTCAAATACCCATTTCTCAGCTATCCCGAAATAAATCTAATTTATAAAACAGGCATAAAATGTAAGAGACAGCATCGATGTTATAACAGGGATATAATTTAAATATAGACACCACAGCTGGATGTATAGCCTCGAGAATGGTCACGCTCAAAAGAGCTAATCCTCGGAGCATATATAACCGTAATAATAAAATTCACATCAAACATACATTCCCAAAATGCATGTGGAAGTCTTACTAAAATATCATAATGATATTTCTTTTACAATTACAAGAAGCGCATGGTCACCTTTATCAAGGTTATAAGAGCTGTGATATGATTTAGGTACACACATCACAGCCTTATAACCCTGACAACTGCAACCATTTCTCCCTGATGGAATTGTCACCTTAAAATTACTTAAATTCCTGCAACAATGGCCACACATTCTTTTACCAAAACAAAAAGTATAATCCTCAGACTATATATAACAGTAATAATAAAATTCACATCAAACATACATTCCCAAAATGCATGTAGAAGTCTTACTAAAATATCATAATGATATTTCTTTTACAATTACAAGACGCGCATGGTCACCTTTATCAAGGTTATAAGAACTGTGATATGATTTAAGTACACACATCACAGCCTTATAACCCTGACAACTGCAACCATTTCTCCCTGATGGATTGTCACCTTAAAATTACTTAAATTCCTGCAACAATGGCCACACATTCTTTTACCAAAACAAAAAGTATAATCCTCAGACTATATATATAACAGTAATAATAAAATTCACATCAAACATACATTCCCAAAATGCATGTAGAAGTCTTACTAAAATATCATAATGATATTTCTTTTACAATTACAAGAAGCGCATGGTCACCTTTATCAAGGTTATAAGAACTGTGATATGATTTAAGTACACACATCACAGCCTTATAACCCTGACAACTGCAACCATTTCTCCCTGATGGAATTGTCACCTTGAAATTACTTAAATTCCTGCAACAATGGCCACACATTCTTTTACCAAAACAAAAAGTATAATCCTCAGACTATATATAACAGTAATAATAAAATTCACATCAAACATACATTCCCAAAATGCATGTAGAAGTCTTACTAAAACATCATAATGATATTTCTTTTACAATTACAAGAAGCGCATGGTCACCTTTATCAAGGTTATAAGAGCTGTGATATGATTTAGGTACACACATCACGGCCTTATAACCCTGACAACTGCAACCATTTCTCCCTGATGGAATTGTCACCTTGAAATTACTTAAATTCCTGCAACAATGGCTACACTTTCTTTTACCAAAACAAAAAAGCTAATCATCAAGATTATATATAACCGTAATAATAAAATTCACATCAAACATACATTGCCAAAATGCATGTAGAAGTCTAACTATAATTTCATAATGATAATTCCTTTATCATTACAGGACGCGCATGATCACCTGTATCAAGGTTATAATAACTGTGATATGATTTAAGTACACACATCACAGCCTTATAACCCTGACAAGTGCGATATTCTTAGTCGTGAAAAGCCACCTTTATCAAGATTATAAGATTTTCCTATGATCAAAATACACATAGACACCTCTATAACCCTGGCAACTGCGACATTCTTAGTCTTGTGAAAAGATGATCTCAATGCACATAAAAACATCTCTATAACACTATCAACTGCAACATTCTTAGTCCTGTGAAAAAATGATCCCTACTTTTTTGCCTATAAATTATGAACTATAATAATATTTAAATAAAATATCAAACTCATCGTTAAACCTTTACCAACAAGCAACACCAAAGTAGTGGCGTCTGGCGTCCTTGGACAGCGAGTCGAGCATATCCACCTTTATCAAGGTTGTAAGATGTTCCTATGACCTAAATACACATAAAGTCACCTATATAACCCTGACAACTGCGACATTCTGAGTCTTGTGAAAAGATGTTCCCTGCTTTCTAGCCTACAAATCGTGAACTAAATAAATATTTAAATGAAATGTCAAACTTACCGTTAAAGCTTTACTAAGAACGAATACCAAAGTAGAGGCCTCCTTTAAAAGCAAGACGACCATAGCCGCCTTTAGCAAGACATAAAGACACCTTTACAACACTGGCTACTGCGACATTCTTAGTCCTGTGAAAACATGTTCCTTACTTTCTACCCTAAAAGTCGTGAAGTATAATAATATTTAGATAAATATCAAAAGCACCGTTGAACCTTTACCAACGACAAACACCAAAATAGTTGCCTCTTTTAAAAGCGAGACGAGCATTGTCGCCTTTATCAAGGTTGTAAGATGTTCGTATGACCTAAATACACATAAAGACACCTATATAACCCTGACAACTGCGACATTTTTAGTCCTGTAAAAATATGATCGCAACTTTCTCGCCTGAAAATTATTAACTATAATAAATAATATTTAAATAAAACATCAAACTCACCGTTCAACCTTTACCAACAGCGAACACCAAAATGGAGGCCTTCTTTAAAAGCAGGACGAGGATAGCCGCCTTTATCAAGGTTGTAGGATGTTACTTATGACCTCAATGCACATAAAAACACCTCTATAACCCTGAGAACTGCGACATTCTTAGTCTTGTGAAAATATGATCCTTAATTTCTCGCCTATAAATTATTAGCTATAATAACATTTAAATAAAATATCAAACTCATCGTTAAACCTTTACCAATAACCAACACCAAAGTAATGGCGTCTGGCGTCCTTTAAAAGCGAGACGAGCATAGCCGCCTTTATCAAGGTTATAAGATGTTCCTATGACCAAAATACACAAAGACACCTATATAACCCTGACAACTGCGACATTTTTAGTTGTGTAAAAATATGATCCCTACGTTCTCGCCTATAAATTATTAACTATAATAATATTTAAATAAAAAATCTAACTCACCGTTCAACCTTTACCAACAGCGAACACCAAAATGGAAGCTTTCTTTAAAAGCAGGACGAGGATAGCCGCCTTTATCAAGGTTGTAGGATGTTTCTTATGATCTCAATGCACATAAAAACACATTTCTAACCCTGATAACTGCGACATTCCTAGTCGTGAAAAATGTTCCTTACGTTTTAACCTATAAATGGTGAACTATAAAAAGTTCTTATAATATGTTTTATATAAATGAGGAAAACAAATCATTATTTAACTAAAATAAATAGAGAATCAACAAAACTAAAAGCTTAGAGACCAAAATCTTACAAATGGTATGTTAGCATGAAAATATACCATGTTCGTTAAAACCCACCACACATGGAAAAATAATTGACAGCTCAGCAACAAGGAAAGTTCTTTTTCTTCAAAAGCTACTTTGACTATGTTCAAAATAAACCATCATTTCGATACCAACACCCTAGCTTTCACAAATAAAAGCTTGTTCTTTTCCTATCCAGTATCAATGATCTAAATACACATAAATACACATATATAACCCTGACAACTGCCACATTCTTAGTCCCGTGAAAAGATGTTCATTATCTTCTAGCCTGTAAATTATTTACTATATTAATATTTAAATAAAATATCAAACTCACCGGTAAACCTTTACCAACAACGAACACCAAAATAGTGGCGTCCTTTAAAAGCTAGGCGAGCATAGCCGCCTTTATCAAGGTTATTAAGATGTTCGTATGTTAATACACATAAAGACACCTATATAACCCTGACAACTGCGACATTTTTGCTGTAAAAATATGATCCCTACTTTCTCGCCTGTAAATTATTATCTATAATAATATTTAAATAAAACATAAAACACACCGTTAAACTTTACCAACAACGAACACCAAAATGGAGGCATCCTCTGAAATCAAACGACCATAGCCGCCTTGATTAATGTTACAAAAGTATTCTATGACCTAAATACACATAAAGGACACCTATATAACCCTGACAACTGCGACATTCTTAGTCGTGTGAAAAGATGTTTCTTACTTTCTCGCCTGTGAATTATTAACTATAATACTATTTAAATAAAACATAAAACACACCGTTAAACTTTACCAACAAACACCAAAATGGAGGCCTCGTTTGAAAGCAAGACGACCATATCCGCCTTTATCAAGGTTATAAAAGTATTCTATGACCTAAATACACATAAATACCCCCATGTAACCCTGACAACTGTGACCTCAGTCCTGTGAAAAGATGTTCCTTACTTTCTCACCTGTAAATTATTAACTATACTAATATTTAAAAAATATATATCAAACTCACCGTTAAACATCTACCAGCAACGGAACCAAAAGGGAGGACTCCTTTAATAGCACCTCTATAACCCTGACAACTGAGACATTAGTCTTCTGAAAATCTATAGCCGCCTTCATCAAGGTTATAAAAGTATCCTATGACCTAAATACACATAAAGATACCCATATAACCCTGACAACTGCGACCTTCTTAGTCCTGTGAAAACATGTTCCTTACTTTCTCGCCTGTCAATTATTAACTATAATAATATTTAAATAAAATATCAAACTCACCGTTAGACATCTACCAACAACGAAAAACAAAAGGGAGGACTCTTTTAAGAGCATCTCTATAACCCTGACAACTGCGACATTCTCAGTCTTGTGAAAATATGATCCTTACTTTCTCGCCTATAAATTATTAACTATAATAACATTTAAATAAAATATCAAACTCATCGTTAAACCTTTACCAACAACAAACACCAAAGTAGTGGCGTCTGGCGTCCTTTAAAAGCGAGACAAGCATAGCCGCCTTCTTCAAAGTTATAAAATGTGCATATGATCTAAATACACATAGACACCTCTATAACCCAGACAACTGCGACATTCTTAGTCCTGTGAAAAAATTATCCCTACTTTCTAGCCTACAAATCGTGAACTATATTTATATTTAAATGAAATGTCAAACTCACCGTTAGCATGAAATTATCGTAAAGCATTACGATTGGAGTGACAAATATTAGTCCAGTCTCGCTTGGTAACGTCCAAATGCTAGCGCTATGGCTGAAATACAACAGTGCCAGCCAATGAACTCTTTAAGAACTGCGACATTTTGATAAATTGGTGTTCTCCAAGTGTACTTATTAGTGCTCATCACAGGTTCCAGTTTTCACATAGTAAATTTGTTGCTTAACTAAAAGTCAAAACATATAAGGGTATCAGTTTGCTGCCTATCAAACTAAATCTAGTTATAAAATACAAAACTTACCGATTTTGCCGTCAATTACCACCAGAGAAACAACTCTTTAAAAGCAAGTTATATAGACTCCTTTGACAAAGTTATAAGCCATACCCATCATTAAAATTAACACCTGGCAATATAATAAGTTTGACAATTGCGACGTCTTAAATACTCATTTCATTATGTCCAAACATTTTCTTCACCTCCTTGCTTATATATGCTAAACGGTATGACTTATGCACGTCTTCATAATTAAATTTACCCAAAACATTACGACTAGAGCCATAAATAAACCACCCTTATGTACGATCCACATTCCTGCAAAAATAAATTAAAAACATTTACAAACACTAAATCCTTTCTGCTCCAAGGCTGGTATATTTCAACTAAATGTTCCTCTCTTGACATGCCTAGCTACCTAAGTTACATACCACCTGCGTATTTTTTACCTTTATCAGGTTAAGACCTTTGATATGACAAACGCACATCACACTCTAATACGGTGACAACTACAACCCTCTAGTGTAACCATTTCCATCACTGAAAGTTTTCGATGCAAAAACTTGTAATGATGCAGTAACTACCAATAAGGAAGGCCATAACATCCAAGAGTATTAAAGATATTCTTCCATATTCTATTGCCTATAACTGAATTCATTAAGGTTATTACAGTGATATAATTCAAATATACATACTACAACTATATAGCCATGTTAACTACCAAATAATATAAGCCTTACATCTACTTTAATCTGTGAAAAACCTTTGCAAATTTACTTAATCACTGCAAATGGAAAAGGTGTAGAAAAGAAAATGTTTGCTCATCTTCAAGTGCGCATAGTAACCTCCATTACAATTAGAAGGTACTATAATATGATTTATGTACACACACCACAATATTACAAACCCAAACAACAACTATCTTAATTTCTGGGCCTAATATCATCAGTGTAAAAATGTTTACATAAGCAAAAAGTCTCACAAAAAGCAAAACTAAACATATAACATATTTAAATTTTCACTCCCATCAAAAAAATATAACCGTTTTTATCAAGGTTACAATGATTGTGAAAATTCAAATACGATGTTTTAAATTAACAGTTCGTTCGCTGTTTTCGGCGATCAAAGTATCATCTTTAAAATTATAATAATACAATGAAATTAGGTCATAGCATTATGAATAAAGCGATATAAAATAAAACTATGATGGCCACAGTGGCATAATTTAAAAGTTTCAATGTTGGCGAGATGATTTAAATGCAACATATGACAAGCACATTATCTCTAAAAAATATGAGGTGGACTTATTCGTGTACTTAGCTAATGGAAATCAAAGCAGTAGATTATAGAATCTAACTGCTGCATAGTCAATTGTTATGTAATGTACATGTAAAATTCAACGCCCAACAAAACCCCATCTTTCAAACCAAGACAAACAGAGCCGCCTTTATCACGGTCATAAATTATTATTTTTTTAAATTTCAACAACACACCACGAGGGCTTACAGCCTAAATACTATCGTACCGTGGGTGTTGACAAGGAGGAAAGAGGCAGCTTGTTAATTCTGGACTTGAACGTTCGGAGGAGAAGGAAAAACATGTGCCGGCAAGGAATTCCACAACTTGGAAGTCCTCGGGACAAAAGAGCGGGCATAACAAGATGTTCTAAGTCTGGTGACCTGAACAGTAAAAGGGTGCATTCGCTTTGTTCCCCTGGTAGATCTGTTGGAGGCAGCAGGTGGGGGAACTATGGAGGAAAGCTCATCTGAGCAGTGCCCGTGCAGATATCTATAAAAGAGAGAGAGAGGTCACCAACGGCACGTCGGTGGGCAAGGGATAGCAGCCTTTGGGTGAGGGTAGGGTCACCGATGAGACGTATAGCTCTCTTTGGAATGGAGTCCAGGATAACGAGTGTAGAAGCGGCAGCGGTACCCCAGATGTGGGAGCAGTATTCGAAGTTTGGCCTTATTTGTGAAGTATATAAGGTATACAGATTAGCTGGTGAAAAGTATTTGCGAGCCCGGAAGAGGAAACCTAATTTCTTAGCAGCCGCTTGTGCAATTGATGTGACATGTTGGTGCCAATTAAGATTTCGATCCACAGAAATGCCAACAAGAGAAAAGGACTCATTACTTTGAATAACTTGGTTGTTCATTGTGATGGGTCTTGGGCTGGTGTATCTCTTGTGAGAAAGAAAGCAAGACTTAGTTTTGGTGGGGTTGAATTGTACAAGATTTCTACTTCCCCAGTCTAATATTTTTGGAGATCCACGGAGACAGAACCCTCCATGAGTCTGCGATCCTCATCTAATTGGAATAAAGAGACAGGCTTAGAATATTGTATATTTGAATGGAGGGTGCTGTCGTCCGCGTAGCTGTAAACTGGGTTAGATGTGCTAGAGAGGAGATCATTGATATGGAGAAGAAACAAAGTAGGGGCTAAAGCTGAACCTTGAGGAACTCCTGCATTAATTGGATACAGTTTAGAGGAACGGCCATCCACAACAACAGATCGGCTCCTGTTGGAGGGGCAATTTGCTGCCCAGGTACAAAGTTTTGGTGGTAGGCCATAGGCCGGTAGTTTATTAAGCAGCGCTGCGTGCCAGACCTGGTCGAATGCTTTGGATATGTATAGAGCAACAATCTGGGATTCACCGTGTTGTTCGATAGACTTGTTCCAAGAATGGGTGACAAAGGAAATGAGGTCGGCAGTCGATCTGTCGTGGATTAGACTGTGTTTTTCGAGAAATTTTAGTAATTCGGTGTTTATATACTTTTCCATCACTTTAGAGACGACTGAAAGGAGAGAAATAGGCCTGTAGTTGCTAGGAAGCGCTTTGGATCCTTTCTTGGGGATGGGTTGTACTCGAGCAGTTTTCGAGTTACTAGGGAATATGCCTTTATTATAAGATATCTAAAACCGACGAGTCAGGACAGGAGCAAGCTCTGGTGCGCATTTTTTGAGAACAATTGCTGGGATCTCCTCAAGGCCAGAGGCTTTCCTGGTATTAAGAGAAGAGAGCATCTTTCGTACCTTTTTAGTTTTGAAAATGATATCCGTCATTTTATGCGCGACATTGGGGACTGTTGGTGGTTGAACATTTGGAGGTAGGTTGAGAGTATAATTGCCGGCGAACAACGAAGCAAAAGTTCAGCCTTGCCCAGGGCGGTAGAAACAATTTCATCCCCTGAGACAAGAGGTGGGAACGTGCTTTTGCAGAAATTATTCCCAATAGATTTAGCAAGAGTCCAGAAGGGCATGCCGCCGTTGAAGCTTAAGAGGATTTTGTTTTTGATGTGGTTATTAAACGAGTTTTTTGCCTCAGAAAGCATGTGGTCATAGCGATTTCTTGCGTCATTAAATGCTTGACGATTTTCTTGACTGGGATTGTGTAGAAGCGTTTTGTGAGCTTTGACCTTTTCAAGTCTGGCCTTGTCACAGGATTCAGAGAACCAGGGCTTTTGATAGGCTGAAGAGGTTTTCTGTGTACGTGGGATAAATAATTCCATGCCAGCTTGGATAATTTCGGTGACGTTTTGTGAGATATCAGAGGGGTCAGGATGAGAGAATCAGACAGACGTCCATGGAAATGAGGAAAAGTAATCCCGCATTTCGTCCCAGTTTGCGGAGTTGTAGTGCCAAACGATACGTGGGTGTGATGACTGTGTGACCTCGGGTTGCACTGCGCAGGAAGCAGTGACCATGCCGTGGTCTGAGCGACGAAGGGGGGCGGTGACTGATATCTTATATCATTCAGGTTTTGTAGTAAGAAGGAGATCCAAGGGATTTGAGCTGTGTGTTGGGATACGAGGAAAGTAAGTAGGTTGCTGAACCATATTGGCTAAAGAATTGCTGACTGCAAAGGCCTCCGCTGCTCTCCCTTGCGGATCGGTTTTTGAAGATCCTAGCCATTCCTTATTATGGACATTGAAGTCACCAAGAATAGTGACCTCGGAGGAAGGATATTCAGAAATCAGATAGTCGGTTTTTTTCAGAAAGGTAGTCAAAGAGCTGGACAAAGTTGTTGTCAGAAGGCGACCGGTAAATGCAACAGATGAATTTAGTTGCAGCCCTGAGAGAGAGAGAGAGAGTTTTCTCCATAGTATGTCTTTTCTTCCAGCTTCTAAATTGGGGAGTCTGGTGGAGGGTAGATTGCTACGGACGTATGCGCACACGCCTCCACGCAATCTAAAGGAAGTAAGGAGCTCATACCCCGGGAAATTAAGGTGAATAGTGGCTGTTTTGGCACTGATTTGGGTTTCAGTGAGGAAGAGGAGTTGGGGCCTGTTAGCCTGGAGGAAATGGTGGACGGAGTTCAGGTTAGAATTTAGGCCACATATATTCGAAAAGGATATGTTAAATCTTTATGTTCGTGCCCCCTGTACACCCCTCTCCCGGAGATCCGAATGTAGGGATATTTTGCCTCCAAAATATTGTGTACAAGGAGGAGCCATCATCATTTTTGCTTATAAGGGAAACCGACTCATACACCAGAAACGGAAACATCTGTTGGGACTTCACCGGCCCCTTGATGTATGGGGTGGTACCTCCTCGGGCGTGAAAAAATCATTTACTAATACATAAAGGAAAATTCCACTACCACCTGCTATGGATTGGATTGAATCAATGTCTACCCCTTTAAAAATGAGATTAATAAAGGAACTATCAATTGTCCAATAGTTATGCTTTTCGACATAGTAGGAGGATACAAAACATTATCATTTTGCATCCATGCCTATTGTCGGTGGTAAAGGGAACTGAGACGAACAGAGATTATAAAACGTGCTTATGATTCAAATATACATTCTCATTTCAGCCACAAACGTGTAAACTCCTTGCTGGATTAATAATAATTAACCAATAATAATATAACTTAAGGTAATTTCAATGTTCTTTATATCCAGACTCAGGTGGCTGCCTTTATCTAGGTTATATTTAAAACACCCATCTTGAACTTATGGCCTTTACAAGTGTCACTTTATTCTAATCTATTTCAATTCCCCAACAAACAATCCGTCATCCTTTTAAAAACGCTATAAATTATGGCTACAACATAAAAAGTTGTTAAGTCCGAGAATGAGAATCCTACCTATCCACACAAACAATGTATTTGTAGCAAACGTAACAGCTACATAGACAACTGTTATAATATGTGACCGGAATATCAAACTCACCGTTAAAGTTTTGAGAACAACGAACATCAATATAGATGCCTCCTTTATAATAAAGATGGACACACAAGGTTATAAGACGTGCCTTATGATTTAAACATACATACGACACCCCTATAACCCTGACAAGTGCGACCTCCGATTATCCATTTTGTCCACTGGAAACATTTCCTTTACTGGCTAGCATATTGTTAAGCAATTGATGTCTCTTCTTTTAGAATGTGGTATTATAGACCATTCGTAGCCCGTATTTGTTCCCGGTAGATTCGTCGTAACCAACCTCGTGTGTTCCATCAATGACTGGTCTAGATTACTGGGCAATGAACATTCTGTGGACGTAATCTATCTCGACTTTAGCAAAGCCTTTGACAAGCTTCTTCACGATCTTCTCCATAAATTGGAAAATGTGGTATTTTGCTGTGCAGGATCAGGGTGTTTTTATTCAATAGATCATTTTCTGTCAAGGTGGGTTCCTGCAAATCGCACATGAGAACTGTATCTAGTGGTGTGTCTCAGGGATCGGTCCTCGGACCGATTCTCCTCGTAATTTATACTTTAGACTTTTTTACAAAAAGTGCTGGGCTGATTCCTCCCCTCGCGGCAGAGTCTGCATGCGAGATCCCCCTCGAACCGCCCCAGTTTATGCAGGTGTTTCTTGACGGCCATGTGTCCCGTCAAGAGACCTGTTGTGTTTCTGAGCTGTCCTCTGCTAAGATTTAGCAGCTCCCCAGTTGTCTTTGAACTGGATTCGTCAATTATTGACTTCCCATATCTGAGCCCTGGACAGTCTGCTCAGTACACCTTGTGTTGGTTTCTGACCCAGGACTTAATGGCTCCCCTGGCAGTGCTCTTTGTCACGCCCAGAGCCGGTTCTGGTCCCATAAATGGTTCTGCTGACCCTCTTTTCGCGAGGCTTAAAGATCTTACGATTGTTTCACTAACAAAGCTAGCTTCATCAGAGGATGAAAAAGAAGATTTTTCATGCCCCGATTGCGCTAACTTTGTTAGTGAAACAATCGTCAGGTCTTTAAAAAGTTGTGTTAGGGTGATTTCGGTTCTCCAAGCGTCGAGGATGAAAAAGAAGAATTTTTCATCCTCTGATGGTGCTGACTTTGTTAGTGAAACGATTGTCAGCTCTTTAAAAAGATGTGTTGTGGTGATTTGGGTTCTCCAAGTGTACTTATATAAGATCCCGTTCTATTTGGATGTAGCTTAGTCAATAGTATTTAAAGTAAAATTAACGGAATATCGGCCTGCCAGAGCGCGTTGATACTTCTTACTAGGTTCATTTTCAAGTTGTGTCTATGAAGGAAATTTCGCTTATACAGAGGTAACTACTTTCGAATTTCCGAAATTTATTTTCAAACGGGCGCGAAATAGATCCACATCCAAGGTCAGTTTTCGTATGTATGTATATATATATATATATATATATATATATATATATATATATATATATATATATATATAAGTTTTTCCATGGAAAATTGCATCTTTTTTATTTTCTTCTCAAATGTGACGACGACCAGGTCTATGTACAAATTTCGTATTTCACGGTCACCAGATTCTTGTTTATGGAAGCTTTACTCCTTCGTGCAGGTTTGGTATGATGTTCGAGATAGCTATTTAGCTATAAGAATATATACAACGTTATGTACACAAAAGACTTTATTTATTTCAACGAGAACACAATATATCACTTAATACAAAGCCTAGTCTACTTATATACACTTCTATAGATATTTGTACAATGGTCACATTGCCGATCTCCTTATACCGCAAGACAAGACGATTCAGATGCCGAGGGCGTTAGCACGTTAGCTCCATTTCGGGGCAGGTCTTGGGGCACGGACTTACATGGGCCAAGAGGGAAATGGGGGCGGAGACGATTCGGCTGAAGAGGGCGTTCGCACCTCAGCTCCACCTAGTGGCAATAGTTGGGGCACGGATGTACACGGCCCAAGAGAATGGTAAGCGAAGGTCGGTTTTGCTAAAGAGGACGTACACACCTTAGCTCCACCTAGCGGTAATACTTTAGGCACGGACGTTCACGGCCTAAGAGAGTGGGATGGGAAGGTAGGTTTCGCTAAAGAGGACGTACACACCTTTCTTCTCAAATGTGACGACGACCAGGTCTATGTACAAATTACGTGTTTCACGGTCACCAGATTTTTGTTTATGGAAGCTTTACTCCTTCGTGCAGGTTTGGTATGAGGTTCGGGATAGCTATTAAGCTATAAGAATATATACAACGTTATGTACACAAAAGACTTTATTTATTTCAACGAGAACACAATATATCACTTAATACAAAGCCTAGTCTACTTATATACACTTCTATAGATATATGTACAATGGTCACATTGCCGATCTCCTTATACCGCAAGACAAGACGATTCAGATGCCGAGGGCGTTCGCACGTTAGCTCCATTTCGGGGCAGGTCTTGGGACACGAATTTACATGGGCCAAGAGGGAAATGGGGGCGAAGACGATTCGGCTGAAGAGGGCGTTCGCACCTCAGCTCCATAGTGGCAATAGTTGGGGCACGGACGTACACGGCCCAAAAGAATGGGAAGCGAAGGTCGGTTTTGCTAAAGAGGACGTACACACCTTAGCTCCACCTAGCGGTAATACTTGAGGCACGGACGTTCACGGCCTAAGAGAGTGGGAGGGGAAGGTAGGTTTCGCTAAAGAAGACGTACACACCTTAGCACCATCTAGCGGTAATACTTTGGGCACGGACGTTCGCGGCCCAAGGGAATGAAAGGGAAAGGTTGGCTTCGCTAAGAGGACGTGCACACCTTAGATCCACCTAGCGGTAATACTTGAGACACGGGCGTTCGCGGCCCAAGAGAATGCTTCTTCATTGCCTTTGACTCCCGAGTGACCCGGCACGCAGATGAGGGTCACCTCATTCTGCCCAGCCAGGTCGCTCGTCTCGTCTCAGCACTCACTTACCAGCCAGGAATTTACCCGTGGGCTACTTAGTGCCTTAAGGGCTGCCTGGCTGTCTGTGGCTATGAGGATCCACTTGTTGGTGTAGCTCCTCCTCTTGTTCTCCCGCACACAGTGCAGGATGGCGTACATTTCGGCCTGAAACACCGTTGCATGGGCTCCGAGGGAAATACTATGACTTACCCTCGGTCTTTCCGAGTAAACACCTGCCCCCGTCCCACGCTCCCCGTCGGATCCGCCCGTGAACCAGACAAGCGCGTCCCGTGGTATGCCCGGCGACCCCTCCCGCCATGCCTCGCGGTCGGGGATTTTCACTGCAAAGTTTTTTCCCTGCAGATTCGCGGGCTCGCGAAGTCCGACTTTAATTCAAGCATAGTCTCCTTCACGATCTCCTGAATTTTGCAGTGGCCCCTGAATCCTGGGTTGATTTTCAGTCTACCATTGCAGGCTAGTCTGTATAGTCCTAGCCTGGCCTTCTTTATAATAACTAAGTGTGGGGGGGGGGTATCCAGCAACACCTCCATGGCGGCTGTTAGATAATACTTCAGAGTTACTCAGATCACTGAATGTCAGTAGCACAACATATGCCAACGATAAAAAAATATATGGCGATGCTTATTGAGGGTGACACAATGTAGGAAAACCTGTATTTTGTCAATGAAGAGAGTGCCGCATGGAAAATCCCTCTGAGTTTGGACAAGTGTGGTGTGCTTTACATAGGAACGAGAAATGCCAAACGTTCCTATTATCAGTCAGCGGTCAGCAAAGTTTCTACTCAGTCTGATCTTGGCATCATCACCTCACCCAATTTGTCGTGGACTCCTCAGGCAGAACAAGCCTTAAAAAGTAAATAGCGTGCTCTGCCTCTTGAGGAGTGTTCCGGCATCTTGAATCTCAGTTCGCCGCCAAACTCTATTCACTGTATGTGAGAGCCCATCTGGAACTTGGAGTTCCAACCTGTACCCCGATACTGATTGGAGACCTGAAAACAACAAAGCTTTCGGCTACGTTCAAACATATAAACAAATGTATCATCCTCTGAGGACGCTAACTTTGTTAGTGAAACAATCGTCAGGTCTTTCAGAAGATGGGTTGTGGTGATTTGGGTTCCCCAGGTGTGCTTACCCAAACCTAATGCCCAAACCTATGCCTAATTTAAAAAGTAGATTACCTTAGTCACCTTTATCAGGGTTAAAGGGAGTTCACTATGATTCAAATACACATATCACACCTCTATAGCCCTGACAACTGCCGCCTCTTGATTATTACTGTTTATCATGGAACCACCGCCTGTTGGCAACTTATTCCTTTGGGTCAAAACCTAGAAGAAACAGTAAAACGTTAGAAACGAAACTATTAGACAAAATAATATATTTCCTGCGATCAGATGCGGATATCCACCTTTATTAAGCTCATAATTACTGTACTGATGAAAATTCACAAAACACCCCTGTAACCCTGACAAATGTGGCCAAGTTTCAGTGTTATCTTCCTGCTTGAAAGTAGTTAATTAGGCAAAGTAAGGTAATAAAGGTAAAATAAATATTTGCAACTGAGTTCTCCAAAAAAAAAAAACAGCATATCAATTTCCCCGACCTATTGCCCTGACTTTGATCTTCTACAATCTACCCTCAAAATGTGTAACATACTAAAACAGAATACAGTAGGTCATCGTCTCATGGCAGAAAACACGCTTCCCCATTTAAAATACAAAGCGACTGCAAAATATATAAAATTTAAAAGTGTGGTCTTGTGAAAAAAGAAACCATTTAAAATAAATGGTTCAGAATTGCACATATTGTTTTAATAAAATAAGGAAATTATGATGTTTTGAAAAAAAAGTTCAAAGATCAAAAATTATTTTTGAATGAAAGTTCTGCTTTGAAAGTTTCAATTATTTATCATAAATCAGACACAAATCATTTTTCTCTGGCAGAGAGAAAAATTCCCCGACTCTCGGTTAATTTTCACAATTTTTCCCTGATTTCCCTGGCAACCATTTTTCTTTTGCAAATTCCCTGACTTTTCTCAGTTTTCCCTATTTTCCAGACGAGTGGGCACCCTGTTCGTGCTACTAGTTTGCAATAAATGATACTAAGTAATCAAGGAATATTTCCTTAAAAAGATTTGTCTTTGTTCATCCTTAAAAAGTAACTCAATCAAATTATAAAAAATTGCAAAATTATATTCGGATTATATACAGATAGTTTTTATACAAACAAACCTATCAAGTACTGCCATGATAAAATATATTATTAATACTTTCCATATGTGTCGGCATAATGCGGCCCTTTGAATGTTGGATTACCATCTTCGACATTCGTATGGGATAGACCAAACACCAGTGCTGCCTCACCAACCAGGGGATATTGAGTCCGTTGTGGAGAACGAGAGAAGCCGTTAAGACTGGAATTTCTCGGTCTCCACTGTCAGGCGTGTAGTCGCTAATAGGCCTGAGATTATCCTTCTCGACAAACAAAATAAAATCCTGTTTGTTACAGTGTTCTCAGCTCCTGCTGAGGCTAAGGTTAGGATAAAGGAGGAGGAAAAACGGACCACGTATAGAGACCTTATGTTTGAGCTTAGACAGCTTTATCCAGAAAACAATATACGACTCGTCGTTCTGATTATTAGCTGTCTGAGGGGCGTACCTAATATGCTGCTTCGAAAACTCGAGCAAATTCCCGCATGCCACGCCGCTGCATATTCGCTAGGTTGCATGATGCAGAAATCTGTCGTTTTTGGGTCTTTACGTCTCTTCCGTTGACTGAATCTGGATTAATGATTTCCGGTCCCGTGCTCTCTTACCACCGCTGGAGCGGGGCGAGGGCACGGGTGTAATGACGTTGGGTGCACGTCAGTGTGTCGGAGCCTCGGCCGGTTGCCCAACCTATTTTATTTAAATAATAATAATAATAATAACATATATTGCATAAGATTTTACAACGTGTTGTACAAAAAAGCATTGGCTTGGTGCTTGCAGTAACACAATTTGAAGTATACACATATCCAAAACAAGATCAAAAATTCTTGTAACTGTCACTTAAAACTTCCAACCCCAGATTTATTCAAACATCTTTGTTCTTCCAGTAACAGTTCTACACACTCTCTAAACTTCTGTCTACATTCTGAGTGAAAGTGTATACTATTAATTAGGCCAAAACATTACATCTAAAACGATAGAAAAAACTGGTCCATTTTCAGTTTTATGGTTCACGTCTTTTTTTTGGATTTCAATGTTGGCGCTATGATTTAAGTGCAACCTATGACAAGGTAATGGACTCTTAACATCTACGACATGGCCAATTATAATAAATATAAATATTAAAAGTGAACACTCACCAACTTCGCCAACAACAAACACCCAATCTTTAAATACAAGACAAACAGCCACCTTTATCAAGGTTATAATAGATATCTATGATATAGATACACATATGATACCCTTATAACCCTGACAACTGCTACCAATTGCCAGTAATATCTGCCTGTCTGTAAGTAGTCAATCGAAAAACAGGACACTGAAAGTTTTAGAAAACCTATTCTTCACACCCAACGTAAAACAATTACATTAACGGTTACAAGCCAAACAACACCTTCATTAAATTAGTAACTATAAACGCACTAATATGATACTGCTACATCCCTACACCCAAACTTTTAACATAGCCAAAAGCTTATTATCTCCGTAGTAGCCTTCTTTTTACCAATTATTTTTCACACTTTTTGTTAAGATGCGTTGTAAAATCTATAGCGCAATGAACTAAAACCAACACTAAAAGCTCTATTTTCTTAAAACGTAAAAATATTGCCCTTTACAAAGAAACGGTATAAGGAATTTTCTTGTTCCGACGAATAAAACTGCCTTTTTGAGGATTCAATAAACTACAATGTGATTTACTTACACAGCATATGTAGCTTAATGACCTTAACACCACAATCATACAGCTATGATGACTGCAAGGTAATAAATAATCTTTAACTTATTTTTATTTATCAAAATAGTCTACTCATAAATATATTACATACTAAACCAATAAGGACTAACACGATTCAAATACACATATGACAGTACATAATACAATCCTGCTAACTGCGCCATTTTCTTGACCTGTTTTAATCACTAAAAAAGTTATTGAAATAAATGTCAAAGGAAGCAGTAAGAAGTGGCATGTGACATTATTATATCTTCTCTCATACACGAACCCGCAGCGCTGTTTTGACAAATGTTATTTGCAATAATTGACAGGCACATAACAAAACCTTATAAAAGTGGAAATCACAAAACATAATGTGCAAAATTAAAGGCACTGTGAAGGGTGGATGATTATAGTGGCCTTTATCAGGGTTATAATAGCTGTGACATGATTCAAATATACACCTCACACCATTATAACCCTGGCAACTGCGACCTATTGCTTTACAAACGTTAGCTACATTTTCAAATTTCTAAGATAACGACAAAACCGAGAAAAAAATTTAAGTCTATATAATAAAGAGTTAACTAACATGCTTCTTCAAATACTTACATTATGATTTAAATATGATATAATGCGGCATAAGAACCTCAGCAACAGTGACTATTAGGTCATCGATTTTTATATACAAATCACCATCTGTCTCCCAAAGTGCGTCTGCACCTCGTACTCTCTACCACAATTTGTTTCTAATTGCAGTCACAAACACTGTGACGTGCGTCCAAACCCTTGCTAAAGCTACGACTATTATTTCAGAATCAGATGACTCAACACCACGCATTCGTTACAAAAAAATATTTTATTTTTAAAGTGCAAAAACTTACAGCTATGTCCAAACACTTCCTGAATTTAGGAAGACGATTACCACTACCACCTTTATTAAGGCTATAAGTTGATCGATCATGCTTAGAACACAAACATCTGCGCCTTATAATCCTGACAACGCCCATATTTATTAAGAATGATTTCATACAAAGGACACGTTTTCGCCCTAAGAAAAAGTTATAAAATCATAGAAAAAGCAACACTATACTAGAAAAAAATATATATAATGACAAACACAATCCTCTAAGATGCTACAAATACAAAATAAAAGTTTACAAGGACAGATATAATTTAAGTATACATAAACAATATTTATGTTACATCAGAACAGCGCTCTTGGAACCATAACTATAAAGTGCGCATAGCCACCTTTATCAAGGTTATAAGGAGTGTGATATGATTCAAATAAACACGTCACAGGCTTATAGCCCTGACAACTGCGACAACTCACTATTTCCATTTTCATCACTGGAAATCTCTTGCTGAAATAGCTTACATTGCTGTAAAGCTGTTTACCAATGTCTAAAACATGCAAATAATTCAATATAACTATATATCTAATCGCTGATAAGTTTCTTTATCAAGGTTATAATGATATTGATATAATGGAACGACTTACCACAGCCATATAGTTATGTCCACTGTAAGATGATAATGTTGAACATACGGGTTACTCATAAAGCTTCCTGATTATGAGTTCGCCTCCAGGCTCTCTTCGACGTATGTAAGACCCCATCTGGAATTCAGAGTTCCGACCTGGAGACCGATACTGATTGGATACCTGAAAAGAACAAATCTTTCGGCTACGTTCAAACATATAACCTAATTTTTCATCCTCTGATGACCCTAACTTTGTTAGTGAAACGATCGTCAGGTCTTTGAGAAGATGTGTTGGTGATTTTGGTCCTCCAGGTGTACTTTTCAAACATATGCCTAATTTAAAAAGTAGAATACCTTAGTCGCCTTTATCACGGTTATAGGGAGTTCAGTATGATTAAAATACACACATCAAACCCCTATAGCCCTGACAACTGCGGCCTCTTCTTTATTAATTGTTTATCATAGAACCACCACCTCTTGGCAACTTTATAGCATTGCCTTTGGGCCAAAACCTAGAAGAAAAAGTAAAACGTTAGAAACGGAACTATTAGACAAAATAATATATTTCCTACGATCAGATGCGGATAACCACCTTTATTTAGCTCATAATTACTGCACTGATGAAAATTCACAAAACACCCCTGTAACCCTGACAAATGTGGCCAATTTTCAGTGTTATCTTCCTGCTTGTAAGTAGTTAATTAGGCAAAGTACGCTAATAAAGGTAAAATAAATATGTTCAGCTGGGTTCCCACTAAAAACAGCATACCAATTTCCCTGATCTTCTACAACCTACCACCAAAATGTGTAACATACTAGAACAGAATACAGTAAGTCATCGCCTTATGGCAGAAAACACGCTTCCCCATATACTGGCTGTTCCAGAAATTGTCTGCAAAATATTCAAAATCAAATAACTCGCAAACGCTGCTTTTTATTGTAATTTACTAAGTATACCTTTCTTATTCAGTTTCATAAGTAGAATTCAACGCTTCACATATCCACCGCCAAAAAAGTTGTTTGTGCGAAACCACCCCGCGCGTTAGAAAACAACTTTTAAAATTAAGATGTTTTTGATTTTTCTGATTCGGGACGTGTATTTTAGCTACTTGACTGAACTCTAGAAATTTCATCAAAATCGAATGAGGCATTTGGAAGTTATGACCAAAAAAATATATACAAGCCACCCGTTTGACACGTTGTATCTCCGTAAGGAAGCATCGGAGGACACATGTTTATCAACAAAACCCCACGTAATTTTCGATGTTCTATCAGTGAGTGAATTTGTACACACAACTCGTGGAACAGTCTGTATGTGTTTAGAATTTGTGTTTGATTTATTTAGGTTATAAATAAATTCATACGCTCAACACCCAAAGGGTAATACAGTTTGGTTGGGTTAATACATTTTAGCTATCTATTAATTTTTTCAGCGGAATTACCATTTAGTCACAACTTTAGACCATTCCCTTCAGAACACCTAGAAAATACTCTAATGTAAAATGTTACAAGTATAAATTTAACACAGTGCAGCATAAGAACCTTAACAGCTCCGATCTGTATGTGTCAGGCTTATTACATGAAACAAAAAGGTCAAGAAAGCAGACTAATTTAAATATTTGAAAATTAAAAACATCTCTGCAAAAAACTTGCTCCTAAACGTAAAATTACAAGCTTTACGGCTATGTCCAAACATATGCTGAATTTAAGAAGTAGATTACTAGTCACCTTTATCAAGGTTACAACGAGTGCAATATGATTCAAATATACACATCACATCATTATAACCCTGAGAACTGCGACCTTTTATTTCAACCACTTGATGGACGAAACGCCATTTAGTCACAACTTCAGAACATTCGATGAAAACACCTAGAAAAACCTGAAAGCTAAGATGTTACAAGTAAAACTTACTTAGCAAAATATTTGCCTTCAGACCATCAAAGCCACTGTTGTTAACATCCAAACATCGACAACATCATTTAAATTTAACAATGTGCAGCATACGGACCTAAACACCTGTGGCACGGGTGTATTTAGTTTTTAACTTAAAAAAAAAACACAAGATATAACATATATTTTTTAAATAAAAATTGACACAGAAAATGCTTGCTCTTAAGTAAAAAGTCACAAATCTTACCGCTTGTTGTATGTCCAAATACTTGCCTAGTTAAATAAGTAAGGTTACTATAGTCACCTTCATCAAGGTTATAATATAAGTGTGACAAAACTCAAGTGCACACTTATTTTATTGCATTCTGTCGGTGTGATCACTATTTAGTAACAACCTTAAAATATTTTCTTTACGGCAACAGCTAGACATTATGGCTTTTACAGTCCCCTTTGTCAGGATTATAATGACCTAAATATGAATTAAATGCACACATTTAGGCCTTATAACCCTAACAAGAAGAACTTTCTATATACCCATGCTCATCAAAGATGCTCTCCTACAGAGTGGAAGTTTTTCCATTCCAAGAAAAGGTTAATAAAATTATAAAAAAACTAAAATATTGTATGAGTTGTATTATATATAAAAACAAACCGGCTAGGTTCTATAAATATACCATATATTAGACCAAATTTTCTCAACCAGTGAAAGTAAATTAGAAACAGAGAAACCTAACACGAGTGAAACTTACCGATATGATTATACACCTGCTAAATTTAAGACTCCTCTTTGAAAGTGGATTACGAGAGTCACCTTTATCAAGATGAGTGCCCCTGGAATGATTTAAATATACATACCATGGTGTTATAACCCTGACAACTGCGACCTTTTATTTAAGTCACTTTGTTGGCGGACACACCATTTAATCACAAGTTCAGAACATTCGAGAAAAAAACTGCAAGATAAAATGTTACAAGTAAAACTTACCTAACGCAAATATTTGCCTTCAAATGATCAAAACAGTTTTTGTCAAAGTCCAAACATCTACAGCATTATTTGAGTTTTACAATGTGCAGCATAAGAACCTCGACAACTGCGACTCAAGTGTTATTTGGTTTGTAACCTAAAAGAAGAACACAAGAGATAATACATTTTTTATACGCAAATCAATACAGAAAATGCTTGCTCTTAATTATAAAGTCAAGAAGCTTACGGTTGTGTCCAAATACTTGCCTAGTTAAAAAAGTCAGATTACCATAGCTACCTTCATGAGGGTCATCAGCGTGGCAAGGTCCAAGTACACACAGTTATTTTACTGTATTTTCTCAGTGTATCACCTTAAGGATATATTCTTTAAGACAACACCTAGACATTAAGGCTGCCATAGTGACCTTTATCAAGGTTATAATGACTTAGTTATGAATGAAATGCACACATTTAAGCCTGTATAACCCTAACAACAACAACTTTCTATATTTTCATACTCATCAAAGGTGGTCACCTACAGAAGAGGCGTTTATCCTTTTCAACAAAAAGTTAATAAAATCCCAGAAAAAATGTAAATATAGTAGGGAGATATACATATAATTATATAAAAACAAAGAAACAAGATTCTATAAATATTATCTAGGTGTATAATTATTTTCTTATTTATGTCGACAACATTTTGATTCCTAAATGCTAAATGAGCTTACTTGCAAAATTTGAGCAGGCCAATTTTTCTAGATATAACTCGTAAAGCAAGTAAACAAGAAATAGAAAAACCTAACACTATTACTTACAGGTACGACCAAACACCTGCTAAATTTAAGACTATTTGAAGTTGGATTACGATAGTCACCTTAATCAGGGTTATACTGTCTCTGAGATTATTCAAATATACGTACCTTATAACCCAGACAACTGCAACTTTTCATCATCAATCATTTTATTGGCGGAAAGAGCATTTAGTCACAACTTCAGAACATTCTAGGAAAACACCCAGAAAAAACTGATAGCACAAGTAAACCTTACCTAAGCAAAATGTTTGTCTTCAGACCATCAAAGCCGCTCGTCTACATCTAGACGTCTACAAGATGATTTAAATTTAAACAAATGTACCATATGGACCTCAACAACTGCGACTCGAGCGTATTTGCTTTTTCACCTTAAACAAAAAACACATTTTATGCAAATCAATACAGAAAATACCTGCTCTTAATTACATAGCCACAAAGCTTACCGTTATGTCCAAATACTTGCCTGGTTAGAAAAAGGATGGTTGCCATAGCAACCTTCATCACAGTTATAACGAATGTCAGGGTTATGAGTGTTAAAGATTCAAATACACATTTACTTTCTTGTATTTTGCCAGTGCACACCATTAAATAACAACTTTAGAAGATATTCTCTATGACACCTAGAAAAGACTCAAATCTAGAATGTTTCAAGTGAAGATGAGCTTCTAGGAAAGATATGTTGTTCTTCTGGTGATTAAAGCTGCCTTGTCAAGGTTTGAATACCAGCGATATGAAGCATATAAATGTTACATTAAAAGATCATACCATGATAACCCTTTTTTATCCCACAGAAGCCAATGAGGTATGTTAAAATATGGAGTTCATTTTTTTGTATCCAGATTTTCATAGTCGTCTTTATCAAGGTTATAATGAATCAACTATGAATCAAATACACACATTTGATCATTATAACCCTGACAACTACGACCGTTTTATGTCCATATAAGTCAATAATGATCTACAAACAAATCGATCTTCCTGCCAAGAAAATATATTATTAATCGCAATGAGAACAACTGCTACCTATCCTAGTATAAATAATATGTCCAAAACATTCACAATTTTCTTTGAAACAGTAAAATTATAATTAAAATAAAGTTACTTATTTTTCCTTCGTATTCAAACTGCTACAGCTGCTCGTATATAAAGATTATATATAATAACTAACATAATCCAATAAACAACTTAGCCTTACAATCCTAACAGTACTGACCATTTTTATATATTAAAATCAAACGAATGTGCCATGTAATTTATTAAATAAACCTGCAACAGCAATAAACGTCTCATACGAGCTGAAATATGAACATTATAGCCTATACATAGACATATATAATTGCTTGATCTGCTTTCGCATCCAGACTCACACAATGGGCTTTATCAGGGTTATAATGACCAAGTCGTGAATCAAGCACACACGACTAGGCCTTGTAACCTATAAAACTACAGAATTTTTAAATGCCCTGTTGATGAAAGATGATCACCTATAAACAAATCGTTCTCCCGTCGTAAGAAAACATTTCTGAGATCAATCAATATACAAATGAATACATTGATGGCGGTTATAACTACTGTGATATGACAAAAATATATATTACGAAAGCTTTGTACCATGACAAGATGCAATTTTTTCAAATACCCATTTCTCAGCTATCCCCAAATGAATCTAATTTATAAAACAGGCATAAAATGTAAACGACACCATCGATATAATTTAAATATACACACCAGAGCTGGATGTATAGCCTCGACAATGGCCACACTTTCTTTTACCAAAACAAAAAAGCTAATCCTCAAGAGTATATATAACAGTAATAATAAAACTCACATCAAACATACATTCCCAAAATGCATGTAGAAGTCTTACTAAAATATCATAATGATATTTGTTTTACCATTACAAGACGCACATGGTCACCTTTATCAAGGTTATAAGAACTGTGATATGATTTAAGTACACACATCACAGCCTTATAACCATGACAACTGCAACCATTTCTCCCCGATGGAATTGTCAGCTTGAAATTACTTAAATTCTTGCAACAATGGCCACACTTTCTTTTACCAAAACAAAAAGTCTAATCCTCAGACTATATATAACAGTAATAATAAAATTCACATCAAACATACATTCCCAAAATGCATGTGGAAGTCTTACTAAAATATCATAATGATATTTCTTTTACAATTACAAGAAGCGCATGGTCACCTTTATCAAAGCTATAAGAACTGTGATATGATTTAAGTACACACATCACAGCCTTATAACCCTGACAACTGCAACCATTTCTTCCTGATGGGATTGTCACCTTGAAATTACTAAAATTCCTGCAACAATGGCCACACATTCTTTTACCAAAACAAAAAGTATAATCCTCAGACTATATATAACAGTAATAATAAAATTCACATCAAACATACATTCCCAAAATGCATGAAGAAGTCTTACTAAAATATCATAATGATATTTCTTTTACCATTACAAGACGCGCACGGTCACCTTTATCAAGGTTATAAGAACTGTGATATGATTTAAGTACACACATCGCAGCCTTATAACCCTGACAAATGCAACCATTTCTTCCTAAAGGGATTGTCACCTTGAAAGTACTTAAATTCCTGCAACAATGGCCACAGATTCTTTTAACAAAACAAAAAAGCTCATCCTCAGACTATATCTAACAGTAATAATAAAATTCACATCAAACATACATTCCCAAAATGCATGTGGAAGTCTTACTAAAATATCATAATGATAATTATTTTACCATTACAACACGCGCATGGTCACCTTTATCAAGGTTATAAAAACTGTGATATGATTTAAGTACACACATCACAGCCTTATAACCCTGACAACTGCAACCATTTCTGCCTGATGGGATTGTCACCTTGAAATTACTTAAATTTCTGCAACAATGGCCACACATTCTTTTACCAAAACAAAAAGTCTAATCCTCAGACTATATATAACAGTAATAATAAAATTCACATCAAACATACATTCCCAAAATGCATGTAGAAGTCTTATTAAATTTTATAATAATAATTCTTTTACCATTACAAGAAGCGCATGGTCACCTTTATCAGGGTTATAAGAGCTGTGATATGATTTAGGTACACACATCACAGCCTTATAACCCTGACAACTGCAACTATTTCCGCCTGATGGGATTGTCACCTTGAAATTACTTAAATTCCTGCAACAATGGCCACACTTTCTTTTACCAAAACAAAAAAGCTCATCCTCAGACTATATCTAACAGTAATAATAAAATTCACATCAAACATACATTCCCAAAATGCATGTAGAAGTCTTACTAAAATATCACAATGATAATTCTTTTACCATTACAAGACGCGCACGGTCACCTTTATCAAGGTTATAAGAGCTGTGATATGATTTAGGTACACACATCACAGCCTTATAACCCTGACAACTGCAACCATTTCTGCCTGATGGGATTGTCACCTTGAAATTACTTAAATTCCTGCAACAATTGCCACACTTTCTTTTATCAAAACAAAAAAGCTTATCCTCAAGAGTATATATAACAGTAATAATAAAATTCACATCGAACATACATTCCCAAAATGCATGTGGAAGTCTAACTAAAATATCATAATGATCATTCTTTTACCATTACAAGACGCACGTGGTCACCTTTATCAAGGTTATAAGAAATGTGATATGATTTAAGTACACACATCACATCCTTATAACCCTGACAACTGCAACCATTTCTCCCTGATGGAATTTTCACCTTGAAAATACTTAAATTCCTGGAACAATGGCCACACTTACTTTTACCAAAACAAAAAAGCTTATCAGACTATATATAACAGTAATAATAAAAATCACATCAAACATACATTCCCAAAATGCATGTGGAAGTCTTACTAAAATATCATAATGGTATTTCTTTTACAATTACAAGAAGCGCATGGTCACCTTTATCAAGGTTATAAGAGCTGTGATATGATTTAGGTACACACATCACAGCCTTATAACCCTGACAACTGCAACCATTTCTGGCTAATGGGATTGTCACCTTGAAATTACTTAAATTCCTGCAACAATGGCTACACTTTCTTTTACCAAAACAAAAAAGCTAATCATCAAGATTATATATAACAGTAATAATAAAATTCACATCGAACATACATTCCCAAAATGCATGTGGAAGTCTAACTAAAATATCATAATGATCATTCTTTTACCATTACAAGACGCGCATGATTACCTTTATCAAGGTTATAAGAAATGTGATATGATTTAAGTACACACATCACATCCTTATAACCCTGAAAACTGCAACCATTTCTCCCTGATGGAATTGTCACCTTGAAATTACTTAAATTCCTGCAACAATGGCCACACTTTCTTTTACCAAAACAAAAAAGATTATCCTCAGACTATATATAACAGTAATAATAAAATTCACATCAAACATACATTTCCAAAATGCATGTTGAAGTCTTACTAAAATATCATAATGATCATTCTTTTACCATTACAAGACGCGCATGATTATCTTTATCAAGGTTATAAGAACTGTGATATGATTTAAGTACACACATCACATTCTTATAACCCTGACAACTGCAACCATTTCTCCCTGATGGAATTGTCACCTTGAAATTACATAAATTCCTGCAACAATGGCCACACTTTCTTTTACCAAAACAAAAAGTCTAATCCTCAGACTATATATAACAGTAATAATAAAATTCACATCAAACATACATTCCCAAAATGCATGTAGAAGTCTTACTAAAATATCATAATGATAATTCTTTTACCATTACAAGAAGCGCATGGTCACCTTTATCAAGGTTATAAGAGCTGTGATATGATTTAGGTACACACATCACAGCCTTATAACCCTGACAACTGCAACTATTTCCGCCTGATGGGATTGTCACCTTGAAATTTCTTAAATTCCTGCAACAATGGCCACACTTTCTTTTACCAAAACAAAAAAGCTCATCCTCAGACTATATCTAACAGTAATAATAAAATTCACATTAAACATACATTCCCAAAATGCATGTAGAAGTCTTACTAAAATATCACAATGATAATTCTTTTACCCTTACAAGACGCGCACGGTCACCTTTATCAAGGTTATAAGAGCTGTGATATGATTTAGGTACACACATCACAGCCTTATGACCCTGACAACTGCAACCATTTCTGCCTGATGGAATTGTCACCTTGAAATTACTTAAATTCCTGCAACAATGGCCACACTTTCTTTTACCAAAACAAAAAAGCTTATCCTCAAGAGTATATATAACAGTAATAATCAAATTCACATCGAACATACATTCCCAAAATGCATGTGGAAGTCTAACTAAAATATCATAATGATCATTATTTTACCATTACAAGACGCACGTGGTCACCTTTATCAAGGTTATAAGAAATGTGATATGATTTAAGTACACAGATCACATCCTTATAACCCTGACAACTGCAACCATTTCTCCCTGATGGAATTTTCACCTTGAAATTACTTAAATTCCTGGAACAATGGCCACACTTACTTTTACCAAAACAAAAAAGCTTATCAGACTATATATAACAGTAATAATAAAAATCACATCAAACATACATTCCCAAAATGCATGTGGAAGTCTTACTAAAATATCACAATGATAATTCTTTTACCATTACAAGACGCGCACGGTCACCCCTATCAAGGTTATAAGAGCTGTGATATGATTTAGGTACACACATCACAGCCTTATAACCCTGACAACTGCAACCATTTCTGCCTGATGGGATTGTCACCTTGAAATTACTTAAATTCCTGCAACAATGGCCACACTTTCTTTTACCAAAACAAAAAAGCTTATCCTCAAGAGTATATATAACAGTAATAATAAAATTCACATCGAACATACATTCCCAAAATGCATGTGGAAGTCTAACTAAAATATCATAATGATCATTCTTTTACCATTACAAGACGCGCATGATTACCTTTATCAAGGTTATAAGAAATGTGATATGATTTAAGTACACACATCACATCCTTATAACCCTGAAAACTGCAACCATTTCTCCCTGATGGAATTGTCACCTTGAAATTACTTAAATTCCTGCAACAATGGCCACACTTTCTTTTACCAAAACAAAAAAGATTATCCTCAGACTATATATAACAGTAATAATAAAATTCACAACAAACATACATTTCCAAAATGCATGTTGAAGTCTTACTAAAATATCATAATGATCATTCTTTTACCATTACAAGGCGCGCATGATTATTTTTATCAAGGTTATAAGAACTGTGATATGATTTAAGTACACACATCACATTCTTATAACCCTGACAACTGCAACCATTTCTCCCTGATGGAATTGTCACCTTGAAATTACTTAAATTCCTGCAACAATGGCCACACTTTCTTTTACCAAAACAAAAAGTCTAATCCTCAGACTATATATAACAGTAATAATAAAAATCACATCAAACATACATTCCCAACATGCATGTGGAAGTCTTACTAAAATATCATAATGGTATTTCTTTTACAATTACAAGAAGCGCATGGCCACCTTTATCAAGGTTATAAGAGCTGTGATATGATTTAGGTACACACATCACAGCCTTATAACCCTGACAACTGCAACCATTTCTGGCTGATGGGATTGTCACCTTGAAATTACTTAAATTCCTGCAACAATGGCCACACTTTCTTTTACCAAAACAAAAAGTCTAATCCTCAGACTATATATAACAGTAATAATAAAAATCACATCAAACATACATTCCCAAAATGCATGTGGAAGTCTTACTAAAATATCATAATGGTATTTCTTTTACAATTACAAGAAGCGCATGGCCACCTTTATCAAGGTTATAAGAGCTGTGATATGATTTAGGTACACACATCACAGCCTTATAACCCTGACAACTGCAACCATTTCTGGCTGATGGGATTGTCACCTTGAAATTACTTAAATTCCTGCAACAATAGCTACACTTTCTTTTACCAAAACAAAAAAGCTAATCATCAAGAATATATATAACAGTAACAATAAAATTCACATCGAACATACATTCCTAAAATGCATGTGGAAGTCTAACTAAAATATCATAATGATCATTCTTTTACCATTACAAGACGCGCATGATTACCTTTATCAAGGTTATAAGAAATGTGATATGATTTAAGTACACACATCACATCCTTATAACCCTGACAACTGCAACCATCTCTCCCTGGTGGAATTGTCACCATGAAAGTACTTAAACTCCTGCAACAATGGCCACACTTTCTTTTACCAAAACAAAATAGCTTATCCTCAGACTATATATAACAGTAATAATAAAATTCACATCAAACATACATTCCCAAAATGCATGTAGAAGTCTTACTAAAATATCATAATGATATTTCTTTTACAATTACAAGAAGCGCATGGTCACCTTTATCAAGGTTATAAGAGCTGTAATATGATTTAGGTACACACATCACAGCCTTATAACCCTGACAACTGCAACCATTTCTGCCTGATGGGATTGTCACCTTGAAATTACTTAAATTCCTGCAACAATGGCTACACTTTCTTTTACCAAAACAAAAAAGCTAATCCTCAAGAGTACATATAACAGTAATAATAAAATTCACATCAAACATACATTCCCAAAATGCATGTAGAAGTCTTACTAAAATATCACAATGATAATTCTTTTACCATTCCAAGACGCGCACGGTCACCTTCATCAAGGTTATAAGAGCTGTGATATGATTTAGGTACACACATCACAGCCTTATAACCCTGACAACTGCAACCATTTCTGCCTGATGGGATTGTCACCTTGAAATTACTTAAATTCCTGCAACAATGGCCACACTTTCTTTTACCAAAACAAAAAAGCTTATCCTCAAGAGTATATATAACAGTAATAATAAAATTCACATCGAACATACATTCCCAAAATGCATGTGGAGGTCTAACTAAAATATCATAATGATCATTCTTTTACCATTACAAGACGCACGTGGTCACCTTTATCAAGGTTATAAGAAATGTGATATGATTTAAGTACACACATCACATCCTTATAACCCTGACAACTGCAACCATTTCTCCCTGATGGAATTTTCACCTTGAAATTACTTAAACTCCTGCAACAATGGCCACACTTTCTTTTACCAAAACAAAAAAGCTTATCCTCAGACTATATATAACAGTAATAATAAAATTCACATCAAACATACATTTCCAAAATGCATGTGGAAGTCTTACTAAAATATCATAATGATCATTCTTTTACCATTACAAGACGCGCACGGTCACCTTTATCAAGGTTATAAAAACTGTGATATGATTTAAGTACACACATCGCAACCTTATAACCCTGACAAATGCAACCATTTCTTCCTAAAGGGATTGTCACCTTGAAATTACTTAAATTCCTGCAACAATAGCCACACATTCTTTTACCAAAACAAAAAGTCTTATCCTCAGACTATATATAACAGTAATAATAAAATTCACATCAAACATACATTCCCAAAATGCATGTAGAAGTCTTACTAAAATATCATAATGATTTTCTTATACAATTACAAGAAGCGCATGGTCACCTTTATCAAGGTTATAAGAGCTGTGATATGATTAAGTACACACATCACAGCCTTATAACCCTGACAACTGCAACCATTTCTTCCTGATGGGATTGTCACCTTGAAATTACTTCAATTCCTGCAACAATGGCCACACATTCTTTTACCAAAACAAAAAAGCTCATCCTCAGACTATATATAACAGTAATAATAAAATTCACATCAAACATACATTCCCAAAATGCATGTGGAAGTCTTACTAAAATATCATAATGATCATTCTTTTACCATTACAAGACGCGCATGATTACCTTTATCAACGTTATAAGAACGGTAATATGATTTAAATACACACATCACCGCCTTATAACCCTGACAACTGCAATCATTTCTCCCCGATGGAATTGTCACCTTTAAATTACTTAAATTCCTGCAACAATGGCCACACTTTCTTTTACCAAAACAAAAAACCTTATCAGACTATATATAACAATAATAATAAAAATCACATCAAACATACATTCCCAAAATGCATGTAGAAGTCTTACTAAAATATCATAATGATAATTCTTTTACCATTACAAGACGCGCATGGTCACCTTTATCAAGGTTATAAAAACTGTGATATGATTTAAGTACACACATCACAGCCTTATAACCCTGACAACTGCAACCATTTCTACCTGATGGTATTGTCACCTTGAAATTACTTAAATTTCTGCAACAATGGCCACACATTCTTTTACCAAAACAAAAAGTCTAATCCTCAGACTATATATAACAGTAATAATAAAATTCACATCAAACATACATTCCCAAAATGCATGTAGAAGTCTTACTAAAATATCATAATGATATTTCTTTTACAATTACAAGAAGCGCATGGTCACCTTTATCAAGGTTATAAGAGCTGTGATACGATTTAGGTACACACATCACAGCCTTATAACCCTGACAACTGCAATCATTTCTTCCTGATGGGATTGTCACCTTGAAATTACTTCAATTCCTGCAACAATAGCCACACATTCTTTTACCAAAACAAAAAGTCTAATCCTCAGACTATATATAACAGTAATAATAAAATTCACATCAAACATACATTCCCAAAATGCATGTAGAAGTCTTACTAAAATATCATAATGATATTTCTTTTACAATTACAAGAAGCGCATGGTCACCTTTATCAAGGTTATAAGAGCTGTGATACGATTTAGGTACACACATCACAGCCTTATAACCCTGACAACTGCAATCATTTCTTCCTGATGGGATTGTCACCTTGAAATTACGTTAATTCCTGCAACAATGGCCACACATTCTTTTACCAAAACAAAAAAGCTCATCCTCAGACTATATCTAACAGTAATAATAAAATTCACATGAAACATACATTCCCAAAATGCATGTGGAAGTCTTACTAAAATATCATAATGATCATTCTTTTACCATTACAAGAGGCGCATGGTCACCTTTATCAAGGTTATAAGAACGGTAATATGATTTAAATACACACATCACCGCCTTATAACCCTGACAACTGCAATCATTTCTCCCTGATGGAATTGTCACCTTGAAATTACTTAAATTCCTGCAACAATGGCCACACTTTCGTTTACCAAAACAAAAAACCTTATCAGACTATATATAACAGTTATAATAAAAATCACATCAAACATACATTCCCAAAATGCATGTGGAAGTCTTACTAAAATATCATAATGGTATTTCTTTTACAATTACAAGAAGCGCATGGTCACCTGTATCAAGGTTATAAGAGCTGTGATATGATTTAGGTACACACATCACAGCCTTATAACCCTGACAACTGCAACCATTTCTGGCTGATGGGATTGTCACCTTGAAATTACTTAAATTCCTGAAACAATAGCTACGCTTTCTTTTACCAAAACAAAAAAGCTAATCATCAAGATTATATATAACAGTAATAATAAAATTCACATCGAACATACATTCCTAAAATGCATGTGGAAGTCTAACTAAAATATCATAATGGTCATTCTTTTACCATTACAAGACGCGCATGATTACCTTTATCAAGGTTATAAGAAATGTGATATGCTTTAAGTACACACATCACATCCTTATAACCCTGACAACTGCAACCATTTCTCCCTGATGGAATTGTCACCTTGAAAGTACTTAAACTCCTGCAACAATGGCCACACTTTCTTTTACCAAAACAAAAAAGCTCATCCTCAGACTATATCTAACAGTAATAATAAAATTCACATCAAACATACATTCCCAAAATGCATGTCGAAGTCTTACTAAAATATCATAATGATATTTCTTTTACAATTACAAGACGCGCATGGTCACCTTTATCAAAGTTATAAAAACTGTGATATGATTTACGTACACACATCACAGCCTTATAACCCTGACAACTGCAACCATTTCTCCCTGATGGAATTGTCACCTTGAAATTACTTAAATTCCTGCAACAATGGCCACACTTTCTTTTACCAAAACAAAAAAACTTATCCTCAGACTATATATAACAGTAATAATAAAATTCACATCGAACATACATTCCCAAAATGCATGTGGAAGTCTTACTAAAATATCATAATGATATTTCTTTTACCATTACAAGACGCGCACGGTCACCTTTATCAAGGTTATAAGAGCTGTGATATGATTTAGGTACACACATCACAGCCTTATAACCCTGACAACTGCAACCACTTCTGCCTGATGGGATTGTCACCTTGAAATTACTTAAATTCCTGCAACAATGGCAACACATTCTTTGACCAAAACAAAAAAGCTCATCCTCAGACTATAGCTAACAGTAATAATAAAATTCACATCGAACATACATTCCCAAAATGCATGTGGAAGTCTTACTAAAATATCATAATGATATTTCTTTTACAATTACAAGAAGCGCATGGTCACCTTTATCAAGGTTATAAGAGCTGTGATACGATTTAGGTACACACATCGCAGTCTTATAACCCTGACAACTGCAATCATTTCTTCCTGATGGGATTGTCACCTTGAAATTACGTTAATTCCTGCAACAATAGCCACACATTCTTTTACCAAAACAAAAAAGCTCATCCTCAGACTATATCTAACAGTAATAATAAAATTCACATCAAACATACATTCCCAAAATGCATGTGGAAGTCTTACTAAAATATCATAATGATCATTCTTTTACCATTACAAGACGCGCATGATTACCTTTATCAAGGTTATAAGAACGGTAATATGATTTAAATACACACATCACCGCCTTATAACCCTGACAACTGCAATCATTTCTCCCTGATGGAATTGTCACCTTGAAATTACTTAAATTCCTGCAACAATGGCCACACTTTCTTTTACCAAAACAAAAAACCTTATCAGACTATATATAACAGTTATAATAAAAATCACATCAAACATACATTCCCAAAATGCATGTGGAAGTCTTACTAAAATATCATAATGGTATTTCTTTTACAATTACAAGAAGCGCATGGTCACCTGTATCAAGGTTATAAGAGCTGTGATATGATTTAGGTACACACATCACAGCCTTATAACCCTGACAACTGCAACCATTTCTGGCTGATGGGATTGTCACCTTGAAATTACTTAAATTCCTGAAACAATGGCTACGCTTTCTTTTACCAAAACAAAAAAGCTAATCATCAAGATTATATATAACAGTAATAATAAAATTCACATCGAACATACATTCCTAAAATGCATGTGGAAGTCTAACTAAAATATCATAATGATCATTCTTTTACCATTACAAGACGCGCATGATTACCTTTATCAAGGTTATAAGAAATGTGATATGATTTAAGTACACACATCACATCCTTATAACCCTGACAACTGCAACCATATCTCCCTGATGGAATTGTCACCTTGAAAGTACTTAAACTCCTGCAACAATGGCCACACTTTCTTTTACCAAAACAAAAAAGCTCATCCTCAGACTATATCTAACAGTAATAATAAAATTCACATCAAACATACATTCCCAAAATGCATGTAGAAGTCTTACTAAAATATCATAATGATATTTCTTTTACAATTACAAGACGCGCATGGTCACCTTTATCAAAGTTATAAAAACTGTGATATGATTTACGTACACACATCACAGCCTTATAACCCTGACAACTGCAACCATTTCTCCCTGATGGAATTGTCACCTTGAAATTACTTAAATTCCTGCAACAATGGCCACACTTTCTTTTACCAAAACAAAAAAGCTTATCCTCAGACTATATATAACAGTAATAATAAAATTCACATCAAACATACATTCCCAAAATGCATGTGGAAGTCTTACTAAAATATCATAATGATAATTCTTTTACCATTACAAGACGCGCATGGTCACCTTTATCAAGGTTATAAAAACTTTGATATGATTTAAGTACACACATCACATCCTTATAACCCTGACAACTGCAACCATTTCTCCCTGATGGAATTTTCACCTTGAAATTACTTAAATTCCTGCATCAATGGCCACAGATTCTTTTACCAAAACAAAAAGTATAATCATCAGACTATATATAACAGTAATAATAAAATTCACATCGAACATACATTCCCAAAATGCATGTGGAAGTCTTACTAAAATATCATAATGATATTTCTTTTACCATTACAAGACGCGCACGGTCACCTTTATCAAGGTTATAAGAACTGTGATATGATTTAAGTACACACATCACAGCCTTATAACCCTGACAAATGCAACCATTTCTTCCTAAAGGGATTGTCACCATGAAATTACTTAAATTCCTGCAACAATAACCACACATTCTTTTACCAAAACAAAAAAGCTCATCCTCAGACTATAGCTAACAGTAATAATAAAATTCACATCGAACATACATTCCCAAAATGCATGTGGAAGTCTTACTAAAATATCATAATGATATTTCTTTTACCATTACAAGACGCGCACGGTCACCTTTATCAAGGTTATAAGAACTGTGATATGATTTAAGTACACACAGCGCAGCCTTATAACCCTGACAAATGCAACCATTTCTTCCTAAAGGGATTGTCACCTTGAAATTACTTAAATTCCTGCAACAATGGCCACACTTTCTTTTAACAAAACAAAAAAGCTCATCCTCAGATTATATCTAACAGTAATAATAAAATTTACATCAAACATACATTCCCAAAATGCATGTAGAAGTCTTACTAAAATATCATAATGATATTTCTTTTACAATTATAAGAAGCGCATGGTCACCTTTATCAAGGTTATAAGAGCTGTGATATGATTTGGGTACACACATCACAGCCTTATAACCCTGACAACTGCAACCACTTCTGCCTGATGGGATTGTCACCTTGAAATTACTTAAATTCCTGCAACAATGGCCACACTTTCTTTTACCAAAACAAAAAAGCTTATCCTCAGACTATATATAACAGTAATAATAAAATTCACATCAAACATACATTCCCAAAATGCATGTAGAAGTCTTACTAAAATATCATAATGATATTTCTTTTACAATTACAAGACGCGCATGGTCACCTTTATCAAGGTTATAAGAACTGTGATATGAATTAGGTACACACATCACAGCCTTATAACCCTGACAACTGCAACCATTTCTTCCTGATGGGATTGTCACCTTGAAATTACTTCAATTCCTGCAACAATGGCCACACATTCTTTTACCAAAACAAAAAAGCTCATCCTCAGACTATATCTAACAGTAATAATAAAATTCACATCAAACATACATTCCCAAAATGCATGTGGAAGTCTTACTAAAATATCATAATGATCATTCTTTTACCATTACAAGACGCGCATGATTACCTTTATCAAGGTTATAAAAACGGTAATATGATTTAAATACACACATCACCGCCATATAACCCTGACAACTGCAATGATTTCTGCCTGATGGGATTCTCACCTTGAAATTACTTAAATTCCTGCAACAATGGCCACACTTTCTTTTACCAAAACAAAAAACCTTATCAGACTATATATAACAGTGATAATAAAAATCACATCAAACATACATTCCCAAAATGCATGTAGAAGTCTTACTAAAATACCATAATGATATTTCTTTCACAATTACAAGAAGCGCATGGTCACCTTTATCGAGGTTATAAGAACTGTGATATGATTTAAGTATACACATCACAGCCTTATAACCCTGACAACTGCAACCATTTTTGCCTGATGGGATTGTCACCTTGAAATTACTTAAATTCCTGGAACAATGGCCACACTTTGTTTTACCAAAACAAAAAAGCTTATCCTTAGACTATATATAACAGTAATAATAAAAATTCTGGACGCAGCAAGTGCGTTATGGCAGTGAATTTTCATAAAAATGTTTTTAATAACAAATATGTGTGTTTTTTTTTTAAGAAAGCAGGCATCAAATTTGGTTACCTATATAGTAAAAACAATGTGGCATGTTTCATCAAAATAACTTTATGTGTGAAAATGTACAAAAATTTCCAAAAGTAAACTTAATGTGTTCCCGAAAAAAACACGTTTCTTGGTCAACCTTATAGGTTAATAGCAAATTGAGCTGTTCAAATATGAAACATTTGATCAAAATTCGCTACCATAATGCACTTGCTGCGTACAGAATTTCTTTTCTTACAAACATGCATTATATTTCGATGGAAATCGCAAAAATGCAATAACATAAGGCGTGTTTGATTAAAAAAAAAAGGAAATTTGTATCACCAACGACTTATGGGCCAGCCTGTGATTGTAGAAATATTATTTTAAGATGTAGCTCAAGACACCCTATAATTAATATATACAATTTTTTCATATCTTATATAATAACGGATATATTGAGCTTTATTGATTTTTTACGAAAATTCGACAAAAATTATATATCATTAAACGATAAACTCTATAGCTAAGGCTACCGCCAAGCATCAGAGAAAGGGTCTATTTGAAATGAATTTTCTGCAAATATTTTAGTAAAATGAAGGACAATGACGGTTGAAACTAAGACTTTAGGGTTTGTAAAACATCCTTCTTGAGACATTTTATTTCTATAGCCCGTATTAGATTCAAGTAACTTGCCTAAATGTTGCCAATTTTGACATTTTAAATCGCCACTTTGACGTTTTGCGGAAAACCCCAAATTATTTTTCTTTAAATCCTTATAACTTTTTTGTCTTTTGAGATACATAGCAATTTTGGTAGGTAACTTACTGATAAGGATATCAACCTGCCTACCAAATTTGGTTGCCCTTACTTTGTTAATTCCGGAGATATAATTTTTTTTTCGAAAGAAAACACAAAATTTTCCGGGAAAACCTGGTCAGATTTTCCTGGCTAACGAACTCGTCCAAGCCATTTACAAAAGGAATTTTTTCACCAAATTTAATCAAAATCGGCCCATTATTTTTTGAGTTATCGGTGTGATACACACATATATATATATATATATATATATATATATATATATATATATATATATATATATATATATATATATATATATATATATATATATATATATATATATATATATAAACATATATAAACATATATAAACATATAAAAATTGAAACTGACCCCGGATGTGTTTTCTGGGGGGCCTAATTAGCGCTCATTTGAAGAAATTTTTTTTAAATTCAAAAGTCGGGATCTCCTCATTAGTGAATTTTTTTTAAGAAAATTCACTAAAATTCACATCAAATATACATTCCCAAAATGCATGTAGAAGTCTTACTAAAATATCATAATGATAATTCTTTTACCATTACAAGACGCACCAGGTCACCTTTATCAAGGTTATAAGAACTGTGATATGTTTTAAGTACACACATCACAGCCTTATAACCCTGACAACTGCAACCATTTCTTCCTGATGGGATTGTCACCTAGAAATTACTTAAATTCCTGCAACAAATGTTAAATGTGAAACATGCAAAGTGATAAAAAAATTTGTTACTAGTTACAATGACATAAACAAACATGCTAAAGAATTATAATCCCAACTAACACCAAAAAATGCATATCTTTAAAAACAAGACGAACACAGCAGCCTTTGACAAGTTATACGATGTCCATAAATTAAATACACATATCACCACTATAATAACTCTCCTAGCTGCCACCTCTTTAGTGTCCAGTTATCTTTGTTAAAACATGTTCTTTGTTTTTTTTACTGCTAACGGGGAACCATATAAATATAAAAGTATCTAAATGAATGATAAAACGATTCTTAAAAAGTCTGGAGGCACCAAGTGCATTGTGGTAGCAAATTCTCATATAAATATTTTTTAATGACAAATGTCTTTTTAAAAAAAAACAAGCATCAAGTTTGGTTATCAGTAACGAAAATAAACTTAATCGTTACCGAAAAAACTGGTTTCCTGGCCAACGAACCTTAAGTTAAATAGCAAATTAATCTATTTAAGTTTGCAGCATTTATTGAAAATTCGCTACCGTAACGCACTTGCAGCGCCTCAATATTATTTTCCAACAAACATGCATTATATTTCTATGCAAAATGCAAAAATTCAATAAGGCCTATTCGATTAAGAAAAAGTAAATTTGTAACACCAACGACTAATGGGCCAGCCTGTGATTGTAAAAATACTTTTATAAGATGCTATAGCTAAAACCAAAGTTATTTATTTAACGCCCGTTAAAAACTAAAATTTTAGCCCATAAGTAAACCGATGTGAGTTGCTTTTGCTTAATTCGTTTTCACATCCAGACTGCCATACTTGTCTTTATCCAGGTTATAATGATCTAGTCATGAATCAAGTATACACACCTAGGCCTTATAATCTTGACAACTACAAATTTTTTGGGGGCCATCTGAATGAAACGTGCTCATCTACAAACGACTCATTCTTCCGTCCTAAGAAAACATTTAGAAGATTATAAAAGGAACTGTATAAGATAAGTAAAGATACATAAAACAAAGAATATGATTCAACAGATATAAAATAAATTAGATATTTCTTCGTCTCGTTAGGACGCACATTATTATATTTAAATTCTAAATATCACTATAAAATGAAATCAAACGTTATGTCTAAATCGATAAGTTCTTTTTCTTTTTGATCTGAATGCCAAAGCCACCTTTGTTAAAGTTCAAATACTGGCCTGTGTTTAAAATACAACAGAGCCAGCAAATGTACTTCACCAACAAGATGATCTTGTACAAACTAATCGTTGTAACAGCATAGGAACAAATTTATCTAAAATAATAAGCGAACAAAATATAGTAAAAGATATAAAGTTATGTAATACATGGAAATGTTACGGAAAACAGAATTAAAACTAAATAGTATGTTTTACAAAGTAAGGGAACCACAATTAATGACGATCAATATAAACCTACAATAAGTATTTTAAAATATAGAGTTCAATTTTCTTTTGCATCCAGATTTTGATAGTCGTCTTTATCAAGGTTATAATGACACAATTATAAATTAAATACAGACATTTGAGCATTATAACGCTGGCAACTACGACTCTAATGCCCATATTAATCACTAATGGTCTCCAAATGAAACGTTCTTCCACCCTGGGAAAATATCTTAACAAAATCATAACGAGAACAACTTGTACAGATTTTGGTATACATAATATCTTGAAAGGATTCACCATAGATATTAAAACAGTAAAAAATATAGCTAAAACAAAAGTTATTTATTTAAAACAATAAACGATTATGCCTGTTAAAATTTTAGCCGATAAGTAAACCGATGTAAGTTGCTTTTTCTTAATCCGTTTTCACATACAAACGCCCATACTTGTCTTTATCAAGGTTATAATGATCTAGTCATGAATCAAGTATACACATCTAGGCCTTATAATCTTGACAACTACAAATTTTTTGGGGGCCATCTCAATGAAACGTGCTCATCTACAAACGAGTCATTCTTCCGTCCTAAGAAAACATTTAGAAGATTATAAAAGGAACAAAGCTGTATAACTTAAATATAGATACATAAAACAAAGAATATGCTTCAACATATATAAAATAAATTGGATATTTCTTCGTCTCGTTATGCACATTATTATATTTAAATTCTAAATATCACTATAAAATGAAAGCAAGCGTTATGTCTAAAGCGATAAGTTGTTTTTCTTTTTGATCTGATTACCAAAGCCACCTTTGTTAAAGTTCAAATACTGGCCTGTGATTAAAGTACAACAGCGCCAGCAAATGGACTTTAGCAACTGCGACTTTAAAAATAAAAACAACATCTTAGGAACCTAGGCTGCTGGATAGCCAGCTACTATCGCATGGAACTTTGAAATGCAAAGCTCACTAACTTCACTAGCAAGATGATCTCGTACAAACGAATCGTTTTTCCAGCCTAAGAAAACATTTATCTAAAATCATAGCGAGAACAAAACTATAGTAACAGATATACAGTTATGTAATACAAGAAAATGTGACGAAAAACAGAAAAAAAACGAATAGTCTGTTTCCCCAAGTGAGGGAACCACAATTAATGACGAGAAATATAAATCTACAAAAAGTACGTTAAAATATGGAGTTCAATTTTCTTTTGCATCCAGATTTTGACAGTCATCTTTATAAAGGTTATAATGACACAATTATGAATCAATCAAGTATATACATCTAGGCCTTATAGCCTTGACAGCTACAAATTTTTTGGGGACCATCTTAATGAAAGATGATCATCTACAAACGACTCATTCTTCTGTCCTAAGAAAACATTTAGAAGATTATAAAAGGAACAAAGCTGTATAATATGAACATAAAACAAAGAATATGATTCAACAAATAGAAAATAAATTAGATATTTATTCGTCTCGTTGCGCACAATATTATATTTAAATTCCAAATAGCACTATAAAATTAAAGCAAGCGTTATGTCTAAAGCGAAAATTTCTTTTTCTTTTTGATCTGATGGCCAAAGCCACCTTTGTTAAAGTACAAATACTGGCCTGTGATTAAAATACAACAGCACCAGCAAATGTACTTTAGCAACTGCGACTTTAAAAATAAAAACAACATATTAGAAAACCATGCTGCTGGATAGCCAGCTACTGTAGCATGGAACTTTGAAATGTAATGCATATACGAAAGAACCATGAAAAAACCTAACAAAGCGTAAGAAATCCTTAATCTTACCAGAAAGTTTGGACTTGTTACTAGATGATGGCGTTACACACAAGGTTTATCTGTACTTCATACTCCATACAAATACAACACTTATACTTATAAACTTACAATCCTAATGATTGGATCCATACAGAATTAATAACCCTTTGAGCTAGATTCCCACTTACATTTTCAAGGTTATATGATAGTATTTAATCACGCACCACAGCGGTATAACCTTAACAATAAAAAAAATTAAAATGATCTGGTTATGAATCAAGTACACACATCTAATCCTTATAACCTTGACAACCACAAATTTTCTGCGGGTTATCTGGATGAAAGATGATCACCTACAAGCGTCACCTTTTTGCGGTCTAAGAAACCATAAATAAGATCATAACAGGAACGAAACTGTGTAATATATATGTATAGATATATAAAACAAAGAACTATTCCAAAATATAAAATTAATAAATATATGTTGATTTTTCGTGAATTTTCTTAGAAAAAAAATTTATTAAATATGCGCGAACTAGGACCCCTAGAAGCCATATCCGGGGCCAGTTTCAAGTTTATATATATATATATATATATATATATATATATATATATATATATATATATATATATATATATATATATATATATATATATCAACAACACACTACGAGGGCTTACAGCCTAAATACTATCGTACCGTGTGTGTCGACAAGGAGGAAAGAGGCAACTTGTTAATTCTGGACTTGAATGTTTGGAGTTTCGGAGGAGAAGGAAAAACATGTGCCGGCAAGGAATTCCACAACTTGGAAGTCCTCGGGAAAAAAGAGCGGGCATAACAAGATGTTCTATGTCTGGTGACCTGGACAGTAAAAGGGTGCATTCGCTCAGTTCCTCTGGTAGATCTGTTGGGGGCAGCAGGTGGAGGAACTATGGAACAAAGCTCCTCTGAGCAGTGCCCGTGCAGATATCTATAAAAGAGAGAAAGAGGTCGCCAACGGCACGTCGGTGGGCAAGGGATGGCAGCTTTTGGGTGAGGGTAGGGTCACCGAAGAGACGTATAGCTCTCTTCTGAATGGAGTCCAGGATCGCGAGTGTAGAAGCGGCAGCAGCACCCCAGATGTGTGAGCAGTATTCGAGGTTTGGTCTTATTTGTGAAGTATATAATGTATAGAGATTAGCTGGCGAAAAGTATTTGCGAACCCGGAAGAGGAAACCTAATTTCTTAGCAGCCGCTTCTGCAATTGATGTGACATGTTGGTGCCAATTGAGATTTCTATCCACAGAGATGCCAACAAGTGAAAAGGACTCATTACTTTGAATAACTTGGTTGTTTATTGTGATGGGTCTAGGGCTGGTGTATCTCTTATAAGAAAGAAAGCAAGACTGTGATTTGGTGGGGTTGAATTGTACAAGATTTTTACTTCCCCAGTCTAATATTTTTCGGAGATCCACGGAGATAGAACCCTCCATGAGTCTGCGATCCTCATCTAGTTGGGTTAAAGAGACAGGCTTAGAATATTGTATATTTGAGTGGAGGATGCTGTTGTCCGCGTAACTGTGAACTGAGTTGGATGTGCTAGAGAGGAGGTCATTGATGTGGAGAAGAAGCAAAGTAGGGGCTAAAGCTGAGCCTTGAGGAACTCCTGCATTAATTGGATACAGTTTAGATGAATGTCCATCCACGACAACAGAAATGCTCCGGTTGGAGAGGAAATTTGCTGTCCACGTACAGAGTTTTGGTAGTAGGCCGGTAGTTTATTAAGCAGCGCTGCGTGCCAGACCTGGTCGAATGCTTTGGATATGTCTAGAGCGACAATCTGGGATTCACCGTGTAGTTCCATAGATTTGTTCCAAGAATGTGTGACAGAGGAAAGGAGGTCGGCAGTTGATCTGCGCCGACGGAATCCATATTGCCTGTCATGGATTAGACTGTGTTTTTCAAGAAATTTTAGTAATTCGGTGCTTTCCATCAATTTAGAGACGACTGAAAGGAGAGAAATAGGCCTGTATTTGCTGGGAAGCGCTTTGGATCCTTTCTTGGGGACTGGTTGTACTCGAGCAGTTTTCCAGTTACTACGGAATATGCCTCTATTGTAAGATGTCTGTTCGGCATGCAGAAGGGGAAGAAGAACCCACAGGTCGAAGAAGGTTTCTGACCCCTCACCCAAAAACACATGGGGTTCTTCTTCCCCTTGTGCATGCATAAAGCACAAGAACAATTTCTTCAGAGCAACCCTCAAGAAAGTTACTGGACCTGGGCAAATAAGGATGCGGCGCGCGGTAGACAGGATTTAAAGGGAAACTGCTAAAAAATATATTTAGTCGAACTTTGAAAAGATGCGTTTTTCACATTTTGCAGCAGGTATTGCTAGTTTTTAATTCGACTAAATATTTTTTTAGCATTTTCCGCTCATGTTTCCTCTCCGCCCAGGACCCCTATTCATTCTTGGTCCCTTAACTTTCTTGGGGGTTGTTTGCAACAAATTTGCCTTGTAGGTTGTGCATTCCAGGGGGTCCTAAGCATGTTTCTGAAAAAAATTATAACAACCCTAAATTCAGTAAACTGTAAATTTACCGAAATTACATCTCACAACGTCGCCTATAATGCCTTTTTTTTAAATAATATCGAATACAACACTTAAGTAAATAAATTCACTGGCTGTTTCATTTCTTTTTTTTTATATTTATATTACATATATAAGCACAGGATAAGTAAGTATAATAAAGGGTGGCCCTTGATTAAGATAGGGGCTACACAAACTTAAAAGTAGAGAAGAGCCATAAGTTGATTAAAAATCACTTCTAACTGTATGCACACAAAAATTAGTCAAACAAGTTTATAAAATCTAAAAAAAAAAGATATTATTTTAAATAAACCAATAGGAATTCGTTTCGCGGCGATTACGCAGTTCGCGAGTATATGAAACCTAGCTTTTGTTCAAGACGACACTGGACTACCAGGTCTTGATCCTTGCAAAGAACATTGACGCCCGTGGTACAAAATTTAACACAACGAACCTACCAAATATTGTCTTTCGCACGGAGACAAACTATAAAAATGCGGATATGGTTACTATTACTACATAATGCATTAGTTATTTAATTAAGGCAGCATAATTATGTAGGCTGGGGGTATGTTGAAATTATATTATTACAAAGCACTTCAATAGATGTAGGTGCGGTGTTGCCACATCTCCAAAACTTCCCCAACATCTGTGAATTCTTGCATAATCTGGTAACACCATCTCCCCATCCCCTGGGGGTGCCTGGGGTGACCCCCTACACGCGAAGTCTCAACCCTCTAGGGCCAAAAATAACAAAGTTGCCAACTTGTACCCCGTCGAAACGGATAACTGTGGTCTGCGCATTCCGAACACCCTGTATACGCAGAGAACCGTTACACCCTGTATACACAGAGAGATCTTATAGTACGAAAAACACCTCTTGTGTAACATAGGAGTGATGACCACATTTGGATCATCCTGTATATACATCTCCCTACACGGGGCCGATATGTATTCACAGAACCTTCTAGCAAAAGAAGGTCCTGAAACATTCTGGAATGGAACACTCCCGAAACGAGGTGGAAGGTACGACGGGTATATAAATGCAAAAGCAAGCCAGCTTAGTTGAGTTCAGTTAGAGGATGTTGAAGTGACTCGAAGAAGCAGTAACCAGTGTAAAGTATTGGAGAGTAGCGACTGTAAATCCAGTGTAGTGATTTTTCTCCAAATTAGTGATTGTAAAGCCAGATAGACTAAGTGTTTTGTGAGAGAGATATTCTGGAAATGTTATTGTATCCATATTTAAAGGGTAAATAAAGTAGTTTTGTTAAAATTTAAAGTCTCACTTATCCAGAACCCAGGGAAAATGCAACAATATTATAATAATCACGACTCATAAAAAAATTAACTACAAACTTGCAAGAATGCAGTGTTGGCCTAAATGTTAACAGAATTGCTTAGCTTAAAGTTTCCATCCAACGGTGAGTGTGATACATTGTAAAAAGGTAATTCTAAACTTGGTGAATGGTGATATTAACAAGTGGCCAACCTCTAAGCAAATCACTTTAGTTTAAACAGAAAACCCAGCTGGGTCTTAGTCGACAGTTTGGTTCAAGCGAGCAAACTACAACGCTCGTTCAGGGTTTTCCGGAAAACACCCAATTTACAATGGCAACATTAGAGCATCACTTTTATTAGTGTCGGCAAACTGCAAATTTAACAAAAACGGCAGTGAAAATGAACGTCATTCGAGGACAGAAATAATGATGGGAATAATCTACTCATGATCGTGTTGTTTTCACAAATTTTTGAAAATACTGCAATTTTGTATTGGTGAAACAAATGGTCACGCCAGGGGTCGTGAATTTTAGAGCTCCTGGGCACCTATGGACGAAAATACAGTTAGTGGCCTTAGAGTCCTGGTCAACACAAGAAGTGCCTGGTGGCACGATCACGCCGGATCGCCGCGACGGAGTAAATTAGGATTTTAAGTTTCGCGAGAAAGGTAGTGTGCAAAATAGGGACTAAAAGGCCACGGAGGTTTCCTAGAGAGGGAGGTTTTAAACGACGGGTTTGCGGCAAAAACATACGTGGGGTTAGTTGGGCTACAGTGATAGTGAGTGTTAAAACAATATACAGGGTTGGTTTAGCCCATACATTTTTGGAATTATTTTACTCGTCAGGTGAGTTCGTTCCATGACGTATATTATTTAAAGGGATTCTAAGGGATAGCTGTCTCGAGTATTATAGAGATATGTACAGAATATTAGTAGAGGTGTTGAGCTGTAACGGCCCAACTGAAACCTAAAGTGTTTTGATGTTACGTAAACTAAAATGTCATAGTTAAACTAATTATTTTTTTAAGAACAGAATTTGGCAGAGTAGGAAAATCATGAGCGATTTTATATAGTTAAAATAAATTAGCACTAAATTGAAGTGTAGAGGTTGATTTATTTGAGATTTTTGATATGGGAGGCTCGAAATAGGTTGTAGGGCCGTAGGAATTGAATTAAGGACTTAATTCAAGCTCTCTCTCGACTAAGAAGAGTTACTTACAATATTTATTTAAATTAAGGAAGAAATAAATGAAAAGCACCACCGCTAGATCCGAATAAATATAATTTATGCAACAGATATTATTATTTTTATTATTTGTAGATTGTAAGACTTCGCTATGCAAAATCATTCAATATTCTTTAGGCTTTATCAGTGTGATGAGTAAGATGATTAAAATATACCCACCACAGCTGTATAGCCCTGAAAATTCTACTTTTATCAAAACAACAAATCATTTTCCAACTACATATAACAGCAAAAGTTCATACGCATCAAACATGATTTTCTAAAACTGCATGTAGAAACTAAACTAAAAGATAACGTTAATAGTTGTCTCATTACCAGAAGCAGTAAAAAAGGCAACTATTTAAAAACAAGACAAACATAACCAACTTCATCAATACAAATGAATGAGTGAAGATTGGAAGATGAGCATTGATAAGTACAATTTGAAGAACCCAATTCGTCACAACACAGTTTTTGACCTGACGATCGTTTCGCTAACAAAGTTAGCGTCACGAGAGGGATGAATATACTCTTCAGGTCAAAAAAAACTATATTGTGATGAATTGGATTCTCCAAATTGTACTTATACAAATAATAATGAATACTAAAATATAAATACGACGGTTATAATTATTCTAATAGGTATGATTCAAATATGCAAACCTAATCCTTGTTATCATGACAGCTGCACTTTTTTTGGATTTTTATTTGGCTTAGTAATGTTTACTGATTGTAAGACTTCGCTATGCAAAATCATTAAATATTCTCTAGGCTTTATCAGTGTGATGAGTAACATAATTAAAATATACCCACCACAGCTGTATAGCCCTGAAAATTCTACTTTTATGGAAACGACAAATCATTTTCAAAGTACATATAGCAGTAACAGCAAAAGTTCATACGCATCAAACATGATTTCCTTAAACAGCATGTAGCAGCTTAAATAAAAGATAACATTAATAAATATCTCGTTACCAGACGCACTAAAAAGGGTAACTATTTAAAAACAAGACAAACATAACCTTTATCAAGGTTATAAAAGGTGTCAGTCAATTAAATACAGATATGATACCCGTAAAACCCTGTCGCTGCCACTTATTTAGTATTGATTTTGCTTTGTTCAAACATTTTCTTTGCCTTTTAGTGAATTTTCGTAGAAAAAAGTCACTAATGGGGAGATCCCGACTTTTGAATTTTGAAAAAAAAGTTGCAAATGAGCGCGATCTAGGACCCATAGAACCCATATCCGGGGTCAGTTTCAATTTTTATATGTTATATATATATATATATATATATATATATATATATATATATATATATATATATATATATATATATATATATATATATATATATATATATATATATATATATATATATATATATATATATATATATATATATATATATATATATATATATATATATGTATGTATGTATGTATCACACCGATAACTCAAAAAATAATAAGCCGATTTTGATAAGATTTAGCATGTGCCTTTCTTTTGTAAATGGCTTTGACAAGTTTGTTAGTCAGGAAAATCGGACGAGGTTTTCCAGGAAAATTTTGAGTTTTCATTCGAAAAAATTTTTTATCTCAAAGAATTGGCATTGGCAGATTTTGATATAATTTGACAAGTAGCTTTCTTTTGAAAATGGCTTTGATAAGTTCGTTAATCAGAAAAATCGGACGAGGTTTTCCGGAAAATTTTTGAGTTTTCATTTGAAAAAAAAATTTATCTTAAAAAATAAAAAATCGATGATAACCAAATTTGGTATGTAGGTTAACGATATAAAAAGTAAACTATACACCAAAATTTAGATTTCTATGTTACAAGAAAAAAAAGTTATAATAAAATATTTTGTGCCAGATCATTTCTATGAAAATTCACTACCATAACGCGCTTGCTGCGTCCAGGCTTTTTAAATATAAACCGTGAACTATCTAAATAAATACACATACTTTGAAATCACCATCAACATTAAAATTATTAGTTAATTTAAGTTAAAAGACTGAGGCTGGAGACTGTGGCTGGAAACTGAACAAAAAGTAGAATCACCCGAAAAACCACACAAATAATAACAAGAGAGTTGTGCGCTAGATACGCATTTCGACAACGAAGTTGTCTTCATCAGTAAATGTCGCTAAACTTGAGAGTTTAGCGGCACCTAATCATGAAGACAACTTCGTTGTTGAAATCAGAATCTAGCGCATAACCGCTGTCATTATTTTTTTGGTTGTTAGGGTGATTCTGCTTTTTGTTTGCATCTAAATTGCTCACTCTTAATTCCTAAGAATACAAAAGGTTACAATGATTTAAATAAGCACATCTGTCCTATAACCCTGACGTTAATGACTATCATTATAGCTGCTGCTATTGAAGAGACTCGATCCATCCAGTACATGAATAGGTACACCTACAAAAACACCAAACGATTTATCATGACTGTCCCGAAAACTAGAGCTAAAACTTAAAAAGTTATTTAATCTTCTTTCACATACAGACTCTTGTAGTCGTTTTTTTATTGTCATAATGATTGAGATAGAATACGAATACATACATATCAGTTTTATAACCCTGATAATGGCGACCATTATAATATATAACACAATACAAAATAATTACTTAAGTATATAAATATAAACTACAAAAGCTATAGTTATGGTTAAAATATGAAGTTTACATTTGGTCACATCGAGAATCGGATAATCGTCTTTATCAGGGTTATAACGAGCTAATCATGAATCAAGTACACATGATTAGCCACTATAACCCTGACAACTGCAGTTTTATAACCCTGATAATGGCGACCATTATAATATATAACACAATACAAAATAATTACTTAGGTATATAAATATAAATTACAAAAGCAATAGTTAGGGTTAAAATATGAAGTTTACATTTGGTCACATCGAGAATCGTATAATCGTCTTTATCAGGGTTATAACGAGCTGATCATGAATCAGGTACACATGATCAGCCATTATAACCCTGACAACTACAATTTTATAACGCTGATAATGGCGACCATTATAATATATAACACAATACAAAATAATTACTTAGGTATATAAATATAAACTACAAAAGCTATAGTTATGGTTGAATTATGAAGTTTACATTTAGTCACATCGAGAATCGCATAATCGTCTTTATCAGGGTTATAACGAGCTGACCATGAATCAGGTACACATGATCAGCCATTATAACCCTGACAACTATAATTTTATAACCCTGATAATGGCGACCATTATAATATATAACACAATACAAAATAATTACTTAGTTATATAAATATAAACTACAAAAGCAATAGTTAGGGTTAAAATATGAAGTTTACATTTGGTCACATCGAGAATCGTATAATCGTCTTTATCAGGGTTATAACGAGCTGACCATGAATCAGGTACACATGATCAGCCATTATAACCCTGACAACTACAATTTTATAACGCTGATAATGGCGACCATTATAACATATAACACAATACAAAATAATTACTTAGGTATATAAATATAAACTACAAAAGCTATAGTTATGGTTAAAATATGAAATTTACATTTGGTCACATCGAGAATCGCATAATCGTCTTTATCAGAGTTATAACGAGCTGATCATGAATCAAGTACACATGATTAGCCATTATAACCCTGACAACTACAATTTTATAACCCTGATAATGGAGACCATTATAATATATAACACAATACAAAATAATTACTTAGGTATATAAATATAAACTACAAAAGCTATAGTTATGGTTAAAATATGAAGTTTACATTTAGTCACATCGAGAATCGCATAATCGTCTTTATCAGGGTTATAACGAGCTGATCATGAATCAAGTACACATGATTAGCCATTATAACCCTGACAACTACAGTTTTATAACCCTGATAATGGCGACCATTATAATATATAAGACAATACAAAATAATTACTTAGGTATATAAATATAAACTACAAAAGCTATAGTTATGGTTAAAATATGAAGTTTACATTTAGTGACATCGAGAATCGCATAATCGTCTTTATCAGGGTTATAACGAGCTGATCATGAATCAAGTACACATGATTAGCCATTATAACCCTGACAACAACAATTTTATAACCCTGATAATGGCGACCATTATAACATATAACACAATACAAAATAATTACTTAGGTATATAAATATAAACTACAAAAGCTATAGTTATGGTTAAAATATGAAGTTTACATTTAGTCACATCGAGAATCGTATAATCGTCTTTATCAGGGTTATAACGAGCTGACCATGAATCAGGTACACATGATTAGCCATTATAACCCTGACAACTACAATTTTATAACCCTGATAATGGCGACCATTATAATACATAACACAATACAAAATAATTACTTAGGTATATAAATATAAACTACAAAAGCAATAGTTAGGGTTAAAATATGAAGTTTACATTTGGTCACATCGAGAATCGTATAATCGTCTTTATCAGGGTTATAACGAGCTGATCATGAATCAAGTACACATGATTAGCCATTATAACCCTGACAACTACAATTTTATAACCCTGATAATGGCGACCATTATAATATATAACACAATACAAAATAATTACTTAAGTAATTAAATAAAAACTACAAAAGCTATAGTTATGGTTAAAATATGAAGTTTACATTTGGTCACATCGAGAATCGCATAATCGTCTTTATCAGGGTTATAACGAACTGATCATGAATCAAGTACACATGATTAGCCATTATAACCCTGACAACTACAATTTTTTTTTGGGTGGCCATGCTGATAAAGGATAATCCCCTACAAAGGAAACGTTCCTATAGCCTAAGAATATAAAGGTCATAAATAGAACAGAACTAAAGTAAAAAATATCGGGACGCAGCAAGTGCGTTATAGTAGCGAATTTTCATAATAATTGTACACTCTTATTATACGGCATATTAGTAAAGTTAATACTTTAAACTTACACAGCCCTTGAAGATCGATTTTAGAGGTCCTAGTACGTGCACATTTGAAAAATTCTTTCAAAAGTGCTACCATCGATCTCTCTGTTATCAAAAAATCTTGTGTTCTAACTCCTTCTGAGAAAAATGTCCAAATTCAATTTTCTATGAAGCTAAAGAACTATATTTTGCTATATCTGTAGATAGTGTAAGTCTTTTTAAAAGAAACTTGTATTATTTAATTTTAGTGATAAAAAATGATCTATCTGATGGTAAAGTTCTGCGACAAACAACTGACTCACCCTCTATAAAGAGGGACAGATCAACACGTTGTGAGATAAATACTAATTATGACAAGTGCAGTCATATTTATCTCGCATGAAACTGAAAACTATGCTTCTATAGTCGGGGTTAAAATGTCAAGACCAGAGCATGATTATTTTCCCTCATTTACAATCACTGGGAAAAAATGTTGAGCATTTCCCTGGCTTATCCAGATTACACCGTTAATCACCTGACCTGACCTGACCTTCCTTTCTTTGGCCGCTTAGAACTTTTTTTGGCCACTCAAAGGCTTCCTGGCCTTTTCCTGATTTTTGAGAAAGTGGACGCCCTATTCATGCACAAACCTTTAAAGGATTGCCATATTTGTAAACAACATATTATTTGTGGTTTTTTCCTTTTGAGGGGAAGGGGAAATCTTCAAAAGATACTTGGCTATTATAGAGTTGTGGTGGATTCATTCTCTCCATGGAATGCCTACCAACTAAAACCACCTCCCGCAGTGCGAAGGAGGCCTGGGGCTCCCTTTCGCTGGCACTTCATGACAATTTTTCCTTATGTAGCAGCTGTGCTGTGCCGTTTCCTTTCCTTGTCCCTTTTGCTCATAATTTCCGTAACCACACTTTCTATTGTCCTCCATTTTGCTTCTGTCTGTAGCATATGTTTGGTTATGTTCTCTGCTGCCAGTGTTTCCCCAGTCTCATTTGTAGCTCGTTCTCTTATCTTGTTTCACCTGGTGCATTTTAGGACCGCATGCTCTGATGTTTCAGGTTCTCCACAATGGATGCACGCATCAGTGTCCGCCAGCCGGAACCTTGCCAAATAGAGTCCAGAATTGCCGTGCAATTAATTTCTTTGTCCACTGTGCTGTTGTTATTTCCTCTTGCCATTGCTGCTGCCATTTTCTCATCGTCTTCTATCGTCTTCTGCACATACGCAACCCACACTTTAGTTTTTAAATTAGACCCTATCTGTGGGGTATCATTTTACTCGGCTTGGCGAGAAGAATTCAAATATGGCGGTAAGCGCATGCGCAAATTAAACTTTGTTGGTTTAACACCCCATCTGTGGGGTATCACCGTACTCGTTGTGATGGGAGGACCTCAAATATGTATGTAAAGAAAGCCGCGAGGCAGCCTTCCCGACGGAAAAACCACTGGTGATATACAAATGTGAGATTGTCTGCTGGGAACCTGGAGGCCACATGCTGAGTGGGAGGTAGAAAGATGCCAGCAGTAAGATGCTACCTGCAAGGTGCTGGCTGCAAGATGCCTCCTTAGATCTTTTTTTTTGTTCCCTCAGGGCTCGTCCGCGGCCTTGCCGCCCCGATAGCACCGCAACCCTTGGTTGATTGTGCATACCCTTAGTCTTACTCCACCCATTCCAAAATCACTGTGCCTTGAACTAGTCTGCACAGCGATTGGTAGGGTGAAGTTTTATATTGCTCTGTCTCCGGTCTAGAGTGACCTTAGATCAGTTGTCTTTTCTGGTCCAGAGCTATACACTCACACAAGATGTGCTGGGCTGATTCCTCCCCCTCGCCGCAGAGTCTGCATGCGAGGTCCCCTTCGAACCGCCCCATTTTATGCAGGTGTTTCTTGACGGCCATGTGTGCCGTCAAGAGACCTGTTGTGTTTCTGAGCTGTCCTCTGCTAAGGTTTAGCAGCTCCACAGCTCTCTTTGAACTGGGTCCGTCAATGATTGACTTCCCATGTCTGAGCCCTGGACAGTCCGCCCAGTACACCTTGTGTTGGTTTCTGACCCAGGACTTAATGGCTCCCCTGGCAGTGCTCTTTGACACGCCCAGAGCCGGTTCTGGTCCCATAAATGGTTCTGCTGACCCTCTCTTCGCGAGACTGTCAGCTTATTCATTGCCTATGACCCCCGAGTGGCCCGGCACCCAGATGAGGGTCACCTCATTCTGCCCAGCCAGGTCGCTCGTCTCGTCTCGGCACTCACTCACCAGCCAGGAATTTACCCGTGGGCTACTTAGTGCCTTAAGGGCTGCCTGGCTGTCTGTGGCTATGAGGATCCGCTTGTTGGTGTAGCCCCTCCTCTTGTTCTCCCGCACACAGTGCAGGATGGCGTACATCTCGGCCTGAAACACCGTTGCATGAGCTCCGAGGGAAATACTATGACACCCTCGGTCCTTCCAAGTAAACACCTGCCCCCGTCCCACGCTCTCCGCCGGATCCGTCCATGAACCAGACGAGCGCGTCCCGTGGAATGCCCGGCGTCCCCTCCCGCCATGCCTCGCGATCGGGGATTTTCAGTGTAAAGTTGTTTTCCCTGCACATTCGCGGGCTCGCGAAGTCTGACCTCATTTCAAGCATGGGCTCCTTCACGATCTCTTGAATTTTGCAGTGGCCCCTGAAGCCTGGGTTGATCTTCAGTCTACCATTGCAGGCTAGTCTGTATAGTCCTAGCCTGGCCTCTCCCATAATAACTAAGTTTAGGGGGGGTAGATCCAGCAACACCTCCATGGCGGCTGTTGGGGTTGAAGACATGGCCCCTGTGATGCCTAGGCAAGCCATCCTTTGGATCTTGCCTAGTTTTTGTTTGGCACTGGATTGTGTCACCTTAGGCCACCAGACCAGTGCCGCATATGTTAGCGATGGTCTGACCACCCTTGTGTACAGCCAGTGGGCCATACTAGGTCTTAGTCCCCACGTTTTTCCATATAGCCGCCTAGTGACGGCTAAGGTCATGACTGCCTTACGCAGTATTTTTCCAATGTGACCATTCCAGGTTAGCTTAGAGTCCAATACGACCCCAAGATATTTTACCTCCCTGGCCATTGAAACGCTCCTACCGTATAGAGTGAGAGTTCTGTGGCTTTCACACTTCCTCCTCGTCGTAAACGGCACGACGGTTGCTTTCTCAGGGCTCATCCCGAGCCCTTGATCAACCGTCCACCCTTCCACCACTTTCAGTGCAGTCTGCATACGCTCCCACACTGCCTGTGTGACCTTTCCTCGGACTATGATGACAATGTCGTCCGCATAGCCCTGTACCTCATACCCCCCTCCCGAGAGCCTCACCAGCAGGCCGTCCACGACTAGACACCAGAGCAAGGGAGACAGAACGCTCCCCTGCGGACACCCCGCCGCGACCCCCGCCAGCAGAGTCCCTCCCGCGAGTGAGGTGAACACCGCCCTGTCCCTGAGCATGGAACCGATCCACCTGCAGCAGGTATCCTCTATTCCACGCTCCCGGGCAGCTGCCAGAACCTATCCGAACGAGGTGTTGCTAAAGGCCCCCTCTATGTCTAGGAAGGCCCCCAGCGCCACCTCCTTGTTCTCCAGTTTCAGCACCAGTTGGTGCAGTGATGTTTCTGTTGAGAATCCTGCTCTGTATGCATATTGTCCGCAGTGTAGAGGATATGATTCCAGTACACCGCCCCTAATGTGCCGGTCGAGCAGTTTTTCCACTGTTTTCAGCAAGAAGGACATGAGACTTATTGGCCTCAGGGACTTTGCCTGGTCTGTTGGACGCCCAGGTTTAGGAATAAATGGCCAGTCTCCATGCCCTCGGAATGTACCCCAGAGCCAGGCTGGCCCTCATAATGAGGGTGAGCACCGGCGCCAGTATATCTATCCCCTGTTGGAGCATGATGGGCATTATTCCATCAAATCCCGGCGATTTGTATGGCTTAAAGCTGTTAATGGCCCATCTGATTTTGCTCCAGGTAACCACCTCTTTAGCGACTGTCCAGTCTACTCTAGATGCCCGCCTATAAGGCGCCTCTATTTCTGAGTGTTCCCAGTCCGGAGGTGATTGGTTTATTATGTTACAGCCGGGGAAGTGCGTCTGGAGTAAAATTTCCATAGTTTCCTCCCCCGAGCTTGTAAAGCCTCCCGTGGGTGTCCTTAGATCATACATGCCTCCTTAGATCATAAAAATAACAGCTAAAGCAAAACAAAAACTTTTTTCTTTCATATATAATTTCTCATAGCCACTTTTCGCAAGGTTATAGCGAATGAGAAATGATTTCAATAAGCACATCTGTCCTATAACCTTGACATTAATGATTATCAATATAGCTGCTGCTATTTAAGAGAATCGATCCATCCAGTACATGAATAGATACACCTACAAAAGCACTAAACGATTTATCATGACTCTACCGAAAATTAGAGCTGAAAGGTAACAAGTTATTTAATCTTCTTTCACATACAGACTCTTGTAGTAATTTTTCTTACTGTCATAATGATTGAGATAGAATACAAATACATACATATCAGTTTTATAACCCTGATAATGGCGACTATTATAATATATAACACAATAAAAAATAACTACTTAGGTATATAAATATAAACTACAAAAGCAATAGTTATGGTTAAAATATGAAGTTTACATTTGGTCACATCGAGAATCGCATAATCGTCTTTATCAGGGTTATAACGAGCTGGTCATGAATCAAGTACACATGATCAGCCATTATAACCCTGACAACTACAATTTTTTGGGTGGCCATGCTGATAAAGGATAATCCCCTACAAAGGAAACGTTCCTATAGCCTGAGAATATAAAGGTCATAAATAGAACAGAACTAAAGTAAAAAAAATCGGGAGGCAGCAAGTGCGTTATAGTAGCGAATTTTCATAATAATTGTACACTCATATTATACGGCATATTAGTAAAGTTAATACTTTAAACTTACACAGCCCTTGAAGATCTATTTTAAAGGTCCTAGTACGCGCACATTTGAAAAATTATTTCAAAAGTGTTACCGTCGATCTCTAATCTCAAATGATCTTCTATCTCATAGTAAAGTTCTGCTACAAACAACTGACTCACCCTGTAAAAAGAGGGACAGATCAACACGTTGTGAGATAAATACTAATTATGACAAGGCAGTTATATTTATCTCGTACGAAACTGAAAACTATGCTTCCATAGTCTGGGTTAAAATGCAAGACCAGAGCATGATTATTTTCCCTCATTTACAATCACTGGGAATTTTTTTTGCATTTCCCTGACTTATCTAGATTACATCGTTAATCACCTGACCTGACCTGACCTTATTTTCTTTGACCGCTTAGAACTTTTTTGGCCACTCAAAGGTTTCCTGGCCTTTTGCTGATTTTTCAGAAAGTGGACACCCTATGCATGCACAAACCTTTAAAGGATTGCCATATTTGTAAACAACATATTATTTGTGTGTTTTTTTCCTTTTGAGGGGAAGGAGAAATCTTCAAAAGATAATCGGCTATTATAGAGTTGTGGTGAATTCATTCTCTCTGGGGAATGCCTACCAACTAAAACTACCTCCGGCAGTGCGAAGGAGGCCTGGGGCTCCCTGTCGCTAGCACATCATGCCAATGTTTCCCTATGTAGCAGCTGTTCTCTGGAGTTTCCTTTCCTTGTCACTTTTGCTCATAATTTCCGTAACCACACTTTCTATTGTCTTCCATTTTGCTTCTGTCTACAGCATATGTTTGGTTATGTTCTCTGCTGTCAATTTTGCCCCAGTCTCATTTGTATGTCGTTCTCTTATCTTGTTCCACCTGGTGCATTTTAGGACCGCTTGCTCTGGTGTTTCAGGTTCTCCACAATGCATGCACGCATCAGTGTCCGCCAGCCGGAACCTTGCCAGATAGAATCCAAAATTGCCGTGCAATTAATTTCTTTGTCCACTGTGCTGTTGTTCTTTCCTCTTGCCATTGCTGCTGCCATTTTCTCATCGTCTTCTATCGTCTTCTGTCTCGATACAACCCCTTGTTTTCTTTTTTGTTATATGTCCCCTGCTTCTAAGTCTGGGTTAAAGTGTCAGACTAGAGCATGATTATATTCCCTCATTTACAATCACTGGTAAACAAATTTGAGAATTTCCATGACTTATCCAGGTTATACCGTTAACCACCTGACCTGACCTGACCTGACCGGACCTGGCCTTAGTTTCCTTGACCACTTGGAGCTTTCCTGACCTTTCCCTGATTTTCCAGAAAGTGCACACCCTATTCGTACAAAAACCTTTAACTGAACTCCGTATTTGGAAACAAAATATTTTATGTGGCGCAGAAAGCACCTACAAAGTTTGGTCATATCTATTTTTTTCCACCAGTTATAAAAGGGACAGTTAAAAATCAAAAAAATGGATAAGTATTGATGTAATTAATGTCATGCTAACTTGATCAATATAACACGTTGTATAATTGAGAAACAGATATATATATATATATATATATATATATATATATATATATATATATATATATATATATATATATATATATATATATATATATATATATATATGTATATATATATATATATATATATATATATATATATATATATATATATATATATATATATATATATATATATTGTGTGTGTGTGTGCGTGTGTGTGTATCTAATACGGCAGTCATTCAAAACTGAATTAAGTCTCTTGATTTTACCAAGCAGTATACACGACAGAACAATACTGTTAGAAGCTGACAAAGTGCAAAAAAACCTCAATCTCAGCCAGAAAGTTGTGTTACTTCTAACAACAAATTCCAGGTACACCGATTAAAAGACGTGCTAAGAGGTGTAAGATCTTTCTTCTTGCTGATTACTGAAAGAACATGAGAGGAGCGCGAAATTTGTTAAGGCATATTCTGAGACATACTTAAACTTGACGGTGTCGTTACAAGCAAATTCTCATTAAGTCGTAATAAGCTTAAGGGACGAAACGCGGTGGAAAATGAGTCATATTCGGCCTAGGATTTTTTCAAAGCGGTCTATAAATAGATTTATCACCATTTAGAATATGTGCTGCTCAATCTACAACTGGTTACTAACAACAAATGTCAGGTATGTGAGTAGGTATTGAGGAGGTTTAGCACACCCCCTCCACTTTTTTATTCGACCAATCAGAAGCCGATATTCAGATTGCGGCATTTTTTTTATCTAGAGAATGGATAGACCTTGACAAGAAATCTAACCTGAGATGACGTAATGTAAAATGGCGGTTGGCAGAGAAATACAAAGATAAAATTTGAAGATAAAATCTGAAAACGTATCTGACCAGAGCCATCATGATAAGAGGATCAGACATTTTGATTTTGCACAAAATGACGTATGTAAATATTACGGTTAGCGCATGAGCAGGTTTTGGTTAAGAGGGCAAGTGTGAAGTATCATTGTTCTCAGCATCACCAGGGCTGTACATCGAGATGACGTAATCCAAGGTGGCGGCCAGAGTAGCCGATTCTAAGAACGAGAAAAATTTGAAATGATATTTTGGTTGACATATCAAAATACGAAAATTCCTTTTTGATTTTATCAATGACGTTTAACAAAATAGCGATCAGCGTATACGGAAACTAAACTTTTTAGTTTTTGTGTTAGAGGAAAAGTGTGAGTAAGACCCCATCTGGGGGTATCATGTTACTCGTATTGGCGAGTATTATTAAATATGGCGGTTAACGCATACGCAAACCACACTTTAGTTTTTAAATTAGACCCTATCTGTGGGGTATCATTTTACTCGTCTTGGCGAGGAGAATTCAAATAGTTCCGTAAGCGCATGCGCAAATTAAACTTTGCTTAAAACCCCCAACACTGTACTCGTCGTGATGGGGGGAGATCAAATATGTATGTAAAGAATGTGTGTCTGCAAAGCGCACGACGGACAAAGCCGCGGGGCAGCCTTTGCGACGGAAAAAGCACTGGTAATATACAGAAGTGAGATCGTCTGCTTGGAACCTGGAGGCTACATGCTGAGTGGGAGGTAGCAAGGTGCCAGCAGTAATATTCTACGTGTAAAGTGGTGCTGGCTGCAAGATGCTGAATGCAAGATACTGACAGCAACGTACATAAAATATTCGAACTGATTGTTGTGTTAGCGATAACGTTGCGAATGCTGGTCACTGTTCGCAGTTAAATTGTTATCTACTATCATTTCCTATCAGTGTTTGCATGTAACCTCGTTTAATATTTCAAACACACGTTATTAATTCTTATTTCCTGTCAGAATGTCGTTATCAATTCTCATTTCATGTCAGTACAAACACTTGCCCTCTAAACAAAAATCTTTAAAAGTTGATTTACGCATGCGCTAATCGCCATATTTGCATACGTTATTTCTGAAAAATCACAATTTCGGAATCATCTTATCTTTAATGCTCGGGTCAGACACCTTTTCAAATTATATTTTGTTATTCTCAATTTGTTTACTGTGGATCCGTTTCAAATAAGTTTAATTCATGCAATATTTAAATGGAAAATATATCGACTAGAGGAATGCTTTTTAAAACTGCTATAGAAATATTACAATAGATGTGGAAAAAATTATAGTTCGAGCGGGATTATGTAGAAAAATAAAGAAATGAACTAACGAAACAGTGATTTATTCTTTAGATTAGGAACTTTTCAATTTCCCCCCGTACATAGTAGCTATTTCGTTTAAGTCGCAGACTTAAAAGGTTGTTCTATATATTTTGTTTCAGGTAGGTAAATATAATAGTAGACTGTATTTTCGAGTGTATTTAATTTTAGGAATTCTTGTTTTTTATATGTTGTCTGTTTTTAAACGGATGAAAAAATACATTTACAGTAAACTCTTTTGATAAAACTCATATACTTAGGTATTTTTTTGTAATAATAATATAACGTATACGTACTATTTAAAATGTTACTGGAAAAATGTATGTAATCCTGTAACATTTGTAGTTATTTTTAACCAGTAAAAGCGCTTTTACAAAATAGAAACCTAAAATGTTCTTATTCCGTTTGTTTCGTCGATATTTTAAACGTAAAATGGTACTAAACAATATTCAATTCATAATAAGGCCAAGGTTGTTTTGTGTCTGCCAGCACCTAAGTGTTTATATAATCGTATATATTTTAACTTGCAGGTTTTTTGCTTATGTGACATTTTTCATTGATTTTTTTTGTTTTTGAGTTAAGGCTTTTGTGTTACTTTAATGTGATTTTATTTTGTATTTGAAATATCCGATTTGAATTTAGATGTGGTACCATCGTTTGTAATAGATCTCAAACGCACAGCCTTAGATGTACCTGCTAGCGCCATCTAGAAACGTCGTGTAACAATGGCTTTAAGGCCTCCTTTAATAGCTCACTGGCTCATGTAGTGAATGCCTCGATCCTCAAGGTGGCTACTAGATACTAGAATCGCGATCGATAATTCCTTTACTCGTGCTAATCCAGCGTTTTTAATAACAATTTGATCGAATCGTCTCAAATAACGGTATCTTATCAATTTATACATTATCAAATTGCATGTTGTGTCGTTACTAAATGATTGTTTTAACATCTAAGAAATATCTAAAACCGATTATCACATGTCATTCTCTTGTCGCAGGTAGTCTTGATAGTTGAATCAGATCACTATAATCTTGCATTGAAACATCACAAAATCGTGGGTATTCCGTAAAAGAAAACGCCACAGGTGTCTCAAAATTTATTTTGCAATAAGATAGTTGTTAATAACTTTTTTACCTGCAAGTTTGCAAGCAATATTGATTGTATGATTGTATACCTGTCAGGGTATGTCAACCTCATATATGTTAGGTGTTAAGTCCTGAATTCTGGTGAAAACTGAAGTTTACTAATAATTATTTGAAATTGCAACTATTTGGGATTACGTTTAAGTTTTTTTTGTATCCCTATTTATTTTTGTCCACAGCTAAAGTGCGGAAAAAAAGAAATTGTAAACAGTGTTATTGAAAGCTTGATTTGGATATAATGCTAACTCTTGTGCAACTTGCGTCGACCGTACGAAAACTGGATACGATTTTATGTGAATTATAACGAATTGATAAAATATCAGGTACTGTAAATACTAATAATATTACTGACGAGCCTTATGTCAAGACGGATTAATATGAATTATATTTTATTGCAATATTTGGCCATAATAGTATGTAGTATAGGCAACCCATTTAACACGATTGGATATTAGTTTTAGTTGACATTTACCTATAATGAATTGTCTATCTAAAACACCCTAAACCTCGTAGTCTCATGATGAAGTGTATACAACTCAAGAAAAAATGTCAAATGACTCAGAGGAAGAATTCTTATGTTATTATTAAATAAATAAGTAAATAGAAATACTGATAGCCTTCTTAGAATTCCTCCAAACTGTTTAGACCTGGAGCTAGTTGCCCCCTTCATTGTTAGATGACGCTTGATATAACGATAATTTTTTAACGTCAAATGTTTGTATGTTTATCTTTCATAGGGGCATTAGGATTACTATAGTTATTAGAATATTAATTTTTAATAAATGTTAAATAGAAATATAAACAAAAATCACTGGGTACTTAAGACAGTTTCAATGTTAGTTCTCTCTAGCATTTTTAGATGGTGCTACTAATGGCCACTGAAAAAAATTATTCTTTATGTCATAGTCACTAGAAATTTCCACTAGGGGTTAGAAATATGTGCAATTATTATTTCTCCATGGGAAGTAATCAATAAACATTTTGCAGTATGTTCTGTGGAACAAACTTTTTTCAAATTTTGTACGAAACTTTTGTTTAAAGTAGGGGCAGAGTTCAACAGATGCGAACAGCTGAGTGCATGGATCATCTGCTGACTAGCGAAATATTAAAGCGGTTGTAGACTGATAAACACAGTGTTGTCTTCAAGCACTATTTTCTAACGTTTGTCTGTCATTCAGCCTTGACAAATTGGCAACAGTTACGTTCCAGCAGAAACTCAGGAAGATTAGTATACGCGTAGGTTGACAGAACTACTCAAATATTGGCGTCTGGTGAACCATTGTTGTTGCCGTAGCGACGAAAACGTACGCGCATGTCATTTAAAGCCATAAAGTTTCTCTATGTAAAACGTCAAAACGTCATCTTCTTCTTTGGGGTTCGTTGTAGCCTGATGGCCTAACCTTTTGTATGCTATTGGACCAGCGGCTTCCTTGGTGTGTTTTGTACAACGACGATACGTCATTGGTTTTGTAATCCTTTGACAGTTCTTGCCTGAATACTGAATAGTTTTAATTTTTGAAACTTTCCAACAACTTTTTGTCGGTTAAATTGTTAATTATTACCTGTTATCGATAATGTTTCAACTCTAGGCAACAGAAGTGATTTTTCTACTAGAAAAGTGGACTTGATTGAAAGGTGAACTTGATAGAAAAACACCTACAAGCCAAAGGAAATGGATAAGTTGAAAATTCGCAATCTTGTGTTTAGAATGAAAAGATCTTTAGATATTGGCTGTGAATATGCATCCTCTTAGACAAAAGTTTCCTGAAAGAAGAATAAAGGTAGTCCAAAGATGGAAACCACATTTATTCAAATCGCTAACACAAACAAAAGGGGCCACCAACAAACTTAAAAACAGCTATGGAGCAAAATGGGATAAATGTAATTATTCTATCCCTTGAAGAATGTTTAAAGTACACCTGCTTTGGTGAAGATGCTTACCTGTACAACATGTCTGAGAACAAACATGTAAAATCAATCTATCGGTAATAAATGTTTTCTCTCATTTAAGTAGGTACTCAACTAGACACAATTCCTATAAATTTCATCATTTGTGTTTACATTATACAATCAATATTGTACTTAATGCATGTTGTTTTTATCTTTCAGGTATATATTTGTAATGAATCCATGTTTGGAACATCAGCAGAGAGTAACTTGTTGAAAGAAGCACTTACGTGCTTGTGGTGCCACTCGATTATAGCACAGATAGTTACAGTAGTGCCAGTGATGGTCTAAAATATGATATCAGTTGAAGATGCATTGTTGAAGGTACTATAAACCAGCATTCGTGCATAACATTTGTTAGTTCCACAATTAAAGAACTGGTTCCCAAATGGTGACTGTCCATAGATAATGCTGCACTGTGTCATGATTTAAAATCTTCCGAAAATTTTGAGTGAGAACAATATATACTTTGCAAAGGCCTAGAACAAATATAAATGCTACTGAAAATCTCTGAACCAATGTGAAGAAAGTGTTGAACAAAAATGGCATTACAAGGAAGGTTAATCTAATAGAGATAGGTACTTATCAAAATGACATGAGGAAGAAATAAAGATGTTGTAAAAACTTGTACAAACGTAAAAACTTGTGCAAACCGTGAGCACGTATACCACAGATAAATTACTATTAAAATGTATTTTTTAAAGTTATTCTAATAATAATATACATTTCCAACACCTGTTCTTATGATTTTCATATCTCTCATAGTTCAAAATATTCAACTTGTTTTCTGAACCTTAAAATTTCCATATATTTTTTAGCCTGACCCGACCTGACCAGTTTTTCCGGGAAAACTTTGGGTTTTCCTTTGGAAAATTTTCATATCTCCCTAAATAACAGAGCTATGACAATACTGAATAATGTAGCGTATAATCTGCTCTATACATTGTATAATTTTACTTCACTTACCTTAGTTCTTCATAACTAAAAAGCACTATGTACTTATATTTTTGGTAAGTACACATCACTAACCTTCACACAGTTAATATTTTTGGTAATTTTAAATTTTAATTGATGCCAGCAAAAGAGGTAATACTTTTTAAATACCTCAAGAATCACCAAATTAACTTAGATGGAGAGATACCACAGAATTTTCAGAGGCAAGAAAATAGATGGCATTTGGGAAAAGCGTACAAATGCGATTTAGATTTTACTTCTAGGATCACCCCCGTAAGAGAGAATAGTTAGGTTAATGAAGTTACACACGCCTCTTTATGTTGCCAATTGAAAATGCACATTTAAGTATTTTTAAATTCTACGCAGAGTCTCGGTCGTTCAGTGATAAGGACGTGTGCCTCTGAACCAAAGGGTACTGGGTTCGATCAGAGGGTTCTCCTTCCACTTTGTCAGTACATACTATAACATTAACATCAATTGAGGTTCTAACATCGTATTTGAGCAAGCTGAATGTTTGTACGTTCCGCCCTCCGGACGGGGCGTAAAGTCGTCGGTCCCGTGTACCATGCAGTGTTGGGCATGTTAAAGATCCCAAACCCTCTTTACAGCAAAACAGGGGCTCGGTAAAATTTCCAGGATCGTGAGGTGAAACTGCTCCCGGCGTCGGTGATTGGCCATAGTCGCGCAAATAGACCAACGTTAAACAAACAAAAATACACACACACACGATTCTGCATAGAGTTTCCATTGTCAAATTCTAAGGTAACATAATAAAAGTGTATCAAATCTATGATGAACCACCTGTGTCCCAGGTTATTAAAGCATGCAGACTACAGTGGTTGGGCCATATAGAACGAATCGTGAGGAGAGAATGGTAAAGAAGTTTGTGATCAAATCCAGAAGCTAAAAGGAGGAAAAGCAGACCAAGAAAAAGGTGGCTCGACTCAGTTCAACAAGACTTGCAAGAAAACAAAAAGAGTTCACAACTGGAAGGTCATGCAAGAGATAGGAAGCAGTGAAAATATTGATATGGTTTGGCGATCAAGCTATGGGCCTAAATGGACTAAATGCTTATATATCAATGAATAAAATATATAATATATAATATTCTGTAGAGTAAAAAGAAATCTAATTATGAAGGGTGTAAGTTCTGTGGAAAATGAACATAATGTTCAAAGTGTTGAATAGAGAAAGAAAAATGAAATGGAAATGTGAAGTGTTGTATTGAAATCTGGATATGATCGAATTTGGAAACATTGATGCCTAATGTTTTTTGGATGAATTTCTTTAGGTTACTTCTCAAAATAGACTACACTTATTGTATTAAACAAACTGTACAATTTTAACTAATAAGCCAGTAATAATCTAAGCTATTAAACAATTTCTTTAGAGTTTGTGCAGAATTTCACTATTTAAGAATAAAGGCTCTTCTCTCGATCCAGATAACTATCGTAAAATATGCTTAAAAAAAAATTAAAACACGTTTAATATTAGATTAACGGAATATCTGAAAAGAATTGTACTTAAGCCATTTCAACATTGTTTCAAACAAAAAAGATCAACGATGGCAGCTATAGCAGAGCTTTGTGTATTTCTGTACCAGTATTTACATTACAAAAAAAAAAAACACATCCGATAGCATTATTTTCCAATGTAAATAAGGCTTTTAATGCTGTTAATAAAGCATCTGCCAGAAAAACTTGGCAGAATGGGAGTGGTATAGGTCATCAGTGAATCGAATCCTATCTCACAAATAGAAGACAGACAGTATTTGTTAATGGCTATAACTCTGGGTATAGCGAAGTTAATATGGGTGTTCCACAGGAGTGTATTTTGGGACCACTGTTATTTATAATTTTTGTTAACGACATGGCCTTAACATGTTCCACTTCTGATGCTGAAGTGGTATACGCAGATGATATAGTCTGTAAACAGGTTTTCAAGATTTATGACAATAATGGACTGGTAGTGAATGTGAGATACATTCTTTGACATTTTCCCCAATGCTCTTGATAATAAAGCGTCTGCCAGAGAAACTTTGCAGAATGGGAGTGGTATAGGTTATCAGTGGATGGAATCCTCTCTCACAAATAGAAGACACAGTATTTGTTAATGGCTATATCTCTGGGTATAGCAAAGTTAATATGGGTGTTCCACAAGAGTGTATTTTGGGACCACTGTTATTTATAATTTTTCTTAACGATATGGCCTTAACATGTTCCACTTCTAATGCTTAAGTTGTATATGCAGATGATAGTATTTTCTTGACCTCAGATAACTTACTGGATAGTGTGATGAGAACCAGAGAGTCTGTAAACAGGTTTTCAAGATTTATGACAATAATGGACTGGTAGTGAATATGAGCGACATTCTTTGACATTTCTTCCCAAAAATTCCAGTACCGATTGTAATTACCTTACAAGAGCCAGTCATAAATCATTAAAGCAAGTGAAGAATATCAAGTTTTTAGGTCTAACTATTGATCAAAAAATGGCATGGGAGAACCATTATGATAATGTAACATCCAAAATAACTAGAATTTGCTTTGTCGTTAAGTAGTTGCGGACCTCAATTAGTCATCACATTTTGAGGCTTGTACAAGCAAGTATTTCTTGGCTTAATTCAGGGAGGCACTTCAAATGCTCAAAATATGTTCATAATGCGGAAACGTATTGTTAGATGTATGACTGACTTAGCACCGTTGGAGCACTTGTAGGGGGGCATATATCAACTGGAAAATTTTGGCATTGCCATGTTTTTATATATTTCTGCTTGTGATGTATATATGCAAAGCTGAGACAGAGCTTCCTGGAAACTGTAATATGCATCGTTATAATAGAAGAACAAAGGATCAGTTGCATTTTTGTTACTCTAACCTAACAGTAGGACAAAGCTCTGCAACATAACAAGTGATAGTCATGTATTGTCAATTCTTCTAGGAGTTCCCAGGCAACATGACATATCTGGTGCTTTCAGACAGTGTTTGAGTTAGTTTGACTGGTGGTCGATCGAGAAGAACCTAAGATTGAATGTGGATAAGACAAGTGTTCTGTCTTTTAACTGCTTTAGCGACAAAAGGAGGTATTTCCTATTTTTCAATAAGAGTATAATATACTGCCTATAGTACAATGTTTTTGGGAATAGTGATTGACAGTCAGTTGAATTGGAAGGCACATGTTGCTTACATGTCATCGAAGATTTTGTCTTTCATATTATATTACCTTGGAATCGTTTCACCATTGATAAATGTGTCAAATATAATCAAACATGTACGGGTGTTTTTAGGAGCAACATGATACTAACTTTACCTTCGATGTATATAATAGAGAATGCATGTTTGTTAAGCAGAACAGAGATCTAATGGAGGAGTTTGAGATACAGCCTACTTATCAGATAAGACGGGCAGTGAACGACCAGATGGTTTCAACCTCAGACCACAAAATCATTAGTATTCAAGTGTTGTGGTGAATTCATTGAAGGTCTACATCAAGATACCGTGAGGGACCATTTATAAAATTTAAAAGACTTGAAAGATGTAGTGTGATCTAGTTTTGTATTAACATTGATGAATTTTAACTTTAGATTTGTAATATGTGATATGATGTGTTTTAACTGTTAAGTATGTTTTCTCGTAGTTATGTGATGTCACTGTTCTTGTGTTCTTTTGATTATTGCCTGCGTATTCTTTAAGATATTTTGTTTATACACTCGTGTGTTTTATGCTGCCTATTTTGTTCGTATTATTTTACTTTCAGACTTGTTCTACATACATAATCTATACACAGCACTAATAAATACGACTATTTGTATGCCAATGTTTCGAATTTTTCAGGCATCTGAATAGTTCAAATATAAAAGCAACTCTGATGAGTGAAGATTGGAACATGTGATGAACACTGATAAGTACAATTTGGAGATCCCAATTCATCACAATACAGATTTTAGACGTGACGATTGTTCACTAATAAAGTTGGCATCATCAAAGGAATGACTACTTATACGTTAGTTGCCAAGCAGTTGTGAACGAAGGTATACAGACAGACCCTCACTATTGAGTCTTAAATACCTATAATTAAAATTGCATACCAGCTTTTGTGTGCGTCGTTATCAAATATTCCTTCTAAGGATACACTGATTATTAAAATAACAGTTCGAACAGTGTGCTTCATAGAGCCGGACCTACTCTATTCATCGAAACATTTATATTGGAATTTCTAACGATATATATACTTTGGTAAGCATATAGTGCATATTGTTGGACTGACAGCTCCTACATGTATGCAACCCCTGCATACACCAATTCATTTAGGCGGATGTACAATAATATATGGGTCGAGTGTATTTCTTCACTGAAGTCTTGACAGTTTATGCAATAGGCAATTTGCTTAACAGCTTTGCGTGTTGATATAGTATACCTATGATTAAGTTAAGGGAACCCTTGTTTTGGATTTATAAGACCATTTTAAAGCAAACCTTAATCGCCAAACAGATTTTTCTGATATTTGAAAAAATAATAATAAAAGGCACCTAATAAGAGTTATCCATTTGCAATAACAAAAAAGTGTTGAAGCAGCAAGTGCGTTTTGGTAGCGAGTTGTAACAAAAAACTTGTAATCAAATAGTAAATATAAAAGTATTTAAAAAAGTTTTTCATTCATTTCAAATCTTAAATCCTTCCCATTCAGCTAGAATCTTCAAAAATCTTGATACAATTAATAGTGAAGCCTTCAGGAAAGCACACATTTATTATGATACTTGAGAAAAATAAATAAAAGGCACTTGATAAGATTTGACGATTCGCAATAACAAAAAACTGTGGGTGCAGTAAATGCGTAATGATAACAAATTTGCAAAAAAAATTCCTGTTGGTAAACAGTAAATATTTGTTAAAAAACTTGTATGCTGCAAGTTACTTGTGGTAGCGAGTTTTATTTTTTTTTTAATGGTAAATAGTATATAAAAGAAATATAAAAATATTTCAAATATTAATAAGCGAGTTTCCCATTCAGTTAGAATCTTGAATAATCTTGATGCATATATAGTCACGTCTTTAAAAAAGCACACATTTATTAGGATATATTTGAAAAAATTAATAAAAAGCGCCCTAATAAGGTTTTTCCATAACCACAAAAAAGTGTGGCCGCAGCAAGTGCGTTATGGCAGCGAATTTTTCTAAAACATACTTGAACTAAAATAGTAAATATATGTCCAAATTATAAATTATTATTTTTTTAAGACCATTTCAGTTCCAACCTTATTTGTCTGTCAGTTTATTATTAATAAGCGAACAATTTAATTTTTTATCAATGAATATTATAAAAATGTGCAGATTGAGAAATGTTATACGTCGGGAGAACTGCCCACTGAGTTTATAATGAATGCGCGAAAATGCAACCAGCATAAGAAAATAAGTGTACAGTCATGTGGCGAACATTCTGCTACTCATAATTAAGTCTGGACGCGACAAGTGCGCTATGGAAGTGAGTGTTCATAGCAAGTATGTCTATTTGTATCTCTTAACTCAACATTTTTTTTTACACAAATAACTTTATTATGTAAGCCATTTTAAACATATAAAGAGTGTGTATTGCCCCGCATATAAATTGACATTTTTATTTCGCTTATATGTCATGTTTTGCAACTAAATATCAAGCAAAGATCAATATTAGTCTTCAGCCAGTCGGCCAAATACTGGAAAAAGCGGTATTCTCGGTCGAATCGCCGCTCTATTGTAGTGTCGACTTTACGATCTTCGGTCGAATGATATGCCACGGTAAGAATCTAACTGTCGCGACTGCCTGACATTTTTAATTAACTTCAGATTTTCTTTATCTACATGATGATTATGGTCCCAAATATGTTGAGCAATACATGATTTATCAATAATGCCATATCTCGGTTGCATGAAATTTTCTTTAAATTTTAATTACAGGGATTTAAGACTCAGCAGTGGGGTTCTGTCTGTATACCTACATAGAGGACGCTGTTCTCAACTGCTTGGCCACTAACATATAAATAGTAGTTTTAGTTTTTATTCACAACTCTACACGACTTTCTGGTAAAAGTGCTTTCTATTCTGTTGCATGCAAAGTTTTCAAGTTTTAAAATGTAATACATTTTTGTATTTTGTAGTACAGGATATATCTGTGATATGTTGTCTTTTTATCAATTTCCAACTTTATAGTGGGCTACTTTAATCAGTTGTATAACTTGAATGATGAATAAAGATTATTATTATTATAGTAAAAGGGTACTAGAGGAATATTTAGTGAATAGTATTTCAACTTTTAGTTTAATGAAAGTTTTGCAACCCTTGTTGTCTGCAGAGCTGGGCAGTACCCGGGTAAAAATACCCAAAAATGTACCCGCGTACATTTTTTCAGTACTCGATACCCGGTACCCAGTACATTGGAATCAATTGTACTCGGTACCCGATTCCTCAAATACTCTCTATTAGTACCCGATACCCGCATCGCATGTTCGAGTACATTATTCTCGGGTACTTGAACAAGATCAAGCTCGTCTGAATTTGCAGAGTTTGTCGTAATAGTTTTATTAGTTACTGAACAATTACACGACAACGTTCGGGTTCGGCGGACGAGATCACCACTAGTGAGAAGGTTACACATACGGGGTGGTTTTACGTAACTATTATTATTGTGTTGAACGCGGTCATTGATTGATTGTATCGTATCTTATTGTAAATTTGTTTTTTTGAAGTCAAAGGCGTTACTACAGTTTAAGGTAAGTAAGAGATTTATCTAATATGGGTATCAAATGAAAAGACTTGACTAGTATGATACTGTATTGTACAGGGTGTTTCGCTATTTGACCAATGGACATCTTCGTTAATAATGGGTTTACAGAGACGTTTAAATTAGCAAAGTTTCCGTATTTTTCCTGAACCATCATCAAAATGAAATCAGAAAAAAACAACTGAGCATCAACAGTGATATTTTTAGCCGTTCAAACCATAGATATACCGTATAGGAAGGCTATTAGAATCGTCAAAAAAAAAAGTTTTTCTATTTTTACTGAAAATGATTTATTTGGGTCAAAAATAACCTAACTACAAAATATTATATTGGTGTCTGTCTGTCGGTCTGCATGTCGGAAGCACGATATCTCAAAAACTGCTTAACCAATTTTAACCAAATTTGGCACAAAAATTCTGTGGCACCCGCAGTTTTCAAATTTAGATAGGCAATGAAATTCCAACGGGGTTCCAAACTTGATTATAAATTCATATAAACACAAAAATAAGTTATGACAACCAACTTTAGTTTTCAAAACACCTATTTTCTTATTTCATTTTTGAGATGAATTCTAAACATAAAACATATGTGATCGTGTAACAGGGTGACCCCAGCTATGACAATCAACTTTATTTTTTTCACATGGAAACAACTCTGTTTTTGAAACTTTTGCCTTTGAAAATTGAGATTTTTCAACTTAACACACTGTTGGTCTTGTAGATTCTGAATTTTGAACGGATTGAACAGGGTTCTCAGCAATTTTTTAATACTAAATTCCCTGACATTTCTAGGTTTTTCCTGACACATTTTTTTAAAATTCCCTGACATTTCCAGGTTTTTCAGGTTTTCCCTGACGCTGAGAACCCTGTTGAAATAGGCAAAAACGGCTTACGAGTTCCTATCTTATTACTTTTCGATTTAAGCTTAATTTTAGCCTTATCCAAAAATGTTTGACTGTTCCTATGTCGAAATTGATATTAATGGATTTCATTAAAATAGGTTCAAATGAAAGCTTATCAAAAAGTAACATGAGGACACGTAAGCCGTTCAGAATCTACAGTGTGTTAAAGTTGAAAAATCCCTATTTTCAAACGACAGTATTTCAAAAACAGTTGCAATTAGGTATAGAACATCCTACATGAAATGTGTTTAAAATTTACCGGGTGAACTATTTAAAAAACTGTCTCCACTTACTTAATATTACTTCTGCTGATGCTGATGTTCAGTTGTTTTTTTCTGATTTAATTTTATGATGGTTCAGGAAAATACTGAAACTTTGCTAATTTAAACTTTTCTCTAAACCCATTGATAACGAAGATATGAATTGGTCAAAATATAGCAGGACACCCTGTACACTATGACAAATTTCAAATCTAAAATGGCCTAAGATAAAACAAACTGTTTAATGAGAAATATAAATTAGGGAAATAAAAACTAAAAACTTGGAAAATAATGAGTAAAAAAAATTTCATGATCTTCAGCTAGTGCATGCCTTGTTTTGTTAACTTCTAATTCTTGGGATTCTTCTCTAACCGAGAATTATTTTTTTTCTGTGTTTTTTTTGGCAACATTTTAATATTGTATTTTATTGTAATAATTACAAAAAAGAAATACGATTATTGTATTTCTTTACTTATAGGACCTGGACCATGGAGATTTTAAGTGATGCAGAACCAGATCCTTTCCATAATTCATCAGAAAGTGATGAAGACTATGTCCCTAAGACTAAAAAGCCATCCATATCAACCAAAATATCAGACTATTTTAAAAATCTTCAGCCATCGACTTCGACTTCTAGGTACACTGAAAGCATGCATTTCAATGTTTCCGATGTAGAAATAGTTGCTGGTCCGACTAGCCCCACTTCTGCTACGGCATCCACAATATCCACATCCACATCTTTATCAACTACGACTGAAGTTAGTAACATTGGAAAGTGCAAGAACACCCCAATGCTGGACGGAACATTTTTCTTGGTTGAAACGTGTAACAAGAATTCGCATGTCGAAGCTGTTTGCCAGTTATGTCTTCCTTCAAAAAAAATTATTAAGGGCTCTGCGGAAAGTACGACAAATTTTGTTAAGCATCTAAAAAGAGTGCATGGAAACAAATCCTATGATGACTATCTCAAACACAAAGAGAAATTAAAACACAGCAAAAGCAAGTTGAAGGGTACTAATTCGAGAATTGGTCTAGCAGGTACAAAATCCAAGCAAGCAAAATTGAGTATCATAAATTCAAAAAGTGTGGTCACGCTGGTCACGCAGAAGGAGTTTGAAAAAAGAATAGTGTATTTCATTGTTAACACTATGTCCGCTGTGTCAATCATCGAAAATGAAAGTTTTCTAAGGTTGTTCGATGGAATGAACGTTAATGTCCCCCGAAGAAAAGCGGCAATGAGACTTATTAATGAGATGTATAATTCTCATACAGAGAATCTTAAAAAAGAAATTCAAAAGCAGGACTATGTTTGCAGCACCGCTGACATATGGTCCACCAAAACAAGAAGTTTCATGGGGGTTACATTGCATTGGATAGACGCAAACTTGGAGAGAAAGTCAGTAGCTTTGGCTTGCAAAAGATTCACTGGCACCCATGACTACAAGAACATTGGAGAAATGCTTGAAAACATCAATTTGAATTTTAATATTAGATCAGCCCAAATAGTCGCGACAGTAACGGACAATGGTTCGAATTTTGTTAAAGCCTTCCGTGAATTCTCGGTTACAGAAGAATCCCAAAGATTAGAAGTTAACAAAACCAGACATGGACTAGATGAAGATAATGAAGAAGAAGAAGAAGATCAGATGAATGAAATTGAATATGATGAAGAAGAAGTTACAGTCCATGAAATCGAAGTTTCAAATACACTTGATAATGACAATAGAACAATAATGCTACCAGCGCATATTCGTTGTGCCAGTCATACGTTAAATTTAATTGCCACGACCGATTGCAAAAATGCAATTCAATCAAATCTTACACTAAGAACGCGACATACACAAGTTTTTTCAAAATGTAATATCTTATGGGCAAAAGCAGGCAGACCCAAAAGTGCTGAAATAATCAAAGTGGTTTTGGGACATACTCTAAGTTATCCAGGAATAACAAGATGGAATTCCTATTTTGATTCGGTTTCCCAGATCTTGAACGTAAAAGCAAAACTTCCGGCTCTTTGTCAGCGGCTAAATATTAAACATTTTAAGGAAACCGAATTGCAGTTTCTCGAAGAGTACTGTATAGTATTGAAACCTCTTGCTTTAACACTCGACGTTTTGCAAGGACAGGATTGTGTTTATTATGGATACTTGCTGCCCAGTCTTCTTTCTCTAAGAAATAAATGGGAAAAATTAAAGCTCCAGTGTATGAGTTCCAATGGTGAATTACTTTTAAGAACATGTATGGATAGTTTAAATAGAAGGTTTTCCGACATACTTAATTTGACTTCAGAGTCTGCAATTATTTCTGCAGTTGTTCATCCCAAATTTAAGTTGCGATGGTTTAATGTTTTAAAAACCCCAAAATATTCTCTGGACGCTATAAAGAAGTTGGTAATCGGAGCCGCGGAACAACTATATATTGACGATGACGATAATGGCAGCGAAAGTGCAGGTTCTAGCGATACAACACCTGATGACTTCTTTGATTTTAATGAACCCGAACCCGAAACATCTAAACACGTTATGTTTACGAATACCTCTCAACCTGCCACTGAAAAGGAAGCGGTGAAAACATCAAAAATTGAGCTACAGCTATACAAATATCTTGATGACAAAAGAAGCGGAATAAATAGCTTGAACGATTACCCAATAATAAAAAAAATATTTTTGAGGTATAATACTTGTTTACCTTCGTCTGCACCAGTGGAACGATTATTTTCTTTTGCGTCAATAGTGAATAGTCCACGGCGAAACGCTCTCAGCGATTCGAGTTTCGAAAAATTGGTGATAATGAAGGCCAATAAAGTAACGCAATAAAATAACAGCTGGTATTTTTAGGATTCCTTTTTGTTTTGTTTTTCAAGTTATTTTACAATATTAAAAACACTTTAGTAGAATATTTTGTTTATTTTAGGATTCTCTTTTTTGTTTTGTTTTTCAAGTTATTCCTTAATATTAAAAACACTTTTTGTAGAAAATTTAGTTTATTTTGCTTTTGCATAAGCATAACCCAAACATAAATTTTTGCCAAATGTACTCTAAAATAAGTACCCGAAAAGTTCGGGTACTTGTACTCCGGGTACTGTACTCTGAGTACTTTTTAGCAGGTAAAGTACTCGGTACTTTGTACTCTTTCCTTAATTATGACATGTACCCGGTACCCGGTACTCGAGTACATTTTCTCAGTACCCGGCACAGCTCTGGTTGTCTGTATATCCTTATTTTAATAAATTAAAAGACAACAACAAAATTATAGTTATTTATTGCAATAATTTATTACAGTAAAAATTTCTACACTTAATCATATACCAGAACCATGGTGGTCTATGTAATGTCTTGAGTCTTCTTCGCTCCACTTAGGAATCCTAGAAATATCATGCAAAATTAGAATTAACTCTAAATTAAAGATTAAGTGTACTTAGTTATGGTCCTAGCCTCCTCGATATAGTATACAGTACATATAATTATTAATACGGCTAAAACAATATACTAACTCTATTTTAACAAAAAAATTGGCAACGCTTATCAGCTTATACAGTACAACTTCCCTAACCCGGACTGATTTAGTTCTGACATTTTTCGGACAGTTGAAGTGCCCGGACTAGACAAGCTTTTTTTGTTATTTGCCATTCAGAAAACAAAGGTAATGAAGCAAATAATGTTTTGGGCTTCGTTTATATAGACCATTCTTATCTCTCCCATCTTGACATCTTGGCTTGAGTGGTGTAACAGAAGATCAGATTGGGATGGTGAATGGAATCGTGTTGTGAGTCCCGATTCTGCCTTCTGGTCCACGATGGTAAAACGATTACATGGAGAATGCAGAAATTTAGAATGTGGTGTGGGACGGCATACAGCCCTTACACGGGGGGGTAATGGTATGGAGTGCGACAACATACGGTAGCAGGTCACATATAGTTTTTATTGACAGAAATTTGAATGGACTGGTCTTTTCTTTATGGGGTCACTGATGTGGATGTAGCTTGTGGTTTGCTTTACCAGAAGCTCTATATCATGTTTGATGCTTTTGTACCCAAGAAAAAATATTACTCCTGAGTATCGTGTTTGGTTTAACAGCAAAATAATCTATAATTTGAGGATCAAAGGGAGACTTTATTCTAAATACAGGTCTTTACTGTCGGCTGTTGATTATAAAGCATTCTCGGATTGTAGGGCACAACTTAAGAAGGATACCTTGCAGGCTTATAAATCCTAGATGGGTAATGTTAAATCTAACATACAGGCAGATCCTAGGTCTTGGTCCTTTGTGAATTATAAAAAGACGCGGACTCGGATATCTGGACTTATGACATATGATGGCCAGGACTTGTCCTCCCCTGAGGGTTTAGTTATGGTTTTGCCAAGTGTTTTAGTTCCTCCTTCAAATCTTGTACCGCTTCTTCAGAGGATATGTTTATCTCTTCGAACTGTATTCCCTTTCATTTAAGCGAATTCCATACATCTGATGTACTTTCTGCTATTAAGAAACTCAAGTCCAAGTTGTCTCAAGGGCCTGATAATATACCTAGTTTCATAATCAAAGACTGAGCTTCCGCATTTGCTGAACCTATAGTTTTTATTTTTAACTTGTCTCTGAAGACACAAACCTTCCCTTCCATATGTAAAACCACTAAAGTCTGCCCCGTCCACAAGAAGGGTGACAGGTTGGTCATTGAAAATTACGGGCAGGTTGTAATCATGTCGAACTTTTCGAAGATCTTTGAGTATACACTTTTTACGTATCTATCTCCTCATGTGGGTCTGTATCTTTAACTGAATCAGCATGGGTTTGCCAGGGGCCGTTCGACCTTAAACAACCTTTCTTGTTTCGTGCAATAATATGTATCGTCTTGTTTGGATGGGAATGGATAGGTTGATGCAGTCTACTTAGACTTCGCGAAGGCATTTGACTCAGTTAATCATGAGGTGCAGTTACTAAAGCTTCATTCTTTTGGACTTTCCAATGGTCTTATATGCTTGTTTAGATCTTACCTCAATAGGTATCATTATGTCCGGTATGCTGGTTGTTCTTCTGAGCTGTTTCATGCTTCTTCTGGTGTCCCACGAGGATCTGTACTTGGTCCCCTTCTCTTCAAAGTTTTTATTAATATTTGGATTTTGTGTTTTCTGTTCCTTATTTATTGTATGCTGATGACCTAAAAAAATTTCTAAATATCAATTCTCTTGTCAACTGTCAAGCCATACAGCAGGCCCTTGATAGGATTTCGAAATGGTGTGACATAAATAAGTTACCTCGTAATCTGTATAAATATAGTGTTTTGTCTTTTTCCAATAAACATCACTTGCAGGTTTTCACTTATAAGGTGAATGGTGAAAATCTCCACAGAAATTGAATGTCTGGACTGGCATTTTTGGAGACCGTTTAATCGGACCAATTTTTCTTGATGGCAATTTGAGTGGCGAAACGTATCTGGAGTTACTAGAAGATATCGTTTACCCTCTACTAATTGACATTGTTGAAAATGATGATCGCTATCAAAATCAATTAGTGTTTCAACAAGATGGAGCTCATCCGCATTTTTCACAACGTGTTAGGGAGTTTTTGAACACAGGGTTTCCAGAGCAATGGATTGGGCGTAGAGGTGCTACTGAGTGGCCCCCTAGATCACCGGATGTAACTCATTTAGACTTCTTTCTATGGGACCATTTAAAGAGTAGAATTTATGCAACAGAACCGGAGCATTTCTTATCACAATGAATGAAATACGTTCTTGTAACTCCAACTGTGAATAATTTTTAAACGAGTTGATAAAACTTCCAAAAAAATTTGTGTGCTAAATTCAGAAAAGAAAGAGCTTTCAAATGATGTAACACTCGACCCATGTTCCCTATTTAAAATATAAAGGTTGTTGTCACCACCGTTAAGGGGTTGATGTGACAAAGTTGAGTTTTATGTCAAAACATGTCCCCATCAATATTAAAATTGACGTGTTTCTGCGTTTCTTTAAACAAAAATTTCTCTGTAAGCAAATCTGTCTGTTTCGTTTTCAATGTGCTACCCTGTATAATTGAGCTTAGGTATAGATGTAGAAATCTAAAAAACTTTTCGATACACTCTTTGTGTTTATTCAATGTTGACCCATCTTCACAACTAAGATCAGCACCGGAAGGCATTTTCACCCAATCAACCTTCCAAATTTGTGGAACTTTTGCTTTCTGCAAAGAGAATATATATCTTCTACATACCAAATATTGCATGCTACAATATACCTAAATTTTGTATTTAAGCAAATCATATATTATCCACATTGAAGAATGTTGGTCAGTTCGAAGTTGGATTTTGAATTTTTAGGAAGTTCGAAGTTCGAGTGTGAACCTTAAGATATACTATTTCAGAGGTTCGAAGTTCGAAGCAACATATTTGCTTACGTTCGTGCATAGTTCGGTTCTAGAAAAACATGTGTTCGCACACCTCTTCGCACAAAGCTACATAAGACTTTAATTATAAAAGAGCTGCATCCTTTCATGTCCGAATATATAATAACTGTGTTTTCTTAAAACTATAAAACTACGCTACACATAGTCGACTTCTTATGTGCTTTTTCCTTATATATGAGATCACACAGTTGCCATCTACTTCTAAAAACAAACTATTCTTACACAATTTTCAACACTGGGTAGCTTCCAGATCTATAACATTTCATTATTACTTGAAAAAGTACTAGTTTCTTTTTTTTTTCTACTGAATGTTTCAAAAGCTCAGAAACTAATTGAACCACACCAGGGGAGTTTTCTTTGGCCGGGCTTGTAATAATGTATTTATTCATTCAATATGCTGCCAAAGAAGGGTTATCTAATTATATGTGGTGGCAAAGCAAACAAAAATGACAAAAACCGAACATAACTAATGTACATTACAATAATAAATGAAACATATAAAATACAAAATGATACACAGTATTTCAAAATTATAAAATAACACAATAATGCACAAAATATATAGAGGGTCATATCAAAAGGCCATAAACACCATATTAGGCAAGAATCACATTTTGGGGTGATGTTAAGATTTTTTTGCTTGGCACATTATCAGTCGGGCATAAAATTCTGATGCCTTGTTTTTGTATAATCATGAATATTTGTAGACGTGTAAACCAATTTTACAAAATTATCTCAGAAGGGTATACGTGCATATACCTTTCTGATACAGTTGTATCTATTAGTACGTTTAAAAGATTTGTTCATACACACCTCTATGCATGATGCTACGAACAAATCTTCTAATGAAGCTGTCACTTGAAGAAAATACAGAGTATCCTCTTAGATAGCTGTTAAGTTTGGAATTATGAATAAATGTAAGGTAACTTCATATACAGGGTTCCCACCAAAAACAGCAATCAATTTCCCTGACTTTTCTCAGATTTCCCTGACATGCCAAAACCTATTTCCCTGACTTTGATATTCCACAATTTACTTCCAAAATGTGTAACACACTACTACAGAAAGCAGTAGGTCTTCGCCTAATGGCGGAAAACACTTTTCCACAATTACATTTATAAAACATACATAACTTTCCTTATAAATAAACGAAAATCCTACTTATACAAATATGCACCTATATATGCCATATATGTGGCCGAATGTAACGAATTCACTGCTTGCCTAGTGGAGAAATTAATTAACAGAGAAAAAACAAAGAAAACGTTAGGGGAATCAACAACTTTTAGAAGAAAGCCGAAAAAACCTTGCTTACCATTTGAGTCGATTCACGAGCAGTGCAGATAGCATTTCTTAAAAATCCAATTTGCACCTAACATGTTCGACAAAAAATCCTTTAAAAAACTTGCTAGGTAACCCAAAAGACAAGGATAATAATGCCAAAATGTCGGGAATTTATGAAATAAGTTGTAGAGATTGTCATCTTAAATACGTCAGGCAAACGAAAACATCTATCGGAATTAGATTCAAGGAACATTTAGCACACTTAAGATACGCTACTATAGATAGATTTTCCGTCGCCCGACAGATTTGGCAGAATGATCACCGTTAATGAGGAGGATCTTAAATTAATAAAAAATGTTAGAAAAGCAGGACAACTAAACGCCTTTGAAAGTATATATAATGCTAAGTATAGTAATAATAAAAAATGTATGACTCTCGCTCTGCCACCTATGAGCAGTCTCCTGATAGATTGATTTGTAAAATAAATATCGGCAGAAGCACATCCGACAGATAATAAAAGAATACAGATATTTCCGCCAACCGAAATATGTTAATTTTTGGTGTCACTAAACCTCCCTAAATCGTTAGTGACTACCTGCAGAAGAATATAGAGATGCGGATATAAGATATTTAGAATTATTGATCCTCTGATGACGCTAACTTGGCCAGGTCAGTCAGTCAGTCGACAAAAAATAAGTGATGGCTAAGATTTTTTTTTGGGTTTGTGAGGGTATTGTTCTCATAGACTTTAAAGAACGTAACACCACAGTCAAGGGGACGAGCCCTGAGGGAACAAAAAAAAAACAGTCAAGGGGGCATATTATGCAACACTATTGCATAAATTTCGACAAAATATTCGGGAGAAAAGACTTGGGGTAACTGAGCAGATGCATGTTTGCTCCATGACAATGCACCTGTGCACACTGCTCGAATCGCACAAGCCGCAATTCATGACTGCAGTTTCGAACAAATTGATCACACTCCGTATAGTCCAGATATGGTCCCCAGTGACTACTACATATTTGGAAATTTGGAAAAGAACCTCCGCGGGTGTCATTTCAGTGATGACGAAAAGGTGAAAGCTGCAACAAAATGTAATTGTGATTCTACCGTTTCATTCAGTCAGGCCGGGAAATTTTGGCGCTTGCCAGATTCTTGTAAAGTTCGTTTGTTGGTTGATATGGCCTTCTAATATCTGAAGCCCTTAATATATAATAACAAAATATAGTAAATTAATTTATTTAAAGTTATTTTATGATACATTTCAAATTTAAACATAGTCGTATAGTTTTTATGTTATGCATAAACAGGTAAGTATAATTTGTGTTACCACTAAAACTAATTAAGTTGAAACAACACAAAAGTAGGGCAAAAGGTAGAAAACTAAAACTATTTATATCCACATTAATTTAACGAAATGCCTGTACATTTTTGTAATTAGAAAGCACATAATGTTTTTCTTAAACTTTTTCTTTCTTTCCTAATTTTATTTATTTATTTAAGTATTGTGATTAATTTTACACAGTACAAGCCACGAAAGTTTTAGCTTGTATAATGCTGTAAGTACAATTTGAAAACAACAGAACTAAACATTAAAATATATGAAAATCATGACATTAAGAAACTGTAAATTTTGACATTACTGCAGTTCACGTAGTTGGTCCTTTTCAAATATTTATTCCTTTCGAAGCAGTGCCTCGCAAATAGTTTTACCATCTTTGTTTTTTATCTTCCAGTATAAGAAGTTTTTAACAATTGTATTTTTACCTTAAATAATATACTTTATTTTGAAACACTATAGTTTTGACAATTGTAAATGTGTGCTATTAATTTTATCAATGCCTTCAGTTGCCAATTGTGAAATAACATATTTAATCCTTATTGGAATAAGGAAACAAAATGTAATGCTTTAGACAATCCATCCAAAATAAATCCACCAATCCATGTTAGTTAGCCTTTCTTCATTCCAGACATGGCATGGTTCACCGGCTGACAACGGTTGAATAGTTTTGTCAACGTGAACTGTTTCCAATTTGACCAAGCGGGAGGACACCAAACTTGCCAAATAGTGCTTGAAGTCAACGGAGCTTTCATCAGTCTCCAACCGCTGAAATGCATCAGTGGTCAGCAGATGAGTACTTGAAACTTAGCTGTTGGGACCTGGTAAACTCAGCTATTGTCATAAATTAAAAAACTGAAACAAAATAAAATGATTAATGTAATATATAAAAAATACCATAACATCATGCAAACAAAAGGGGATGCAAAGAATATAAAATCCAAAATAAGACATACATATTCAACAAAAAAATGAAACTCTATTAACTACCGTTTAGTGCAGGCACATGCGATTCAGTTCTCAACAAGATTATTTTACATAAACAACAAAAATATATACATTCCTACCAAACTCAAACTTACCAACAAACCATAAAATACAAAATTTGTCTTATCCATGTGGTCCGCTTTCAATCAAAACGAAACATCACAGAATATACCTTTTCTAAGATGAACTTACCAACAACTTTTAGGCCAAATGAGTTGTCACTGTTTGAGTTATTCTGTTCATATCTAAAATGGGCACCTTGAAGATCAAAATTTTTAATAACTTTTAGACCATATTAGTTGGTGGTATAACTTCTATCCTGTTAATGTATAAAATCAGCAGATTGTCAATCACTGGATAAGCTTTGTGGAAAGGAAATTCCACCATTAAAGCTCAGTTACATCTTGAAGATCAAAGTGCCAAAATCAAACTTACCAACAAATTATAAACGAAAAAATTAGTCTTATCAATGCAGCTTTTTTTTCAGTCTAAACAAAACACCATAAGGGTATGTACAACCTTTTTCTAAAATCAAGTTGCCAACAATTTTTAGGCCAAATTAGTTATCACTTTAACTTCTATTCTGTTGGATGTCGAAAATTGGCATCTTGGAAGATCAAAGTTACTAACAACTTTTTCAAATATTGCCATAGCTTCTAGCCTGTCAATGTAAAAATCAGCATATTGTCAATGGCTGGTTAAGCTTTATGGAAACGAAAATCCACCATTAAAGCTCAATGATACCTTGAAGATCAAACTTGCCGGGAGCTTGCAGACCGAATCTTTTGTTGCTGTAGCTTCTATTCTGTCACTGTCGAAAATCAGCATATCGTCAATCGCTGACTAAGCTTTATGGAAATGAAATGCCACCATTAAAGCTCGGTCAACAATTAACAATATGTTGCTACACCCACGCCACAGGGCACATATTTTCACTAACAAAAACACTTCTTCGTTTCTTCTGCTGTAAATATACTTTCGATGCAAATAAAACGTTATTTTTAAGTACATTTAGCTTCTTTTACAAAATAGCTCATCACACTCCATGCGAATGTTCGATCTAGTCACAAATCAAAAGCACTGTGACTAGAACCGAGCACCCGAACAAAGTATGACCTTTTTCACAAACTCCAGACAATCGTGCCCGCCTTTATTAAGGTCCTAATGGCTGTGATATGATTCAAATGCAACATAGTCACAGCATTAGAACCCTGACAACTGCGACCTTTTGCCATTACCATATTTTCCGCTCCTAATCCTGAACAAATCCTGAGTTAGTATACGGTAGCACAGAAGTTTCTATCACACCCTTTTATTTCTGGTAAGGTAGCCGCATGAACAAAACAATCACACGGCTAGATCACCAAAGATAAAATAGTGCATTTCACAACAAAATCATAAATACAAAAATTTTAAATATAAACATTATCTTATAAATAAAAATAAGAACAAGGTTTTTTTTTGTAAGAAATTGATAAGATTATATTCTATACAAAAATAAACTGATTAATAAATAATATGACTAAAATTAAACAATATTTTTAAATGGCTGCAATGAGATTTATACAGTGCAAATAATTACAATTTAAAAAGCCAAATAATATGGATAACTAATATAAAGTAACTAAAAAATTATTACATTAAATAAAAATATGTACAGCATGTCCCAAATTCTATACTTACCGCTGCTGTCTTGAAAACCACAGTCCTACAAGATTGGATATCGAAGAAGTTTTAGCAAATTTCCTTATAATTTTTAATTCACCGAAAAATTAACCTCGCCTAAAATAGTAGTTATCCAAAAAAAAAAAAAATGTAAATTGACGATTTCGTCTCACATCCTGGCAGAGTTTACTACAACGGTTTAGGGTTTTATACTATTTGATAAATTAATATTAAACAGCACCCTTCAATTTTTTTCTTGTCAAATACTTTCCACAACTTTCGTTTTTCTTACAACGGTTATATTTGGTATTTATTTTGTAGAAAGTTTTTGTGTGCATTGGTTTCATTCTTGCAGTGGTATTTTTTTTTAATTAGGTATACTAACTTTAAACAGGGTGTAAAAAACGTGTCAAAGCTTTGGAGAGGACAACACAGTCCAAAATATGCAGGAAACTCTTAAGGAACATGGACATTTTCACAGATTATGAGAATTATTCGTTTTTTGTGGCTTTTTTTATTGCAACAACACACCACGAGGGCTTACAGCGTAAATACTATCGTACTGTGGGTGTCGACAAGGAGGAAAGAGGCAACTTGTTAATTCTGGACTTGAAGGTTTGGAGGTTCAGGGGAGAAGGAAAAACATGTGCCGGCAAGGAGTTCCACAACTTGGAAGTCCTCGGGGCAAAAGAGCGGGCATAACAAGATATTCTATGTTTGGTAACCTGGACAGTAATTCGCTCTGTTCCCTGGTAGATCTGTTGGGGGCAGCAGGTGGAGGAACTATGGAAGAAAGCTACTCTGAGCAGTGCCCGTGCAAATATCTATAAAAGAGAGAGAGGTCACCAACGGCACGTCGGTGGGCAAGGGATGGCAGCCTTTGGGTAAGGGTAGGGTCATGTATAGCTCTCTTCTGAATGGAGTCCAGGATAGCGAGTGTAGAAGCGGCAGCAGCACCCCAGATGTGGGAGCAGTATTCGAGGTTTGATCTTATTTGTGAAGTATATAAAGTATAGAGATTAGCTGGTGAAAAATATTTGCGAGCCCGGAAGAGGAAACCCAATTTCTTAGCAGCCGCTTCTGCAATTGATGTGACATGTTGGTGCCAATTGAGATTTTGATCCACAGAAATGCCAACAAGTTAAAAGGACTCATTACTTTGAATAACTTGGTTGTTTATTGTCATGGGTCTAGGGCTGGTGTATCTCTTATGAGAAAGAAAGCAAGACTGTGATTTGGTGGGGTTGAATTGTACAAGATTTCTACTTCCCCAGTCTAATATTTTTTGAAGATCCACGGAGATAGAACCCTCCATGAGTCTGCGATCCTCATCTAGTTGGGCTAAAGAGGCAGGCTTAGAATATTGTATATTAGAGTGGATGGTGCTGTCGTCCACGTAACTGTGAACTGGATTGGATGTGCTAGAGAGGAGGTCATTGATGTGGAGAAGAAACAAAGTAGGGGCTAAAGCTGAACCTTGAGGAACTCCTGCATTAATTGGATACAGTTTAGAGGAATAGCCATCCACGACAACAGAAATGCTCCGGTTGGAGAGGAAATTTGCTGTCCACATACACAGTTTTGATGGTAGGCCATAGGCCGGTAGTTTATTAAGCAGCGCTGCGTGCCAGACCTGGTCGAATGCTTTGAATATGTCTAGAGCGACAATCTGGGATTCACCGTGTAGTTCCATAGACTTGTTCCAAGAATGGGTGACAAAGGAAAGGAGGTCGGCAGTTGATCTGCGCTGACGGAATCCATACTGCCTGTCGTGGATTAGACTGTCATATCTTCCATCGATCCACAAAACTTGCGTTAACTTATTGTAGTCGACAGAGATTAGTTTTTACTCATATCTTTAGTTTTATTTGCTTATCACAGTCGATAAATGTTCCATCATTAACAAGCAGTTTGTAGTTAACAGGCAGGGGATGCGAATTCCCACTACTCCTGTTTACTCTTAACATTGAATTAGCAGACAACTTGTGCTAATGGAAATGCTAGATAAGCTCAGTCTTTATGTTGACACTAATCCTAATCGCCAGATCCTTTTAGTTTGTATTTGAAAAAAAAAGGCAATCATTCTGGGAGGCCAAGATCGGTGTCAGCCCCTGAAGCAGAAGGCAGTTTTAGCAGGTGTAGATCAGATTCTGAAGAAGAGTTTTCAGATAATCCAGAGCAGCAGCTTTATACATACCATCCCCTAAATCCACCTGACCATAAAGCCTGTTTTTTTTTGCCGCTTGTTTCTACGCAATCATGCTGAGTTCCACAATTTCGTTGCCAATATTCTTTATACTGCCACTGATGAGGCCGGGGTTCACAAGAGTTTTACAATTTTTACAATACACATGTGTGGGCCGATGAAAATCGCCATGTTATTGTGGAATCCAGACAACTGGTATATTTTTCATTACATTTGGACTGGTAATTAGATCTGGTTGTTTCACCGAATCAGTTAACAGACACTGTTTACCTAAACTTTCTTGCAGAACACTCTGAATGATCATTTGGACAATATTCCTTTGAGCCCAAGACAACAAATGTTGCTCCAGCATGATTGTGCTCTAGCCCATTTCTATTTGCCGTTATAGCATTTACTCTGAACTTTTGGACGAGGATGGGTAGGAAGGGGTGGTGGTCCTGTATTATAGACTGCAAGATCGCCCAATTGGACCCCCATTGATTTCTTTCGAGATATTTGTAAACTTTAGGGTACGGTAGGACTGTAAATGATTTCAAATCAACTGCAGCAAGATCAAGGATGCCATCGAATCCAAGCCAATGTGAGGGTTGTGAAAGAGTCTGAAGTTCCTTGCGGCGGATGTGTCGTCGCTGTCGTTAAATGAAGGGAGGGTACTTTGAACATCCCAGCTTTTTTGCCTTGGTCATAAATTTCATTGTTTTTTGTTTTTACATAAAGATGTGGTGTAAACACAAAATATTTCGTATCTCTGAAACTGTCCATTTGCGAAGCCACGTTCATTAAGACTCTTCTACATATTTTGGGCCATACTATCCTCTTCGAAAGTTTGTAACACCTAAAGTGTCCCGGAAGCATAATATAGCGAGTTGCTAACTAAATTACGAAAGAAAATTGTGGAAAACCGCCGCGGAGAGCTGACCAAAGCTGTGTTCTTTATGCAGGACATTGCACCTTCCCACAAGTCGTTGTCTGAACTGCAAACAATTGATAAGATGTTTTAAACTGGTTGGCCACCCGCCCTATTCTTCGGATTTCACACCATCAGACTACCATTTAGTCCCAAAGCTCCAAAAACATTCGAAAGGGAAACAATATTTGACAAACAAGGAAGTCAAATGTGTCGTTGAGGAGTGGTTTGAAGACCAAGCGAAAGATTTTTTTTTAGGGGTTTAGAATATTGCATTGTGAACGTTCTGCTAAAGTGTAACGCTTAGATTGTGTTGAGTAAATAAAATTTTGTTTGAAAAAATTATTGCGTTTTCTATTGTGGGCTAAGACCTTTTAAAGCCCACACCCGAAGCAATTGAAAAAATTGACGATATGGTGTCGGCCGATCGGAGATTGAAAGTGCGGGAGATTGTGAAAGCCATATGCATATCACATGGCTCAGTGGTTTCGATTTTGCATGATCACTTGGGTATAAAAAAGCTATCCGCAAGATGGGTGCCGCGTTTGCTCACAACCGACCACAAACGCAATCGTGCGACAACTTCGAAGGAGTGTTTGGCGTTGTTCAACTTCAATAGGAACGAGTTTTTGCGCCGTTTCGTAACCGTGGACGGAACATGGATTCACCACAACACACCAGAGACCAAACAGCAGTGGGTTTCTCCGTGCAAATCGGCGCCGAAGAAGGCCAAAGTGGGTTTGTCAGCCAATAAAGTCATGGCGACCGTTTTTTTTTTGGGATGCACGCGGTATATTCCACATTAATTACCTTCAAAAGGGAAGAACAATGAATGGTGAATATTATACCAACTTATTGGACCGATTCAAAGACGATTTGAAGAAAAAACGACCGCATTTGGCCAAGAAAGAAGTTTCTTTTCCACCAAGACGGTGCACATATGTGTAGTTTCCATGGTGAAATTGCATAAATTGGGCTACACATTGCTCCCTCATCTGCCCTATTCTCCGTATTTAGCCCCGAGTGACTATTTCTTGTTTCCAAACTTAAAGAAATGGCTCAGCGGAAAGAGATGATACGAAGGATGAAATCATCTCAAAAACAAATACCTATTTTGAGGACCTCGACAAATCTTTTTTTTTTTTTTGGAAGGGATAAAAAAAAATGGAGAAACGTTGGACGAAGTGTATAGAACTCAAAGGAGACTATTTTGAGAAATAAAATATTTTTTTGTTGAAAACCTGCGTTTTATTCAAAAAGTCACGGACTTGTTGACCCGCCCTCGTAATAATGATCATATAATGCTATACAAATTTGTTTAAGATCATATAATGCTATACAAATTTGTTTAAGATCATATAATGCTATACAAATTTGTTTAAGATCCAATATATGGGGAGGTGATTATATTCATAGAATTCACTTGCTTTGAGGACTTTTGTTAAAAATCCTATCTAGGCTGGGATTTTATGTCGAATCAGTACAATATTGTCCCATTTAGAATTTAGAAACTTTCACCAAGTGAAGATTGGAACCTGTGATGAGCACTGACAAATCAGAATTATTCATCCTCTGATGACGCTAACTTGGTTAGTGAAACGATCGTAAGGTATTTTTAAAATGTGTTGTGGTGATTTGGGTTCTCCAAGTGTACTTGTTTAGAAACTTTGTTAAGTGGCTAGGGTGGATTTTCATTATTGAATAAGAATATGGTCACAAGTTCTAGTGACTGAAGGCAAGTAATTAAATATTAGATGGCAGAAAACTTTAAATTAGATTGTGGTATAAAGCTGTTAACTTTTGAAAAACATTTGAAATTTATTTAGACAAAAACTATTAAATAAATCAGAGCATATAGGTATCTGAGAATTCTTTATATAAACATGTGTCAATTAATCGCCAATAAAATATAAATATTTTACTGATCGAAATCAACAGGTTTAAAATCATAATTCCAATTATTCCACAGTAAAAATTTTAATGATTTGACCTGAAATATTGAACTAATCATCAGGTTCAAAAGCAAACTTCCAATTCTTCCACAGTAAAATTTTGGTGATTTGATACTAGGTAATTTAAAAAAAAGAGAGAGAGTGGCAGAGGATGTTAAAAGCAATTTGCACATAATCTAATATTGTATCTGGATCTCATAACGACTAAAGACATAAGTACGCTTTGGAGAACCAAAATACCACACCACATTTTTAAAAACCTGGCCTGACAAATTTGGTGTCATCAGAGGCTAAAAATTCTGATCATCCTCTGATAGGGCTAACTTTGTTGGTGAAACGATCGTCAGGTCTTAAATGTGTTATGGTGATTTGGGTACTTCAAAGTGTACTTGGCAGTGCTCATCGCAGGTTCCAATCTTCACTTAGTGGACTAAAGACATTTTGAATGCTCCAGTAAAATTCCGTAACAAGTGTAATTTGGCATAGATGTTCAGATTTTAATTTTTTATTTTCAGAAACATTCAAAATTATAGAAATGGTAGTTTCCTTTTTGGCAGAGAAGTGTAAAACTGGAAAATACACTGCCAAATTGGAAAAGGGTGCACAAAAAGGCTGGTTCGAAATAAAATTGTATTTTTTAATAACACCACTAATCCATCAGTTTCGAAGCATTTTAATGGTTTAAATGTAAGATTGATGAAAATGGAAATACTTTCTACAATAAAAAAATAATAAAAAGATGACCTGAGACTTTTATAACTTTTGCAGACTTGGAAAAGCGTTTGATAATGTTAGTACAAAAAAAAAATATATACTTAAGATGTGGCTATAAATGAAAAATGATTTTGATTTCAGGAAATAAAAAACATTTTTATTTCAAAACTAAGGTTAGAGCCAGCCGTTATGCGAGAGGTAATGAAACAATTTTTGGTAAAATTTATGAGTATTTTTAAAGAAATGTTTGAAAATCCACAATTTTCACGATCTAGTTCAGTTAAATTTGGTCTTGCACAAGCATCACCTTTTACTTGCGACACACTATCATTCATATTAACAAGCAAAAACAAATACATAAATAAATATAATGAAAACCGATTAGATTTTGATATTTTTTTCAGCTATACAAAAATCCAAGCATCATAAAGACATTAACATATCTGAAATTTAATAAGATATGAAAAGGTGTACTGCAAGGATGCTTATTATCGCCATTTTATTCAAACTATTCATAGAAGATACAACAAATCTGCTGAAGTAAAAGACTCCAGCAACCAAAATAAAGGACAGCGATTCTATTGAATAAGACACCTTGGTGATATGGTAGGAAGAATTGAACTAAAAAGAAGTAGGTATGACAAAAACAAAAATAATGAGAAGGGCAGGATTACCCGAAATATAGAAATCTTCACCTTGTGATTAGAAATGATGGTGAATGTAGCGAATAACTGAAGAGAATCACGATTCAAAGCAAACATTCAACAGCAAGCGCTTGCTTTAATTTCTTCACGTTGACATTCGGATTCAGAGCACTAAGCAGAGGCAGAACTCACATTGTGTCGCACTGTGGCCATTGCGACGCATTGCTGGTAATAGACATTTTAAATTGGACCTCGGAAATATAACTTTTGCAGACTTGGAAAAGCGTTTGATAATGTTAGTACAAAAAAAATATACTTAAGATGTGGCTATAAATGAAAATGATTTTTATTTCAGGAAATAAAAAAAATGTATTTCAAAAATAAGATTAGAGCCAGCCGTTGTGCGAGAAGTCTCGGTAATGAAACAATTTTTGGTAAAATTTATGGGGGTATTTTTAAAGAAATGTTTGAACATCCACAATTTGCACGATCAAGTTCAGTTAAATTTGGTCTTGCACAAGCATCAGCTTTTAGTCGCGACACACTATAATTCATATTAACAAGCAAAAAACAAATACATAAATAAATATAATGAAATTAGGGATTTTGATATTTTTCAGCTATACAAAAATCCAAGCATCATAAGACATTAACATATCTAAAATTTAATAAGATATGAAAAGGTGTACCGCAAGGATGCATATTATCGCCATTTTATTCAATTTATTCATAGAAGATACAACAAATCTGCTAAAGGAAAAAGACTGCAGCAACCAAAATAAAGGACAGCGATTCTATTGAATAAGACACCTTGGTGATATGGTAGGAAGAATTGAACTAAAAATAAGTAGGTATGACGAAAACAAAAATAATGAGAAGAGCAGGATTACCCAAAATCTAGAAATACTCACCTTGTGATTAGAAATGATAGTGATTGTAGTGAATAACTGAAGAGAATCACGATTCAAAGCAAACATTCAACATTGCTTTAATTTCTTCACGTTGACATTCAGATTTAGAGCACTAAGCAGGGGCAGAACTCACATTGTGTCCACTGTGGCCATTGCGACGCATTGCTGGTAATAGACGTTGGACCTCAGAAAGATATGCAGTATGGTAGAGAAAGCTTGATTTTTTTTATATGAAGAGATGGCAAGCTTTTGAAATATGGTCAATGAGTAAAAAGCCGAAGATAAGGTAACTAATAAAATGAAAATTGGAAGAAAAAAGTATACTGATAAAAGGCAACATTTATTGGCCATATAACAACAATATATGAAGGACACGGGCTTAGAATAAAGAAAGACAAATCAAAAAGAAAGCTTCGAAGATTATCAAGTACAGAAGCTATAACGAAATAAAAAGAACTGATGGTCGTCATGGTCTTCACAATACATTCACTATAAAAAAGTGCATCTAAACTTACTTCAGAATAAAGAAAGACAAATCAAGAAGACAGCTTCGAAGATTATCAAGTACAGAAGCTATAACGAAATGAAAAGAACTATAACGAAATAAAAAGAACTGATGGTCGTCATGATCTTCACAATACATTCACTATAAAAAAGTGCATCTAAACTTACTTCAGAATAAAGAAAGACAAATCAAGAAGACAGCTTCGAAGATTATCAAGTACAGAAGCTATAACGAAATGAAAAGAACTGATGGTCGTCATGATCTTCACAATACATTCACTATAAAAAAGTGCATCTAAACTTACTTTAGAATAAAGAAAGACAAATCAAGAAGAAAGCTTCGAAGATTATCAAGTACAGAAGCTATAACGAAATGAAAGGAACTGATGGTCGTCATGGTCTTTACAATACATTCACTATAAAAAAAGTGCATCTAAACATACTTTAGTCTCTTGAAACTTGTGTTAATTTTTTAAGACTAAAACAAATACCTATTTTGAGGACCTCGACAAATCTTATTGTTTGGAAGGGATAAAAAAAGGCCAAACGTTGAACGAAGTGTATAGAGCTCAAAGGAGACTATGTTTAGAAATAAAATAATTATTTTCAAGTACAGAAGCTATAACAAAATGAAAGGAACTGATGGTAGTCATGGTCTTTACAATACATTCACTATAAAAAGTGCATCTAAACTTACTTCAGAATAAAGAAAGACAAATCAAGAAGAAAGCTTCGAAGATTATCAAGTACAGAAGCTATAACGAAATGAAAAGAACTGATGGTCGTCATGGTCTTTACAATACATTCACTATAAAAAAAGTGCATCTAAACTTACTTTAGAATAAAGAAAGACAAATCAAGAAGAAAGCTTAGAAGATTATCAAGTACAGAAGCTATAACGAAATGAAAAGAACTGATAGTCGTCATGGCTTTTACAATACATTCACCATAAAAAAAGCGCATCTAAACTTACTTTAGAATAAAGAAAGACAAATCAAGAAGAAAGCTTCGAAGATTATCAAGTACAGAAGCTATAACAAAATGAAAAGAACTGATAGTCGTCATGGCTTTTACAATACATTCACTATAAAAAAGTGCATCTAAATTTACTTTAGAATAAAGAAAGACAAATCAAGAAGAAAGCTTCGAAGATTATCAAGTACAGAAGCTATAACAAAATGAAAAGAACTGATGGTCGTCATGGTCTTTACAATACATTCACTATAAAAAAAGTGCATCTAAACTTACTTTAGAATAAAGAAAGGCAAATCAAGAAGAAAGCTGGAACGATTATCAAGTACAGAAGCTATAAAGAAATGAAAATAACTGATGGGAATCATGGTCTTCATTCACTATAAAAAAGTACATCTAAAGTTACTTTACAGTCTTTTCAAACTTGTGTTTTTTTAGACTACAATAACTATAAAAAATAAATCTAAACTTACTTTACTGCTTTTTTAATACTTTTGTTTTTAAAGGAATTCATTTCTGGTAAACTATTGATACACCTTTAAAGGGAGAAAACAAAACCGTTTTTGCTTATTATTTCTTTTAAACCAGAACACAAAGTTTAAATTAATTTTGAAAGCTTCACTAGAAAAATAGGTTAACACTGGGCGCCATTGCCCTATGCTACATGGCCAAGCTCTTTTATATAACAACCACATACTATTTTCCCGCTAAAAAGTTAACACACAAAAACATTTGCGTGAAAATGTAATTCATCTATCTTGAAAAGAACTTCCGCTTAACAAAAAGAAATAAGTATTAACCTAATATTAACATTGTTTTCTTTAAAGCTATTTGGCTTTGGTATTTGCTAACCCTAGCTTGAAAACTGATTGTAAGGGGTTTACAAGTATTTAAAGCTTGTGAAATTTTAAACCAAAGGCAATATAAAACAAGATAATAAATTTGAAATATGGTAACAACAATACAAAAATATTTACCTAAAAATTAAGAGTAACAATAAAACTCACAACAATTTGAAAAAGGAGATATCCAAAGGCAATATAAAACATGTGTTTCACTTCCTAACACTAGATCTGTACCACAGCATAGATAGATACTATGCTGTGTCTGTACAGTGTTAGTGTTAGTGGTCGACTGTGTTGCTATGTTAACTGAAAGTCTTTTCTAATCCCTGCCTAGTTTTATGACCATATTGGACAGGTAGTCAGCTTAAGAGGGGTGGGAACTGCAAACCCTTAGTTCTTTGAAAAGAATTTCTAGGACAGGTAGATATACCCATTTAAACAATACATCACATTCCCTAGAAACATTTGAATGCACAGGCACCCCACCCCATCGCGCATTTTAACTGCAGTGTGGAGGAACAGCCAAATGAAATAAATTCAGTATTTGCCAATTATTGTGCGTATTTATAATAATAAAAAAACACGAAACTCGTCAATATTAGGTTTACATATGACATCCTGAAACATGAAATTTCACCCCTTGTATGACAGTTTTGTTTTCTCTCTCAGGGCTTGTCCGCTGCTTTGGCGCCCCGATAGCACTGCATCGTGTGACAGTTGCAACTCGCAAATTTTTAATTAGGAAGTAGGGGCGTGCGATACCTCATTTCAAAGATCTCTTCAATCTCTATTTAAAAATGCTATGGTTGAAAATTTATGGCAAAAATTAAACAGTAACAAATAAATTTATATTCATATATTACTTCTATAAACGCATCAGCCGGATACAGCTCTTTACCTGAAGCTATAATGGTGTTACATTGTTTGTTTGCACTATATCGTAGGTGTTGTATTATGCATACTATGTACGCATATAGTTTATATTTATTGTAGTGGTTTTTGCAAATAAACTTATTATTATTATTAAAAAAACTTCGCTACAACACACTGACGTAGTGTTGCAAATTGAAGCATAACTTCCACATAGCTATGATAATCTACTCTCCCGCAGAAAGACATTCTCATAAAATTAATTTAGAGTCCACGACTTGACCACAAAGAAAATATTCGTCTTCGTGTACCCATAAACTTCTGAAAGGTTATATTGCTACAGTTTTAACGAGAAAAAAAAATTAAATTTTCACCAAACCACCCCCATTTGTCCCCTACCACCTAAAGCGATCTTACCTAAAAACAAATGTGTTCCTTTGACGGGTACTAACAGGCCATCAGACCGACAGACTGACAAAAAAGCGTTCGTTCCTGAATCAAGTTTCCTATATGTTTTGAGACTTTTTACGCAGTTTTAGCAAAAAGAAAAAAACGAAATTTCTGTCACCGATATTCCACCCTCACACATTCTATCCCTAACAGCACAGAACACCAGATGTTTGATGAAATTGAATGTTTTCTAATAAACAAATCCTACAACATTATATTACTCGAATTTTAACGAAAAATGGAAATCACCCCTCATTCATCCCCTACATATATATTACTTGAGTTTTAAGTCATCCCCCATTCATCCCTTACCTCCTAGAACGATTTTACCCAAAAACAATCCGAACCGTTTGTTTGTTATTTTTTGCGGAAAAAAAACGATCACTCAAACCAAGGCTAAGCTTAATAAATACTATGCGGACTCTGCACCATCAATTTCCATGGTAAAAAAGCTGGTTTACTGAATTTCATTGCGGCCGTACAAGCACAAATGACGCCGAACGTTCTGGGCGCCCAGTTGAGGTCGCTACACCCGAAATAATTGAAAAAATTCACGGTATGATGTTGGCCGATCGGAGATTGAAAGTGCGGGAGATTGTGGAAGTCATAGGCATATCACATGGCTCAGTGGTTTCGATTTTGCATGATCACTTGGGTATGAGAAAGCTATCCGCAAGATGGGTGCCGAGTTTGCTCACAACCGACGATAAACGCAATCGTGCGACAACTTCGAAGGAGTGTTTGGCGTTGTTCAACCGTAATAGAGACGAGTTTTTGCGCCGTTTCGTAACCATGGAGGAAACATGGATTCACCACAACACACCAGAGACCAAGCAGCAGTCAAAACAGTGGGTTTCTCCGTGCGAATCGGCGCCGAAGAAGGCAAAGGTGGGTTTGTCAGCCAATAAAGTCATCGCGACCGTTTTTTTGGAATGCACGCGGTATAATCCACATTGATTACCTTCAAAAGGGAGAACAATCAATGGCGAATATTATACCAACTTATTGGACCGATTCAATGACGTGTTGAAGATAAAACGACGGCATTTGGCCAAAAAAAAAGTTCTTTTCCACCAAGACAATGCAAGGGCGCCCACATGTGTAGTCTCCATGGCGAAATTGCATAAATTGGGCTACGAACTGCTCCCTCATCCACCCCATTCTCCGGATTTAGCCCCGAGTGACTATTTCTTGTTTCCAAACTTAAAGAAATGGCTCTGCAGAAAGAGATGACTGCAATGACGAAATCATCTCACAAACAAATACTTATTTTGACCACCTCGACAAATCTTATTTTTTGGAAGGGATAAAAAATTGGAGAAACGTTGGACGAAGTGTATAGAGTTCCAAGGAGACTATGTTGAGAAATAAAATTATTTTTTGTCAAAAAACCTGTTTCATACAAAAGTCACGGACTTATTGACCCGCCTTCGTACAGTCATAAAACGACAAACGAACGGTTCGGATTGGTCTTGGGTAAAATCGTTCTAGGGGGTAGGAGATGAATGAGGGATTTGTTTGTTAGAAAACTTTCGATTTCATACAACATTTAGTTTTCTGTGTCGAAAATAAATTAAGGGTTGAATATGTGGGGGTGGAATATTGGTTAACAGAAGTTTCGAATTTTTTGTTGTTGCTAAAACTGCGTAAAAAGTCTCAAAACATATAGAAAACTAGATTCTGGAACGACTTTTTTTTCGTCTGTCGGCCTGCACGTCTGTCTGTTAGTAGGCGCAATAACTTTCGAACGAATTGAAATATCATCTTCAACTCTGGTATCCAGTTAGCACCCGACAATGGAACGCTTCGAGTTGTTTTTGGGGACAATGGCTCCAGGGGTAGGAGATAAATAAGAGATGATTTGGTGAAAATTGACTTTTTTTCGTTAAAAATCGAATATTATTACGTTTCAGAAGCTTATGGTTACAGGAATACGAATATTTTCTGTGGTCAAGTCGTTGACCTTAAATTCATTTCATGAGAATGTCTTTCTAAGGAGAGTAGATTATCACAGCTATGATGAAGTTATGATTCAACTTGCAGCACTATTTTTGTAATGGTTTTTCAATCAATACATAATATTGACGTGGAGATGAAATTAAGATGTGTATGTATCGGTGTTGAATACTGTCGAACATTGAATTGTTTGCATTGTTATTTGTTATTTTGTGAATAAAATAAAATAAAAACAAATCGTTTTCTCTTAAATATTATTTTACGTAACCACTCATTTTACGTAACCCCATTTTATATTATTATATCTTATATAATGGGGTGCTATCGGGGTGGCAAAGACGCGGACGAGCCCTGAGCGAGGAGAAAAAACCACATCTTATCAAAACGTCTGTGATGACTGCCGTAACGTCTTTACTTAGCGCGCAAAGATCGCTTTAAAAAAAATTTGAATCCCCGACAATGGCCTAAAAATCTCCGGCGGCCCGCAGTAATTCCCCGAACCGATAGCATATCGCAGACACTGAACTAGCTGACGGACGTCGCTTTAAAGAAATAGGGTAAATTGCAAGGAACCTCATAAATAACAGTAAATAATGCAAACTATTACCACAAAAATCGGTAATTTGTCTTGTAAATTATGAGAATTTGGTAATTTATTTCTAGTACTAATTTACGGTAAATTTATCGGTAATTTGCCAATTCACATCTCTGGTCCCTATAACGTAAACTCAGGAGGATTTTTTTTATAGAAGAACGTCTTTTTGTGAGCAGATGATAGATGATGGAAATGTTAGATAACAATGTTATCAAACTACAACATGTCGACTTTTCTGATGAGTGCAGTTTTACACCTTCACGGTAATGCTAATCGTCAAAATTGTCGCTATTGGTTGTAAGAAAATCCACACTGGATGAGACAAGAACACACGCAATACTCTGAAAAAATTAATGTTTGGGCAGGAATAGTTGGAAACAATGTCATTGGTCATTTTTTCATTGACGGCCATTTAAATGGAGATAACTATAAACTCAGGAGGATTGTTTATAGAAGAACGTCTTATTGTGAGCATATGATAGATGATGGAAATGTTAGATAACAATGTTATCAAACTACAACATGTCGTCTTTTCTGATGAGTGCAGTTTTACACCTTCACGGTAATGCTAATCGTCAAAATTGTCGCTACTGGTTGTAAGAAAATCCACACTGGATGAGACAAGAACACACGCAATACTCTGAAAAAATTAATGTTTGGGCAGGAATAGTTGGAAACAATGGCATTGGTCATTTTTTTATTGATGGCCATTTAAATGGAAATAATTTATTTAGAACTGGTCCAAAATAATGTCGTGCCAACTTTGGCAAACTTATATCCTGACCGGGCAAACTTTCCAAGGAATGTGATATGGTTCCAGCGAGATGGAGCACCAGCACATCACGAAATCAACTTAATACTTCCAAATAGGTGGATAAGGAGGCGAGGATCGTTAGAATGGCCAGCAAGATCATTCGATTTTATGTTATTAAGCTTCTTATGGAGATATGTAAAAATGAATGAAAATTATGGTATACAAAACTAAACCAGGAGATTTAACTGGCATGTATACAAATTGTACTAGCTGTAACAAAAACACTTGAAATTTTGAATTCATCTCATTTAATATTGCAAACATCTGATACAAAATCCGAATGGTTATAATCTACAAACTTTAAATTCATAAATATTTTACAATCATGATACAGGCAACAGATAAACTAAATATTTAAAATTTTAATTACAAAAGTAATTAACAATAATGAAACACTACAGGTACAGACTAGATGAAAATACAATGTCTCTCTTGATTAATTTTATCGCGGTATTGAACTTCTCTTCCAATTCTGTGTTACCTATAGTTTTCGATGCTTGTACCATTTGTCTTAGCAATTCTTCTAAGCGCCTCATTGTTCTCACTATAGAACCTTCGAAGACATCAGTGGTACCACAAAGCTGAATAAATGTAGCCCCATTACACCATGAAAACACAATGTCCATCAAAGTGGGTTTAAATTTATCAACATAAGTATCTTCGTCTAAAGGCAACCGCGCTTCTGTACTCACTTTGGCTATTCTTCGGGCTAAATCCTGAAAGGGTATGCTCGTATCAAAAATATGAATCCGTAGTTTTAATTCAAATCTAAAGCGATGTCTATATACAGCAATGAACTGGAAAATTCCAATTCATTTTTATCTTAAATTTAACTTTTACCTAAACTTACGATTGCACTGTCAGATTCTGAATACATCCAAAAAGGAACAATTCAGACTATAGGTGATGGCATGCTGATGGCACTTTCCAGTCGACACTGGTTTTATTTGTTTGGTGAGGTAATATTTCTATTTGGCGCACCTTGCTGTATAACGACGTGGTATAATATGCTCTTCCTTTATCAAAATCCCTATGATTTGGAATTAGTTATATGCGGGTTGTCGTTTATATTTCGGGATTGGGCAAACTTAGTGCTGCCATCCACCAACTGACGTTATCGTAAATATTGCCATTTTGAAGTTATATTTACTCAAAACGTTTTAACACACGAGCGCTCTTTGTGATGTTTACAGTAAGTTGAAAAGTTCATGGTCATATCGGCCCAAAAATGAAATTAAATCGTTAACATTTTCGTGCGATTATATTTATACAAATTTTGACATGGATTAGCTCAATAACAGTGAGTCGATGAATTTAGTGCGATTTTTGGGGATGAAGCACCATCAATGGCCAGTGTTTAACGATGATTTGGCGAATTCATCCTGGCCGTCTGTCGCTTAGGGACGAATTTCGTGAAGGTCGTCCAAAATCTGTCGTCATTCAGATTAGGTTAAACTTTGTCTGTAGTATATCCACGCAGAATATTTTGTTTTTGTGCGTTTCTCTGGTTATCAGAACTGACCCCGGGCATGTGTTCTGAGTTCGCGTTCATTTGAAGAAATGTTTTCAAAATTCAAAGGTTGGGAGCTCCTCATTAATGATTTTTTTCAAGAAAATGGAACAAATTCCTTTTTTACATTTTTCTGACTAACAAACTTATCGAATTCATTTACCAAAGGAACACGCGTACCGAATTACATAAAAATTGGTCCATTATTGTTTCATTTCAATTAATGCGTCCACAAAACCAGCGGCAAGTCTTTACAATAATAAAAATCATTCGCAGTTTGCAAACATCTTGATCTGGTCAAATCTTGCAGAAACAAATTAAGTTTAGTTTTTAGATTTTAAATATTTTTCAAGTATTATGAAAAGGCTTGAAAGTCCTGACCGCTCAAATAGTAAAAATTTGCTAAAAACTTTTCAGCAGTCACTTTTCGACAAACCATAAAATTCGCAGCGATACGTCACAAAAACAACTAAACTTATTTTAATATTCCCGCCCCTATACTTTAAATTTTGCAATATTAAATGAACCTGTTCCAATTGGTTCATTTTAAACATGATGACAAAAAAAAATTTGACATTTTGAAGTTTCTTAAAGGATTCTGAAAATTTGAAACTTAGCGGGGACGGGAATATCTAATGGTTTTAATTTTTGCGAAATATCGCGAAACTAGTGTCAGTTATGAAGACTTTAAAACGAAAACGCAATATTTTCCAAACAAAAAATATTCTAGAAAAATATAAAAACTATCTAATTTAACGAATGTTCGAGGTACATACTGCCTCCTCACGCCATTTGCTAGCTCTAATAATTGTATTCCTCACAATCTTATGCAACATTGCAAGAGTTATTTTCATGAAAGCCTTCTGAATCCAATTTTGTTATACTTCAAGATTTTCAAGTGATACGTTACACGATTTCTAACAAAACCGAACACGAAGTCAGGCAATTGTTCTCAAAAAATGCGCACCAGAACTTGCTCCTGTCCTGACTCGTCTGTTTCAGACATCTTACAAAAGAGGCATATTCCCTAGTAACCGGAAAACTGCTCGAGTACAACCCGTCCACAAGAAAGGATCCAAAGCGCTTCCTAGCAACTACAGGCCTATTTCTCTCCTTTCAATCGTCTCTGAAGTGATGGAAAAGTATATAAACACCGAATTACTAAAATTTCTTGAAAAACAAGTCTAATCCACGACAGGCAGTATGGAGTCCGTCAGCACAGGTCAACTGCGGACCTCCTTTCCTTTGTCACCCATTCTTGGAACAAGTCTATGGAACTACACGGTGAATCCCAGATTGTCGCTCGACATATCCAAAGCATTCGACCAGGTCTGGCACGCAGCGCTGCCTAATAAACTTCCGGCCTGTGGCTTACCACCAAAACTCTGTACCTGGATAGCAAATTTCCTCTCCAACCGGAGCATTGCTGTTGTCGTGGATGGCCATTCCTCTAAACTGTATCTAATTAATGCAAGAGTCCCTCAAGGTTCAGCTTTAGCCCCTACTTTGTTTCTTCTCCACGTCAATGACCTCCTCTCTAGCACATTCAACCCAGTTCACAGTTACGCGGACGGCAGCACCATCCACTCAAATATACAATATTCTAAGCCTGTCTCTTTAGCCCAATTAGATGAGGATCGCAAACTCATGAAGGGTTCTGTCTCTGTGGATCTCCAAAAAATATTAGGCTGGGGAAGTAGAAATCTTGTACAATTCAACTCCACCAAATCTCAGTCCTGCTTTCTATCTCATAAGAGATACACCAGCCCAAGACCCATCATAATGAACAACCAAGTTATTCAAAGTAATGGGTCCTTTTCTCTTGTTGGCATTTCTGTGGATTGAAATCTCAATTGGCACCAACATGTCACATGAATTGCAGAAGCGGCTGCTAAGAAATTAGGTTTCCTCTTCCGGGCTCGCAAATAGTTTTCACCAACTATACCGTATATACTTCACAAATAAGGCCAAACCTCGAATACTGCTCCCACATCTGGGGTGCCGCTGCCGTTTCTACACTCGCTATCCTTGATTCCATTCAGAAGAGAGCTATACGTCTCATCGGTGACCCTACTCTCACCCTAAGGCTGCGATCCCTTGCCCATCGACGTGCCGTTGGTGACACTCTCTCTTTCTCGCTTTCTCTTTCTCGTTTTCTCTCTCTCTCTCTCTCTCTCTCTCTCTCTCTCTCTTATAGATATCTGCACGGGCAATGCTCAGAGGAGCTTTCTTCCATAGTTCCTCCACCTGCTGTCCCCAACAGATCTACCAGGGGACAGAGCGAATGCACCCTTTTACTGTCCAGGTCACCAGCCATAGAACACCTTGTTATGTCCGCTATTTTGTCCCGAGGACTTCCAAGTTGTGGAATTCCTTGCCGGCACATGTTTTTCCTTCTTCGAACCTCCAAACCTTCAAGTCCAGAATTAACAAGTTGCCTCTTTCCTCCTTGTAGATACCCACGGTACGGTAGTATTTAGGCTGTAAGCCCTCGTGGTGTTGTTGAAAAAACGCATAATCCTCAGGTTACGCGACCCAAGGACCAAACGTACAGGGCTCTTTGTTATTAGTCTTCCTTTGTACTTATGCGCCAAATGCCGGAGAACTTGGGTAGATATACAAGGAGCGGTCCCATCCTGTTGAAAATGGATTTGTTCATACAGTGCGAGTGACAAATCCATCATCAACCCTTCAATGGCGTGTTTGAGAAAAACTGTAAATATATTTCTCCCGGCAAAGCCACTTGAAAGAAAATTGGTCCAATGATTCTTGAACTTCTCCTGTCAAAGACCCTTGAAAGAAAATTGGTACAATGATTCTCGTTCCAGTCACCCCAGTCACGTATTACCTTCGAACATTTCTTGAAAAGTTTCCTACCTCGTCAAATGCCTGTTTTCCTGTGCCCTCAGTGTCCTGTTTGTTGATCATTCCATTGTTGATGAACATTGATTCAGCAGTGTACAGTATTCGGGAAACAAAATGCGGGTCAGCTGTGATTCTGAAGTAACCAGTCGCGAAAATAAATCGCTGCCGTAGATATGAGGCCCCATATCTAATTACTGGGTATCTAGAAGAAGTTGCCATTTGAAAACTTGATTTTCTGACAAACATGTTATTTCCTCTATTTCAGTTGGTTGTCAGTACTTTGATAATGAAGAAAATATTAGAAAATGCATTTTCTATGTAACCTGCCGCTACATTCATTTAACTAGAATCACCACACTCTAGATGCAAATATTCAAATAGCTTTGAAACAATCAAGATGGCTCTGAAACTTCCCAGAAAAGTTGATTCGGAATCAGTATCGTTTCCTAACCCTAAACATCTAAAAATGTGCAGGCTGTTGTATTTAAAATTTCAAAGTTAGTGCCACTTCCGGTCCCACCGGAAGTGATGCGAATGTCTGCAATATCTAAGAAGTTGCATTTCGAGGTGTCTGTGACGTCATCGAATTTAATCCTTATATAACTTGAAAACTGTGGCGACAATGTTGTCTGATCATTCCGTTGACACCCTGTACCTTTGCCCCTTAGCGGATTTATGCAAAAGCTATAGTCTGTTGAACAGGCACAAGCGAGATAGATAACAAAACGACTATGGCAGTTACAAAAAACTCTTCGATGCGACAAATATAATTTGCAAAATAGAAGAAGGATCCCTAACATTTTTGCGAAGTTTCGCATTTTTGTAACATCGGTCTATTTCCTCACCCGTGGCCAAACACAGACGCTTAGGGTGCAGTTACTCCTTACTATTTTGAAACTTTTCTGAACCCATTTCTTCCTCCAAGGACAGGGATCTTTAACGCACCCAACATCGCATGGTACACGAAGCTTTACGACACACCCCGTCCACAAGGGAGAACGTGCAGAAATTCAGCTTGCTCAGGTACAAGGGCACGCCCTCCGTTGATGTTAATTTTACAGTACGTGCTGGAAAGGTGAAATTATCCCCCACCGAGAGTCGAAACCAGTCAATTAGGTTCAGAGGCACACGTTCTTACCACAGGACCACCGAGGCTGCTTTCGCATGGAGATACATACATGAATTGTAAAAAATCTACTCATTCTATTTTCTGCAAAATTCGCAGTTTTCGCGATCGTTATATCAACTTGATTGTGATTCTTTTAAGCGCTTTTCGATCGAATCGTCTGAACCACAGGATCGTAATTCCTATGTAAATAATAAAACAGAAAGGGCAACCCGAGAAAAAATACAATAAAGCAAAAACAAAAAATTCCTACTTAAACGATTTAAATACACAGAAAATAATTTTGTTGTCAGGAAATCAACAGATCAATTAATTAACCTGCGACAACTGAGTTATAATTATCTCTAAATGTTTCTCTGTTAACAGTAGCAATAAAAATTACCAAGGGCATCACAAAAACAAATTAACACCGCAAAACATTTAAAAAAAAAACACTTAAAAACTCACAGTACACAAGGAAACTATTTTAGTCTCCACGCTTCGCCGGCACCTTCTGGCCACTCGACAGTCTTACATTGAAACGAAATGCATCCAATAAAGTCCATAGTTTACAGGATTTAATTAGAAATACGTGCTTATGTGACGGTTTACGTTTCTGACTCGGTAACTAACAATCAACGTGTAGACGTAACAATTGTGTGAGTATGCGATGCAAATTTTCTACCACTCAAACATAAAACCATACAAACATACGAGGTGTGATAAAAAAATCATAGAACTGATAAGACTGTTTTGAAACGCAGTGAAACCCCGATAAGTCCCATAACTGGAACTGAATTAAAATAACCGACCAATATATTGTGATAATCAGATTTTTTCGATGTCAAAAGTTCACGGCAATTAATTTTTGTACATTTTGTCTTGGTAACTCGAATTCTAGCCGGATAAAAGTATTAGAGCTATCATCGCAAATGTAATTTGCGGACTATGTTGAAGGCCTGGCTGTAATAAACAAAGAATACATTCCTAAAGTCGAGTGTTTATGTATAAAATGCCTTACTCGTAATCTAACAGCAAATCTGCAAGGTTCTTACAAGAAATTTGAGCGCGAACACAAAGTTCAGCGCGAACACAAAGTTCAGCGCGAACACAAAATTCAGCGCGATCACAAAGTTCAGCCTTATTATAAATTTCGTCGCGATTATAAATATACATCAAAAATTTTAGTGCGATCATGAGTTTTACATTTTGTGCCATTTTTGAGATTTCTTCAAAATATTGATAGGTCGCGAAAATAAAACGACATAAGACAAATTACTTAAAATTCGACATAAGCCGAAACACGTAAACTCTGGTATCAACTACTACTACTACTACAATTCCGCGAACTGGGACGAAATGCGGGATTACTTTTCCTCGTCTGTCTGCTTCTCTCATCCTGACCCCTCTGATATCTCACAAAACGTCACCGAAATTATCCAAGCTGGGATGGAATTATTTATACTACGTACACAGAAAACCTCTTCAGCCACTCAAAAGCCCTGGTTCTCTATATCCTGTGACAAGGCCAGACTTGAAAAAAGCTCACAAAACGCTTCTACACAATCGCAGTCAAGAAAACCGTCAAGCATTTAACGACGCAAGAAACCGCCATGTCCGCATTCTTTCTGGGGCAAAAAACTCGTTTAATAACCACATCAAAAACAAAGCCCTCTTAAGCTCCAGCGGTTGCAAACCCTTCTGGACTCTTGCTAAATCTATTGGGAATAATTTCTGCAAGAGCACGTTCCCACCTCTTGTCTCAGGGATGAAATTGTTTCTAATGCCCTGGGCAAGGCTGAACTTTTTGTCTCGCTGTTCGCCGGCATTTCTGCTCTCAACCCACCTCCCAAATGTTCAACCACCAACAGTCCCCAAATTCGCGCATAAAATGACGGATATCATTTTCAAAACTAAAAAGGTACGAAAGATGCTCTCTTCTCTTAATACCAGGAAAGTCTCTGGCCTTGACGAGATCCCAGCAATTGTTCTCAAAAAATGTGAACTATAACTTGCTCCTGCCCTGACTCGTCTGTTTCAGACATCTTACAATAGAGGCATATTCCCTAATAACTGGAAAACTGATCGAGTACAACCCATCCCCAAGAAAGGATCCAAAGCGCTTCCTAGCAACTACAGGCCTATTTATCTCTTTTCAATCGTCTCTAAAGTTGGAAAAGTATATAAACACCGGATTACAAAAATTTATTGAAAAACATAGTCTAATCCACGACAGGCGGTATGGATTCCGTCAGCGCAGATCAACTGCCGACCTCCTTTCCTTTGTGACCCATTCTTGGAACAAGTCTATGGAACTACACGGTAAATCCCACATTATCGCTCTAGACATATCCAAAGCATTCGACCAGGTCTGGCACGCAGAGCTACTTAATAAACTACCGGCCTATGGCCTACCACCAAAACTCTGTACCTGGACAGCAAATTTCCTCTCCAACCGAAGCATTTCTGTTGTAGTGGATGGCCATTCCTCTAAAGTGTCTCCAGATATCTGCACGGGCACTGCTCAGAGGAGCTTTCTTCCATAGTTCCTCCACCTGCTGCCCCCAACAGACCTACCAGGGGAACAGAGCGAATGCACCCTTTTACTGTCCAGGTCACCAGACATAAAACATCTTGTTATGCCCGCTCTTTTGTCCCGAGGACTTCCAAGTTGTGGAGTTCCTTGCCGGCACATGTTTTTCCTTCTCCCCCGAACCTCCAAACCTTCAAGTCCAGAATTAACAAGTTGCCTCTTTCCTCCTTGTCGTCACCCACAGTACGATAGTATTTAGGCTGTAAGTCCTCGTGGTGTGTTGTTGAAATAAAATAAAAACTATTTACTACTGTATATAATATCGAAGATTCCAGGTTAGTGGCAAATTGAGTTATTAAAATTCGGATCATTTCATGAAAATTCACTGCCGTAACGCACTTGCTGCGTCCGGTTGTTTCTCTTCAGAGGTTGTATTCTCGATATGATTGACCGCACGGTATCTGAAGCGCACTCGTACTTTTTGGTATCAACTAAACCATATAAAATATTCGCGACGCAGCAAGTGCGTTATGGTAGTGAATTTTGATTCAATGCTTCAAGTTTGAAAAACTAAATTTTTTATAAAGTTGAATTTTGGTATGTGGTAAGGCCTTTTCCAAGGCAACATATCCAGCAAATTTCATTTAAATATCTTTGTAATTTTCGAAGATTTTTTTTAAATAAACGTTAGACAACCAGAACAGCTAAACGCCTTCGAGGATATATATATATAATATATATATATATATATATATATATATATATATATATATATATATATATATATACATATATTGCTAAATATAGAAATAATAAAAGATTTATGAACCTCGCTCCGCCGGCTATGAGCAGTCATCATTTGATAGATTGCTTTATAAAATAAATACCGGCAAAAGCACGTCAGAGAGATAATAAAAGAATACAGATATTTCCGCCAAACGAAAATAAGTTAATTTAGGTGTCGTTGAACGTCCCCAAATCGCTAGTGACCGACTATCTCCAGAATTGCTGAAGAATATAAATAGAGTTGCGGATGAGATATTTAGAATTCTTCATCCTCTGATGACGCTAGCTTGGTTAGTGAAACGATCGTCGGGTCCTTTAAATTGTGTTGTGGTGATTTGGGTTCTCAAAGTGTGCTTATAAAATTCCTCAAGTTAAAACCATCATTTGCTTCAAAGAATACAGAAGAAAATCAAAATGAAAGACAACAACGGAAGATGCGAGATTAAGTAGAAACTTAAGTGACTTAAAAATTAGAAAAATTTAAAAACCAAAAGTTTCTCCGTTCTGTAATAAGTTCTACTTGCTTCAGCATTTTCCGATGTTGCCTTGTCTGTTTGATTTTTTTATGTATTATGTGGACCTAGTGATGAAGTAAGAAATTTTCACTTGTGTAATTTTAATATTGTCTTGTTTTTTCAAAAGCAAGACAGCGTTATATGGAGCTACTGGTGACAATGTATGGTTTTAATTTTTTTTTTTTTTTCAAGAATAAAACAATAATTACCCGACGATGACCGGTAAACACAGTCGAAACGCGTAGATATAATAAATGTTTGTCCGTGATAAAAAGTCTTTTAAGCCCTTATGTCTTTCTCCGATACGTTGACATTTAAAACAAATAACATATTGTGTTTAATCAAGTGTTCCGATTATTTTATTACTTACTTATTACACCTCGTATACTCAAATAAAATTACTACTTAAAACCGCACGACATTTTTCCAGTATTTTTCGAATATCCGTCCGCAACTTATGACACACAACAGGTCAGCATTAGAAGTGATAAAGTATTCATTTTCTTGTATACATGACTCAACCTCTAAAAATTACGGAATACCTATTTGTAATAACAATCCAGGTAGCTATTATGGATCTTATCATAAATGTAATAACAAAAATTAGTAATCTATTCATTATTAAAAGAGTAATTATTATATCGTTACATTATCGCACTTTCGAGGTAAAAATTCCGATGCAGAAATTGTTTCTATAAATGTTTAAAGGCGGGTGATAAAAATGTTGATGGAAAATTATTTGGATAATAAACTTTTACTTTTATTAACTTTTGAAATAAATTTGTAATGCCAATTCTTTTATTATGGGAAATAAATAATATTTGATATTCTTTTTTTTTTTTCCGCGACATGTTTTTATCACTATTTAGATTTCGAATATTTTGTAATGTATTATTTTTTTCATAAATCAATTTATTCCGGGGATTTGGTACCCGGTTAAAAATTAAACGCGGGTACCCGAAAAAAAGATCCGGATAACCGAAACAAAAATTGTGATATAGGCTATATTATGTGAGGTCTGGATTTCCGTTAGTGTATTATTGTCGTAAAATAAACTAGTTTGCACTCGCAGCTACGCTTGCGTAGAATTCAATTTTTTTGTCGTTAAAATGTGATAGCATTCACACTTCGTCGTTTGTACAACTTTTTAAAAATCAACTATTTGTTATTAAACGTTTGTATATAAAATTAATACAAGTATCTAAATTTTGTTATTCTGCCTTGAGACGTAAAATATGGACAAAGAAAAAGAAATTTTCACATCAACAATATTAGTCTCTATAATAACTGGATGACAGGTTTAATACAAAAGACAAAAAATAATTTAAATGAAATATTGTTATATGCGCTACCTACTTATCTGTTTGAACTTGGTGCCAAATCAATTAGGTAGTATGTAGATAGGCAAGGTCCACTCCCGCCACATCGCAAGTTTCTCCGCGCACGCGACGGAATGCGTGAACCTGGGTTGGTCTTTGATCATCAATTCATTAGAATTATAATCAGTTATTAATTAAGCTGTTTATATCACTATGTATTATTGTGTCTGGGGCTTGGCACCAACTTCAAACAGATAAGTAGGTAGCGCATCTAATATTTCATTTAAACTAATTTTTGTCTTTTAAATTAATGTAATGCAGTGATTTTTTTACTTTTTAGTGCGTATTTGGAAGTCGGCTTAATTTTTTCAAGATTGTTTATTTTTTAGTTTTTAGTGTAAATATAAATCAGGGTTGACAAACAACATGTTCTTTTTAATTTTAAACAAAAAAGCAATAAACAGTGTTTAGAACTGTTTTTTTTTTATATTAGTTGTGTAGGTTCATTTTCATAAGTGAAATTGATTAAACTTTAATGAAAAGAAGAAGGAAATATTTGGTCAAAATTTTTTCCCTTGTAGTGGAACCCCTGGAAAGAAGTGTATCAGCGCTAAGTGTAAGAAATGCGAAGCCGAAGTAGTAGGTTTGGTTGCTAGACTGAAAAAGCATTATGCATTCGGTGCACGTTAACCTCAAGAAAGTACATTTTATTCATGAATAGCAATAAAAATGCTAAGCACATTATCGGTTTCGTTTATATTAGCACATATGTAAAGTGATTTGTTTTTGGAACAACCTGGTAAACATATCTGTAATGTAATCATTTTTTGACAGTTTATCGACATAAAAAAACTGAAATCCACATATTCCAACTGAAATCGACCACTAAAATGTGATATTCAATTCATAAAAATGGTGTAATAAATGGTGGAGTCTGGATAATGTAAGCGTGTCTGGATAATGCGGAAGTTTTCTAAAATATACCTCATATTAGCTAAAACACCGGCTATTTTTAATAATTTACGTTTTCCGCATTTACGTCATTTTTGCAGAAAGTTGTTACATCGAATCTGAAATGGATGCTTTTACAAAAGTGAAAAAACTTTCACCTCAAGTTTGTGTCCGTACGTGCAATCTGTATGTCGCAAATCGAATATTCTTGCAATAGCTATATTATTGAGCATCAAAAATATAATGTCGCAGGTTGGAGAAACGTCGGTTCAAGTTGGAGAAGCGTCGGTGCAAGTTGGAGATGCGTCGGTGCAAGTTGGAGAAACGTCGGTGCAAGTTGGAGAAACGTCGGTGCAAGTTGGAGAAACGTCGGTGCAAGTTGGAGAAACGTCGGTGCAAGTTGGAGAAACGTCGGTGCAAGTTGGAGAAGCGTCGGTGCAAGCTGGAGAAACGTCGTTGCAAGTTTGGAAAAACATCGCTGCAAGTTGGGAGAAACGTCGGTGCAAGTTGGAGAAACGTCGGTGCAAGTTGGAGAAACGTGAGTCCAAGTTGGGGAAAAGTACGTGCAGGTTGGATGAACGTGGGTACAAGTTGGGTGGCGTGGGTACAGGTTGAGGGGATGTAGGTAGTTTGTTGCGTATTTGAAGAGACTCGATGATAAACGGTACTTCAATGCCAATAAAACTCATAGTCCAGCTGTCTCCTCTGATTAATTTAATATTCAATAGCAGTTCAAGTAAGCCAATTAAATATGCTTTATTGGGGATCGGAGATGGCAGGTCGATATTTAGTGGTTAGTTTGGGTACATCGAGAAAAGGTTTAAGTTTTCGACTTCACCCCCCTAAATTTCAACCCCGCTTCTTTGCACTTTTTTTTTTTATGTCAACAACACACCACGAGGGCTTACAGCCTAAATACTATCGTACCGTGGGTGTTGACAAGGAGGAAAGAGGGAGCTTGTTAATTCTGGACTTGAAGGTTTGGAGGTTCGGAGGAGAAGGAAAAACATGTGCCGGCAAGGAATTCCACAACTTGGAAGTCCTCGGGACAAAAGAGCGGGCATAACAAGATGTTCTATGTCTGGTGACCTGGACATTAAAAGGGTGCATTCGCTCTGTTCCCCTGGTAGATCTGCTGGGGACAGCAGGTGGGGGAATTATGGAGGAAAGCTCCTCTGAGCAGTGCCCGTGCAGATATCTATAAAAGAGAGAAAGGTCACCAACGGCACGTCGGTGGGCAAGGGATGGAAGCCTTTGGGTGAGGGTAGGGTCACCGATGAGACGAATAGCTCTCTTTTGAATGGAGTCCAGGATAGCGAGTGTAGAAGCGGCAGCTGCACCCCAGATGTGGGAGCAGTATTCGAGGTTTGGCCTTATTTGTGAAGTGTATAAGGTATAGAGATTAGTTGGTGAAAAGTATTTGCGAGCCCGGAAGAGGAAACCCAATTTCTTAGCAGCCGCTTCTGCAATTGATGTAACATGTTGGTGCCAATTAAGATTTCGATCCACAGAAATGCCAACAAGAGAAAATGACTCATTACTTTGAATAACTTGGTTGTTCATTGTGATGGGTCTAGGGCTGCTGTATCTCTTGTGAGAAAGAAAGCAAGACTTAGTTTTGGTGGGGTTGAATTGTACAAGATTTCTACTTCCCCAGTCTAATATTTTTTGGAGGTCTACGGAGACAGAACCCTCCATGAGTCTGCGATCCTCATCTAATTGGGCTAAAGAGACAGGCTTAGAATATTGTATGTTTGAGTGGAGGGTGCTGTCGTCCGCGTAGCTGTGAACTGGGTTGGATGTGCTAGAGAGGAGGTCATTGATGTGGAGAAGAAACAAAGTAGGGGCTAAAGATGAACCTTGGGGAACTCCTGCATTAATTGGATACAGTTTAGAGGAATGGCCATCCACAACAACAGATATGCTCCTGTTGGAGAGGAAATTTGCTGTCCAGGTACAAAGTTTTGGTGGTAGGCCATAGGCCGGAAGTTTATTAAGCAGCGCTGCGTGCCAGACCTGGTCGAATGCTTTGGATATGTCTAGAGCAACAATCTGGGATTCACCGTGTTGTTCCATAGACTTGTTCCAAGAATGGGTGACAAAGGAAAGGAGGTCGGCAGTCGATCTGCGCTGACGGAATCCATACTGCCTGTCGTGGATTAGACTGTGTTTTTCAAGGAATTTTAGTAGTTCGGTGTTTATATACTTTTCCATCACTTTAGAGATGACTGAAAGGAGAGAAATAGGCCTGTAGTTGCTAGGAAGCGCTTTGGATCCTTTCTTGGGGATGGGTTGTACTCGAGCAGTTTTCCAGTTACTAGGGAATATGCCTTTATTGTAAGATATCTGAAACAGACGAGTCAGGACAGGAGCAAGTTCTGGTGCGCATTTTTTGAGAACAATTGCTGGGATATCGTCAAGGCCAGAGGCTTTCCTGGTATTAAGAGAAGAGAGCATCTTTCGTACCTGTTTAGTTTTGAAAATGATATCAGTCATTTTATGCGCGACATTGGGGACTGTTGGTGGTTGAACATTTGGAGGTGGGTTGAGAGTAGAATTTCCGGCGAACAACGATAGGGCGGTAGAAACAATTTCATCACCTGAGACAAGAGGTGGGAACGTGCTCTTGCAGAAATTATTCCCAATAGACTTAGCAAGAGTCCAGAAGGGTTTGCCGCCGTTGGAGCTTGAGAGGACTTTGTTTTTGATGTGGTTATTAAACGAGTTTTTTGCCTCAGAAAGAATGCGGACATAGCGGTTTCTTGCGTCGTTGAATGCTTGACGATTTTCTTGACTGGGATTGTGTAGAAGGGTTTTGTGAGCTTTGACCTTGTAATTGTTTGCATATATACTTTTACAATATCATACATATATACCGTTCGATATATCATTTTACTGTATACCATAAATATATCTGGATGGTTTTAACTACAATACTACAATGCTTCGTAAAGCCGCAATTCGCCGAAAATACTGATTCCTAAATCCAAAATGGGGGAAAAACACCTGCTTGGGATGAAGTCGAAAAGTAGAATATTTAAACCGTTTTTGATATACGTACCAAACTCACAAAATATCGACTTGCCTGCTCCCATTACGTACTAAACTGATAAGTTGTTTGGACCTGTAAGGTAAACTTCAAATAGACAATTTGCATGTTTTCTTTTCTTATCACATCCGATAAAGATGTGATAAAGCCACGAAGATGATTTTTAATTTTTTTTTTCAATTCGCATACTACAAAGATAACGACGAAAAAATATTTGAAAATACGAATATCATCATTGATTTGAAACACCACTATTTTGCCGCAATGATATGTGCCGTCACGGGACAGTACAATACTCAACAATGAGCATGCTTCTCTGCGTTTACATCCTGTATTGTAAGTTATTGTTTGAATCACGGCTTCTGCACGTAACTTTATTTGATAATATGGAAAATAAAGCTTATATAAATACTGTATAGTACCAATCTGTACAAATAAGACTATAAAAACTCCAGAGAAACTATTTTTTGTTGTTCCAAAAGTGGCTCAAATTAGAAACCAATGGTGCAACATTATATGGCGGGATGAAAGGAAAAATCCACAGTTTCTGAGAAAACCGCCTTATATTGTTGTAAAGACCATTTTAATGTAAGTACCGCGTCATTTGCACAGTGAATATCAGTGATGTAAGATTAAAATTCTTATCATGCATTATTAAGTTAGGTTGTAATTTCCATGCGGTCAAGGTATGTTTATCTGTACATATTAGGTATTAACTTTACATATTACCCTTAGTATTAACAACCGGCAAAAATCATGGTTATTAATTAACGAAATTATTGGTTTTGCTTCCATTCATTATCTTTAATTAATTCTGACATTGTTCCATCAAAAACATAATATGGTAGATTTGAGGTTATGTTGGTGTCATGTCATGTTGACTTATTCAAAGCAAAATATATTACAAATGACATGAATAGGTACATGATATACTTGGCTAAATATGTGTTCAACCAGCATTGACTTATTTACACATACCTTCCAGCTTTTGCTCATTTTATTTCAGCACTTATGCCGTCTGGATTTTCAAGAGTCAATAGCTCAAAAACAAAACAAAAATTCGGAGATTCTAACCGCAATTTTCTTGGACTTTTGAGCGCGCAACTTTTCTCCCATTTAACAAAGTCTGTATCTGCTACCGTTTTGGAGATCCCCATAGTGGCCGTCCTTATCTTGGACTCACTATATGTTTTTGGGAATTTTCATACATGTAATCATGTTCTGTGTATGAAAAACTATTAGGTAAATGTAAAATTCATGTAATGAAAAATCCATGCAAATTGTCTATTGTCACATTTTATCATATGCAAGTACTGCAGCCATGCAGTATAAATTTTAAGGATAATTATGGAACTTAAATTACAATTGAAACGTAATTTGTGTTAGCAGCAAAAATTTATAGTTTGTGTTTTACATTGTTTTTTTTTGCCGTTAGTTCAGCGTTTTAAAATTTGCATCCGCTCATATTTAGCATGTATATCAGCAGCTAACCAAACGTACAACCCATCATCTTTTCTCCAAATGTAGTAGCTCTTTCTTTTATGCTTGACAAGCTATACAGGATGTGGCGTCAAGACCTTTAGTTAGCCGTTTCTCAATAACTACCCCGATTTGAAATTTGAAAATTTACACACATACGATTGATACAAATTCCAGTTCGGTGAAAATAATTTATGTCAGACTCCCGGTTTAACCGGAAGCGACCATCAACTTGCTTATTTTAAATACAACATGGTGATTTTCACTATATTTTCGAATTATACATTGAATTTGAGTTAAATTATTATTAATATACATATGTGAAAAATCAACCGTTTTCGAAAATTTTCGATTTTATTGAAAATTCTCACGAAAATCAAGGTGACCGTTGCACGCTATCTCTCTGTGAAAATAAAACTAAGAAGACTCAGTTTTTGTACAGATGACACTTAGATTGGCACCTAAACGACACGTTTGGTAGCGTTTCTTTTAAATGTACAGGGTGATGAGAATTAGCCGTGCCATTTGGTAAAATTGAAATCACAATAACTCGCTTACTTCAAATGGAACACCGTCAACAAGCATAATATAAAGTTCCAAAGCCTACTTAAAATCTATTGTGACAATTTGAATAAAGTGAATCCAATAAAATTGAAATATTCGGGAAACGGTGGTATTTGGGTATAGGGAATGCTAATACACGTTGAAAGGGAAACCGGATGCGAACAGAAATAGCTCATAAGATATAGGGTGTTCCATTTGAAATAAGCGAGTAATTGTGATTTTAATTTTAACATATGGCACGGCTAATTCTCATCACCCTGTATATTTAAAAGAAACGCTATCAAACGTGTCGTTTAGGTGCCAATCTGAGTGTCATCTGTACAAAAACTGAGTCTTCTCAGTTGTATTTCCACAGAGAGATAGCATGCAACGTTCACCTTGGTTTCCGCGAGAATTTTCAAAAAAAAATCGAAAAAACTCGAAAACGGTTGATTTCTCACATATGGTATATTAGTAATAATTTATCTCAAATTCAATGTAGAATTCGAAAATATAATGAAAATCACCATGTCGTATTTAAAATAAGCAAGTTGATGGTCACTTCCGGTTAAACCGGAAGTCTGACATGAAGTAAGCTATTTTCACTGAACTGGAATTTGTCTTAAACGTATGTGTGTACATTTTCAAATTTCAAGTCGGGGTAGTTATTAAGAAACGGCTCACTAAAGGTCTTGGCGCCACACCCTGTATATCTGCACATTAAAAGAATAATGTACATCAGGTGTTCTGGACATTTAAAAACGCCAAACAAAATACTAAAGTGCAGGTGCAAACAAAAATTAGGCGCTAAATCAGCGTGTTAAGCAACTAAACATTTGCATAGGCACCAAACAAAGAGAAATTCTTTTAAGTCATTATGTTTATTCTCAGAAGCAACTCAAAGCTGGAGGCTATTGCGAATTCAATTCTCGGGAGCAACTTCAACTTGGCGACTGTTGCTTGCGACTTGCGAATTCCTTATGGAGCCATATATTTACCGCAAATAAACAAAATCAAAGCAATAAATAAATACAAACGCAAATAATATGGCGGTAATAAATACATACAAAAAGCGCTTGATAAAACTTTATTAGAAGGTACCGTCATAAAACTACCTTCCTGCAAAATGCAAAAGTAATAAATCCCGGGTAAGCAGTGGATATCCCGAGGCAAAGATATGCAAATGAAAGAAAGCATTTTCAAAAGCAAAGCACTTAAGAATAGACTAACCTGCATCTGCCTCAATGGTCCAGACAGTTCCTCAGATAATGCACCGGACTCGTTGCATTTCTCGTCGCACACGAAGCAGCTCAACAATGAACAAGCCTGTGCTGGATTCAGATTGCCGAAGATGCCATTGAATATCATCTCGGTGATTAGAAGTTCGTCGGCACTGTGAACAAAAAGATCATACAGAACAATGAAACGGACCAGTCAGGGTGAAAGCCCATTGTCCACCCAGAGGACATTTCTCGGAATAGCTACCTGCTGAGTTCACATGCCACACGTCCCTTTAGCTGTATAACATCGGTGTTGGTGCAATATCCCATCCGTCTCAGCACCCGCTTACGGCATTTTAGTTCGTCCAATTGCAAAACAGATTTAGCGGCCAAGAGCTGTTGCCGTGCAACTTTTAATTCTTCTTGGCAGGCGACTTTGCGCTCGTAAACCGGATATTCGGCGTCTAATAAGGGATCGTTGTGCAGGGGGTGTTTGTACATTCTAAAATATAAGGACAACACGTGTTGAGATGACTAAAATATGTGTAGGCCGCGATCCGCGTTCACCAAAAATTAATTTGTTAATAACGATACTTTATGCGAAAAAAATAATGACATTCAAGCGTGCAAAAAATATTTTTCAAGTTTCATATATTGTTTCAGTTTCTCAAAATGTAGAAATTGTAAGAAAATAATAACATTTTTAATTAACCACTGCCAAATTTTACATAAATGGTATCTAGTTCATTTGCAGTTTAGTTTCATTTTCATTCAAAATTATCTGTATGTATATAAACTTTTCTAAAAAGAATCCCTTATTCTTTCGGTGTACTAAAACGAAAAAAAAGAGATTGTGAAGAAAAATCTATTGCGCCATCTTGCTTCGGCCGCCATATTGAAATTGTGAAAGCCTCGCCTGGCCTACTATATTTTATTAGTGAAGCTCTCATCTTTCGCCCCCTAATTGATGTGAATCTGTATAAACTACTAACTAAAATTCGCATAAAGTATCGTTCATAACACTAAAAAGATTACTCTAGTATGGCAATACTGTTCTACGCACGAAAGAGCTCAATGAATAGACCACATACGCGGATTTGATAATACATTTAAAAAAGATACTACATTTAAAATAGTTATTTATGTACCAAGGGTATAAATAGATGTAAGGCTAGATGTATTCTCACCACAATTAGAACCGTAGACCGGTTTCGCTCTAATTAGAGCTCGTCAGTACGGCATACTAATTGAAGCGAAAATACACCTATTACACCTCACTTAGTTTTGGGAGGCTGGCTACCATTTATATAGGTGTATTTTCGCTGCAATTAGTATACCGTACTGACGAGCTCTAATTAGAGCAAAACCGGTCTACGGTTCTAATTGTGGTGAGAATACATCTAGCGCTCATTTAAGGCAATGTTTTCAAAATTTAAAAGTCGCGATCTCATCGTTGGGAATTTTTTCTACGAAAAGTCGCTAAAAATTATAGACTAACAACCACATACGCTAAAACTAAAACGACTGCCAAGGGACCAGAAAAAGGGCCTATGTGAAATTAATTTTCTGCAAAATACGTTAGTAAAATGAAAGTCAATGGTGGTTGAAGCAAAAACTTCACCTCTTGTAAAACACAGTTCTCACGACATTTCTTCGACATAACCCGCATTCGTTTCAACGTCCAGTCAATTTTGACGTTTCAAATCGCGACTTTGGCGTTTTAAGAAGAAAAACTAAAACATTTTCAAAGTGATTTTTCTTAAATTTCTCGACGTTGTTGAGCCAAGAAAACACATCTGTCTAATATTTAATAAATTTTGTTAACCACACAAAATAATTTGGTTTTGTGCCATTCTCTGATCACCAATGGCCCCCAAGATTATTTTCTTTAAATGCTTGACGGTTTTCTTGACTGGGATTGTGTAGAAGTGTTTTGTGAGCTTTTATATTTTCAAGTATGGCCTTGTCACAGGATTTAGAGAACCAGGGCTTTTGAGTGGCTGAAGAGGTTTTCTGTGTACGTGGAATAAATAATTCCAGGCCAGCTTGAATAATTTCGGTGACGTTTTGTGAAATATCAGAGGGGTCATGATGAGAGAAACAGACAGGCGCCCATGAAAATGAGGAAAAGTAATCCCGCATTTCTTCACAGTTCGCGAAGTTGTAGTGCCAAACGATACGTGGGTGTGATGATTGTGTGACTTCGGGTTGCATTGCGCAGGAACCAGTGACCACGCCGTGGTCTAAGCGACCAAAAGGGGAGGTGACGGATGCCATAGCATTCAGGTTTTGTAGTAAGAAGGAGATCCAAGGGATTTGAGCTGTGTGTTGGGTTGCGAGGAAAGTAAGTAGGTTGCTGAACCATATTGGCTAAAGAATTGCTGACTGCAAAAGCATCCGCTGCTCTCCCTTGTGGATCGGTTTTTGAAGATCCTAGTCATTCCTTATTATGGCCATTGAAGTCACCAAGAATAATGACCTCAGAGGAAGGATATTCAGAAATCAGATGGTAGGTTTTTTCAGAAAGGTAGTCGAAGAACTGGACAAAGTTGTTGTTAAAAGATGACCGGTAAATGCAACAGATGAATTTAGTCGCAGTCCTAAGAGAGTTTCAACCAAAGTATGTATTTTCTTCCAGGTTCTAAATTGGGGAGTCTGGTGCAGAGTAGATTGCTACGGACGTATCCGCGCACACCTCCATGCAATCTAAAGGAAGTAAGGAGCTCATACCTCGGGAAATTAAGGTGATTAGTGGCTGTTTTGGCAGTGATTTAGGTTTCGGTAAGAAAGAGGAGTTGGGGCCTATTAGCCTGGAGGAAATGGTAGACGGAGTTCAGTTTAGAATTTAAGCCACATATATTCGAGAAGGATTAGTCCAAAATCTTGATCGTGAGGTAAGTATGAATGGCATGGGACGGTTCGAGGGGGACCTGGCATGCGCACTCTGCGGCAAGGGGGAGGAATCAGCCCAGCACATATTGTACAAGTGTAGGCTCTGGAGCACAAAAGGTAACTGATCTACGGTCAGCCTAGACCGGAGACAGGGCAATATAGAACTTCACCCTACCAATTGCCGTGCAGACTGGTTCAAGGCACAGTGATTTAGGAATGGGTGGAGTAGAGACAAAGGCCATGCACTATAAGCCAAAGGCTGCGGTACTATCGGGACGGCAAAGACGCGGACGAGCCCTGAGGGAGAAAAAAAAAGTATGAATGGCCACTGAAAATTTTTGCTCTAACTCTTCCACGTTAAAATATAGAGAGGAAGTGATGTAGTTACATAACTGTGACAGCTTTATATTGTGGTTTTGACCTCCGCACTGGTCAGAATACATGGTAAGGCTTTTTGAAGACACGAAATTTTTTTATGTAATACAAAAGAGAAGAGCCCAGCTCTTGAGGACATTTAGAGGCAACTGTTTCAGCCCAAACAAAGATAAATGAATTATGAGTGCCCATATCATGAATATTGAAGCAGTATGTCCATAATATTCTTTTGTAATAAACAATTCCAGTACTTAATATAGGTGTAAGTAGGGTTTTCATTAAGTCAGCAAATCACAGATGCTTCTCCCCTTTCTGACAGAGCAGTGTCATTTTTTAAACCATCTCTAGCACTCTGGGCCTTTCTTTGATGTAGGTCTTTTTCAAATTCGAGTTTGAATGAAACGGCCTGTCTATTCTGACATTTTCAGATTCTCCGGACCATTTTTAGAGTTTTTTATATTATATATCTTTCACCTATGTCAAGCCGTTACAGAGCTAAAATATATTATTTAGGAAATTTGGCAACCTACATCCACTAATCAAAAATGATTTCTTCCGTAACCAGCATAGCTCGAGATCTGAGTTTTTGGTAGCTGTTTTTCAATAGGTTACTATATCGTGATATGTCATGAAAATCCAATTACTGCAAACAGGATGTGTACCAAAAAAATCGACTTTTGTTAGAACACATAATGCAAGATCTTCAAATGGAACAGCTGTATTTTATAATAGAAATAGCAGGATCAATTGATTTTCTATCTAAAAGTACCATATGATGTTATACCTATTCTCAGCGGTATTTGACTTAAGCCAAAAACCAAAATATTGCAAGTAAAATTTCCAAACTCTGCGGAATAATATCAATTTTTAATTCCTCAACAACCTGTCATCTAAGACTAGATGCATTCTCGCAACAATTAGAACTGTAGACCGGTTTCGCTCTCATTAGAGCTCTTCAGTACGGCATACTAATTGTAGCAAAAATGCACCAACATTAATACGGCTATAATATAGCCAGCTTTAAAATACTAAGTGAGTGGTGGACGTGCCGCCACCTAGTTGCGGAACCAAGTAGTATGTTGTCACGCCAGCTCCAAATAACACAGTGGTAAAAAAATAGAGACTGTATACAACTAACTAACAATTTAGAAAATTGTCAGCCCTGGCCCATTTCTACCCCAATATAGAGACAAAGTATGTAAGACTAGATGCATTCTCGCAACAATTAGAACCGTAGACTGGCTATATTATAGCCGTATTACTTTTGGTGCATTTTTGCTACAATTAGTATGCCGTACTGAAGAGCTCTAATGAGAGCGAAACCGGTCTACGGTTCTAATTGTTGTGAGAATGCATCTAGTCTTACATACTTTGTCCCTATATTGGGGTAGAAATGGGCCAGGGCTGACAATTTTCTAAATTGTTGATTAGTTGTATACAGTCTCTATTTTTTTAACACTTTGTGTTATTTAGAGCTGGCGTGACAACATACTACTTGGTTCTGCAACTAGGTGGCGGTACGTCCACCACTCACTTAGTATTTTAAGGCTGGCTATACTATAGCCGTATTACTTTTGGTGCATTTTTGCTACAATTAGTATGCCGTACTGAAGAGCTCTAATGAGAGCAAAACCGGTCTACGGTTCTAATTGTTGTGAGAATGCATCTAGTCTTACATACTTTGTCCCTATATTGGGGTAGAAATGGGCCAGGGCTGACAATTTTCTAAATTGTTGATTAGTTGTATACAGTCTCTATTTTTTTAACACTTTGTGTTATTTAGAGCTGGCGTGACAACATACTACTTGGTTCTGCAACTAGGTGGCGGTAAGTCCACCACTCACTTAGTATTTTAAGGCTGGCTATACTATAGCCGTATTACTTTTGGTGCATTTTTGCTACAATTAGTATGCCGTACTGAAGAGCTCTAATGAGAGCGAAACCGGTCTACGGTTCTAATTGTTGTGAGAATGCATCTAGTCTTACATACTTTGTCCCTATATTGGGGTAGAAATGGGCCAGGGCTGACAATTTTCTAAATTGTTGATTAGTTGTATACAGTCTCTATTTTTTTAACACTTTGTGTTATTTAGAGCTGGCGTGACAACATACTACTTGGTTCTGCAACTAGGTGGCGGTACGTCCACCACTCAGTATTTTAAGGCTGGCTATACTATAGCCGTATTACTTTTGGTGCATTTTTGCTACAATTAGTATGCCGTACTGAAGAGCTCTAATGAGAGCAAAACCGGTCTACGGTTCTAATTGTTGTGAGAATGCATCTAGTCTTACATACTTTGTCCCTATATTGGGGTAGAAATGGGCCAGGGCTGACAATTTTCTAAATTGTTGATTAGTTGTATACAGTCTCTATTTTTTTAACACTTTGTGATATTTAGAGCTGGCGTGACAACATACTACTTGGTTCTGCAACTAGGTGGCGGTACGTCCACCACTCACTTAGTATTTTAAGGCTGGCTATACTATAGCCGTATTACTTTTGGTGCATTTTTGCTACAATTAGTATGCCGTACTGAAGAGCTCTAATGAGAGCAAAACCGGTCTACGGTTCTAAATGTTGTGAGAATGCATCTAGTCTTACATACTTTGTCCCTATATTGGGGTAGAAATGGGCCAGGGCTGACAATTTTCTAAATTGTTGATTAGTTGTATACAGTCTCTATTTTTTTAACACTTTGTGTTATTTAGAGCTGGCGTGACAACATACTACTTGGTTCTGCAACTAGGTGGCGGTACTTCCACCACTCACTTAGTATTTTAAGGCTGGCTATACTATAGCCGTATTACTTTTGGTGCATTTTTGCTACAATTAGTATGCCGTACTGAAGAGCTCTAATGAGAGCGAAACCGGTCTACGGTTCTAATTGTTGCGAGAATGCATCTAGTCTTACATACTTTGTCCCTATATTGGGGTAGAAATGGGCCAGGGCTGACAATTTTCTAAATTGTTAGTTAGTTGTATACAGTCTCTTTTTTTTTTAACACTTTGTGTTATTTGGAGCTGGCGTGACAACATACTACTTGGTTCCGCAACTAGGTGGCGGCACGTCCACCACTCAGTAACCTGTCATCTGATAAAATATTGCTGAAAAAATCTGGTATTATTTAATACTCAAAAATTACACAATTATCGGTGATACCGCATATTGGGGGCAAACTAGTTTTAGTTAAACCGACTGCTGATAATTGAAGTTCACTACCTTATATGCACTTTGATACTATTTTTATGATGGGGAAATTGATCTTTATATCGTGAAAATTTGCTTTTGCCGAGTTATTAGCATATTATTAGTTCATTGCTGGTCACATATGGTAAGACGAAACTAACATTTTTTTTTCTATAAAATGAATGTTTTTGTGCTCTCTTCAGTTGTCTCAAATGTTGTAACATGTTACACGTCTTACGATTTTCAGCTTCATTGTGATTGGCATAATATTACCACCGTGTTCGACGAAATCCGTCCCTCTTTTCTTTAGTCTTTGGTTATGCTGTGTTAATGTAGAGCATAGTTAATGTTGTATTACTACCTATTCAATTAGTTCCGTCCATCTTTTTCTTTCTCTAAGGTTATGCTGTCGAAACCCAATGTTCTTTTGATGTCAAAGATCTGTCAAAGATAAATACTTTACATAAACATACCGCCTCCAACAGTACTTTCGTTTTCGCTGCTTAGTTATTAGCAAAATGTTATATCCAGATAAATCGACAAAGTCAGCATGCCAACAATTGGTGAGTAATAATGTAATAAAACGATAGCTTGATTGTTCTATCTGTTTAACTGCTTTGAGTGATACTTTTTTTTTTGTTAGCTTGCAAGGAAGTGCACATATTCAAATAATTAACAAATAAAACTTGTATTTTTATTATTATTATTAAATCAAACAGTAAATGAGCCTTGTATTTATCGTGAACACGTTGTAAGCTACCATTTACGTAAATCCTAAATTCGACAAGGAACTGAGGCGACCTCGATTTCCTTTTTTTAGCTGCCTCGTTGAGAGAGCTACCAGCAACACCGTCAATTAGAGGGAGCTTCCTTCTATGTAATCATTAAGGGGGTTCATGCTAATCTTAAAGACACCCCGCTGAACCATCCGTAAGCTGAAGTCAAGCCAGCAGAGCCCTGTGCGAGGGTAATAATGGTTTGAACAGCTTGAGTGCCTCCAAAGTTTGTTTTTAAAAGGTACTGCTTGCCTTGAGAAGCCAAAGAACTCTGCTCTTCCACTGCGCTGATGGAACAACACTACAGCAATTGCAGCTAAGCACACGGTTCATCTACTTAAATTCTCTTATCTTTAAATGTCATTAATAACTGTTGCAACTTGTGGTAATTTCTAAAATTTCATATAAATTACCTTGCTTTATATAATTTCATTATTCTCCTAATAAATGTACAACCATTTTGCATTATATAGAATCCCCTTTTATCAATAAATTACTATAACTAAGTCTCGACTTTTACTTGTGTCTGCGACCCCTGCTGAAGTATAAGCCGTACGAACTACAATCTTATTAAAATTTTTCATTTAGGGTCAACTCTCCATTGACTATTAGTGCACTTTCTTGATAATTTAAAATTTCATTCATTATAAACATATTAAGCTATGTTTTCCGGTCAGGTCATGTCGCCCCTTCAACCCCTAACAAGCTCGGGGACCTGGAGCAAATAAAAGTACTGGAAGGGGAAAAACATTATTAAGAGAAAATGTTGATGCAAAATGTGAAAAAGGTTGCTTGTAAAAGTCCAACTAAGCTGTTTTTGGATCCATGTACATTCTTAATTTCCTTTCCCCCAGCACCCCTGTTCCCTCTGGATTCCGTAACTTTTAGAGGGTTGTTTCCACACCATTTTTCTTCTTAGCTATGGGCACTAGTGATTTTAAGCATGTTTCTGAAAAAAATGTCGAAGATTCCGTAATATACAGAATTACCAATAACAGTTCTATACATTCTCAAATGAAATAACGAAAAGAAAATAAACACAAAAGTGAAGGTCAATAATTAAATTGCTTAAAGCGTCCTCCTTCAACACTCAAACACTCCAGGACTTGTGTAGGAGCCTGCTGTGTTGTTGTTGCTTCTATCTCACAAGGGTCTAGAGCCAGGAATGGACTCCTCATTCTATTCTGAAGCTCTTCCTCTATATTAATAGGCGTGAGGTACACAGTTTGTTTCATCCTACCACAAAGATGTAAATCAAGTGGGGTGAGATCTGGCGACTTCGGTAGCCAAACCCAAGGACCTGATCAACGAATCCAACGATCGTCAAATATATGCGAAAGTTCATTTGTAACTTGATTGGTGCAGTGAGCTGGTGAACCATCAAGCTGATACCAACAATCTCGCAGAATTTCAATATTTAAGTCGTCGAGGAAGTCAGATACTGTGGTCCGTAATGTTTGAAGATATTTACCTAAACTCTCTTCATAAAAGCAAAATATTATTTGGTCGTTCGTCAAGCAGAAGACATTGAAGTCAAGTTTGTGTTGATACCCAGTTTCTCCAACGAAGTGTGAATTTTTTACTAGCCTGTAATGTGAATTCCTCCTATTAAAAATGCCTTCTCTGGTAAATTTTCTTTCGTCAGTCCAAATAGTTTCCTTCAGAAAATTTGGACCTTCTTGTGTACAAATTAAGATCATCTCACAGAAACTGACACGTTTTGAAGGCTCGGTGTCTTGGAGTGTTACAAATTTATAATTATGCATTCCATGGTTATGCATAATTATTTCTATAGATTTGTAAGCTATTTCTAAGTATTTTTCAGCCAAATGAAGTGGCGCATGAGGATTTTCAGAAAATGTGATGTGACAATTGATTGTCCTCGTTACCCGTTGCAGGTTGAATTTTGAGTCTTTGCTTGTTTACATGAAATTGTCTTTTAACCTCTTGAATTTCTTGCTGTTTATTGGAACTGCTTTTGGATACTATTCGTGGAAATTTCTGCATGTTTTAGAAATAATCTTGTTACACTATGGCCATGCATGAAGAACAAATTTAAAATTTGCTGATTTGTATAAGAATATGGAATTTCCAAAAAAGAGATCACGCACAATCAGTATGACAACATACTTGCAAAGAGGCATTTACATTTTGACAATCGTTTTCGACTGTTTGGAAGCATGGCATACTGATAACAAATATGTTTGCATAAATTGCAATATATATATATATATATATATATATATATATATATATATATATATATATATATATATATATATATATATATATATATATATATATATATATATATATATATATATATATATATATATATATATTGCTTATGAATGGGTATAACAATACATGGTACTTTTGGATAGAAAATTAATTGATCTTGCTAATCCCATTATAAAATACAGCGTATTCGATTTGAAAAGCTCACATTACCTGCCCGTATGTTTTACTAAAAGCCCATTTTTTGTAGACAGCCTGTATAGAATAATTGGATTTTCATGACATATCATGATATAGCAAGCCATTGACAGCCTGACGGGGGGCATCCTCTGGATAACCTGGGCCGGCCCGCAGTCGCGGGACTGGCTGCGGAAAACGATCGGGGGCCTCGGTCAGATTTGGGAGGGGGCGGACTTGACAGCCGTCGAGCCCAAGGAACTCCCAAAGAGACGCAAGGTCCTCGTACGGATCCCTGACACCGTCCCGCAGGAGACGGTGATCAGCAGACTTAAGATCCAGAACCCTGAACTGGGGACGCAACACTGGTCGGTTCTAAGCAGGAAGGCAGAGGAGAAAGGACAGACGCTCGCCTTCTCGATCGACCCGACATCTTACAGAGCCCTTGAAGGAACCTCCTTCAAGGCATTCTGGGGCATGGGAAGGGTTAGCTTCCGCCCACTGGGGAAGCAATTAAGGGTTAATGGGACTTAGGTTCCTTCAGGTCAACCTCCAACACAGTAGGGCAGCCACGGCCGGACTACTAATGGCTCTGAGGAACACGGATGTGGCCCTCATCCAGGAACCGTACTCCTACAAAGGAGAGATCAAGGGACTCGGCGGAGCTAATGGAAAGCTCATCTACAGCAGGTCCAGCGAGAATCCGAGGGCCTGCATTTTTGTCAGGGAAGGGATAGAGTTTCTCCCTCTAATGAATTTCTGTTCCAGGGACCTGGCAACGATCAAAATCCGATGTGGAGGAGCGGATGGGCTGAGGGACATTACTGTCGCGTCAGCCTATCTGCCAGGGGACAGCACGGACCCTCCTCCACCCAACGAATTGGAGCAGCTGATGGTGGGTAGCAGAGCAGGTGGATGGCAGACCATCATCGGCATGGATGCGAATGCGCACCATGAGTTGTGGGGTAGCTCGGACACAAACTCTAGGGGTGAGGCACTTTTACAATTCTTTATGAAATTTAATTTAGACATATTGAATAGAGGTAATAAACCGACATTCGTCACAACACGGCGTGAGGAAGTTTTAGACCTAACAGTTTCCACCCAGTTTCTGGGTGACTTTGTTAAAAGCTGGGCTGTGTCTGGGGAAGTGAGTAGCTCAGACCACAGATACATCCGGTTTGAAATCGCCAAAGTCGAAAGAGAAACGGTATGGTACCGGGACCCCCGCAAGGCGGACTGGGAAGCCTACAGGGCAGACCTAGCTGTGGAACTGCGGGGGGTTGAGAGGGCCATAAGGGATTCAATAGACCTCGAGATTGCAGCAGTCCAATTGCGAGACGCAATTACCTCGGCCTATAACGCCAACTGCCCCCTGAAAATGAGGGTGTCCACCAGGAACGTCCCATGGTGGAACGAGGACCTCAGGCAAAGGAGGACGCAGGTTCGTAAGCTGTTTAACGCGGCCAAAAGGTCGGGAGCATGGGATGAATATAGACAGGCCCTATCGACCTATAACAAAAGACTGAGGGACGCCAAGAAGGAGTCGTGGAGGAGGCACTGCGAAGAAGTGGAAAACACGTCCGAGAGTGCTCGACTACACAAGATCCTGTCTAAGGGCCCTCAGACTAACATAGGCTCCCTTAGAACACCCACGGGAGGCTTTACAAGCTCGGGGGAGGAAACTATGGAAATTTTACTCCAGACGCACTTCCCCGGCTGTAACATAATAAACCAATCACCTCCGGACTGGGAACACTCAGAAATAGAGGCGCCTTATAGGCGGGCATCTAGAGTAGACTGGACAGTCGCTAAAGAGGTGGTTACCTGGAGCAAAATCAGATGGGCCATTAACAGCTTTAAGCCATACAAATCGCCGGGATTTGATGGAATAATGCCCATCATGCTCCAACAGGGGATAGACATACTGGCGCCGGTGCTTACCCTCATTATGAGGGCCAGCCTGGCTCTGGGGTACATTCCGAGGGCATGGAGACTGGCCAGGGTTGTATTTATTCCTAAACCTGGGCGTCCAACAGACCAGGCAAAGTCCCTGAGGCCAATAAGCCTCATGTCCTTCTTGCTGAAAACAGTGGAAAAACTGCTCGACCGGCACATTAGGGGCGGTGTACTGGAAGCATATCCTCTACACTGCGGACAATATGCATACAGAGCAGGATTCTCAACAGAAACAGCACTGCACCAACTGGTGCTGAAACTGGAGAATACGCTGGAGAACAAGGAGGTGGCGCTGGGGGCCTTCCTAGACATAGAGGGGGCCTTTAGCAACACCTCGTTCGGATCGGTTCTGGCAGCTGCCCGGGAGCGTGGAATAGAGGAGACCTGCTGCAGGTGGATCGGTTCCATGCTCAGGGACAGGGCGGTGTTCACCTCACTCGCGGGAGGGACTCTGCTGGCGGGGGTCGCGGCGGGGTGTCCGCAGGGGAGCGTTCTGTCTCCCTTGCTCTGGTGTCTAGTCGTGGACGGCCTGCTGGGGAGGCTCTCGGGAGGGGGGTATGAGGTACAGGGCTATGCGGACGACATTGTCATCATAGTCCGAGGAAAGGTCACACAGGCAGTGTGGGAGCGTATGCAGACTGCACTGAAAGTGGTGGAAGGGTGGACGGTTGATCAAGGGCTCGGGGTGAGCCCCGAGAAAGCAACCGTCGTGCCGTTTACGAGGAGGAGGAAGTGTGAAAGCCACAGAACTCTCACTCTATACGGTAGGAGCGTTCCAATGGCCAGGGAGGTAAAATATCTTGGGGTCGTATTGGACTCTAAGCTAACCTGGAATAGTCACATTGGAAAAATACTGCGTAAGGCAGTCATGACCTTAGCCGTCACTAGGCGGCTATATGGAAAAACGTGGGGACTAAGACCTAGTATGGCCCACTGGCTGTACACAAGGGTGGTCAGACCATCGTTAACATATGCGGCACTGGTCTGGTGGCCTAAGGTGACACAATCCAGTGCCAAACAAAAACTAGGCAAGATCCAAAGGATGGCTTGCCTAGGCATCACAGGGGCCATGTCTTCAACCCCAACAGCCGCCATGGAGGTGTTGCTGGATCTACCCCCCCTACACTTCGTTATTATGGGAGAGGCCAGGCTAGGACTATACAGACTAGCCTGCAATGGTAGACTGAAGATCAACCCAGGCTTCAGGGGCCACTGCAAAATTCAGGAGATCGTGAAGGAACCCATGCTTGAAATGAGGTCAGACTTCGCGAGCCCGTGAATGTGCAGGGAAAACAACTTCACAGTGGAAATCCCTGATCGCGGGGCATTGCGGGAGGAGACACCGGGCATACCACGGGACGCGCTCGTCTGGTTCACGGACGGATCTGGCGGGGAGCGTGGGACGGGGGCAGGTGTTTACTCGGAAGGACCGAGGGTAAGTCACAGTATTTCCCTCGGAGCCCATGCAACGGTGTTTCAGGCCGAGATGTACGCCATCCTGCACTGTGTGCGGGAGAACAAGAGGAGGGGCTACACCAACAAGCGGATCCTCATAGCCACAGACAGCCAGGCAGCCCTTAAGGCACTAAGTAGCCCACGGGTAAATTCCTGGCTGGTGAGTGAGTGCCGAGACGAGACGAGCGACCTGGCTGGGCAGAATGAGGTGACCCTCATCTGGGTGCCGGGTCACTCGGGGGTCAAAGGCAATGAAGAAGCTGACAATCTCGCAAAGAGGGGGTCAGCAGAACCATTTATGGGACCAGAACCGGCTCTGGGCGTGTCAAAGAGCACTGCCAGGGGAGCCATTAAGTCCTGGGTCAGAAACCAACACAAGGTGTACTGGGCGGACTGTCCAGGGCTCAGACATGGGAAGTCAATAATTGACGGACCCAGTTCAAAGAGAGCTGTGGAGCTGCTAAACCTTAGCAGAGGACAGCTCAGAAACACAACAGGTCTCTTGACGGGACACATGGCCGTCAAGAAACACCTACTACATAAAATGGGGCGGTTCGAAGGGGACCTCGCATGCAGACTCTGCGGCGAGGGGGAGGAATCAGCCCAGCACATCTTGTGCGAGTGTATAGCTCTGGACCGGAAAAGACAACTGATCTACGGTCACTCTAGACCGGAGACAGAGCAATATAAAACTTCACCCTACCAATCGCTGTGCAGACTAGTTCAAGGCACAGTGATTTTGGAATGGGTGGAGTAAGACTAGGGGTATGCACAATCAACCAAGGGTTGCGGTGCTATCGGGGCGGCAAGGCCGCGGACGAGCCCTGAGGGAACAAAAAAAACAAAAAAAAAAAAAAAGCCATTGACAAACAGCAACCAAAAACTCAGACCTCCACCTATGCCGGTTACGGAAAGAATAAATTTTTCATTAATGGATGCAGGTTGCCAAATTTCCTAACTAGTAATTGTTATCTCCTTCACGGTTTAAGATAGGTACAATATAAAAAACTTTTTAAATGTTCCAGGGAATCTCAAAATTTCACAATATACAGGCTGCTTTGAAGAAACAAAGTTGGTATCTGGTAAGGATGGATGTGGCAAGGCCGCAATGTCAGAAATATTTTCAAAATGAAGATCATCACTTATGAACACAAACCAAATTTCAGACTTCTATCTTTTCTGGTTTACTATATTCTTCTAATACGCCATCAAGTTTGGCCCACCTGTATATTAACAGATTAAAATTGAAACTAAAATAAGGAAAAGTGTATGGAAACTTCCATTATCACCATATTTGTTTAATTTATTCATATACGTGACAATAAGTAGGCTCAAGGAAGACAGCAAGAGTCAAAATAAATGCAAATGGCATAGCGTTGAAAGAAGAAAAGAAAAACAATTGCAAAGGATCCTCATGTTTGCTGGATGGTGTGTAAAGATAAATTAAACTAAAAATCAATGTAACTAAAAGAAAAGTAATAAAGATATGTAATGGTACAACTACCATTTAACATCAAACAACTTGAATATGTAAAAATTTTCGCACAACTATTTTTTTATTTATTACGGATGGTAGCAAATATAAAGCAAAGAACTGGGAAGGTAGATCGTTATGGCCAAGCAAACAAAACAATATCCTCACTACTAAACATGTTAACTTGGACATGAGGAAGAGGTTTGTACGACTACCATTTAACAGCCGACAACTTAAATAAGTAAAAATGTTCACATACCATGGCATTTATTATTTTTTATTAATTATGGATGGTAGCAAGTATAGAGCAAAGAACTGGGAAGGTGGATCTTTGATGGCCAAGCAAACAAAAGACTATACTCACTAATAAACATGTTAACTTGAACCCGAGGAAGAGGTTTGTAGGACTACCATTTCACGTCCAACAGCTTGAATAAGTATACATGTTCGTATACCTTGGCATTTACTATTTTTTATTTATTACGGATGGAAATATAGAGCAAAGAACTGGGAAGGTGGATCGTGAGCGCCAAGCAAACAAAACACGATTCTCACTAATAAACATATTAACTTGGACCTGAGGAAGCAGTTTGTACGACTGAATAAATAAAAATGTTCGCACACCTTGGCATTTATTATTTTTTATTTATTATCGATGGTAGCAAATATAGAGCAAAGAACTGGGAACATGGATCGTTGGTGGCCAAGCAAACAAAACACTATCCTCACTAATAAACATGTTAACTTGGAACAGAGAAAGAGGTTTATACGACTACCATTTAACAACCAACAACTTAAATAAGTAAAAATGTTCGCATACCATGGCATTTATTATTTTTTATTAATTATGGATGGTAGCAAGTATAGAGCAAAGAACTGGGAAGGTGGATCTTTGATGGTCAAGCAAACAAAAGACTATACTCACTAATAAACATGTTAACTTGGACCCGAGGAAGAGGTTTGTAGGACTACCATTTCACGTCCAACAGCTTGAATAAGTATAAATGTTCGTATACCTTGGCATTTACTTTTTTTTTATTACGGATGGAAATATAGAGCAAAGAACTGGGAAGGTGGATCGTGAGCGCCAAGCAAACAAACACTATCTTCACTAATAACTTATTAACTTGGACATGAGGAAGCCAATCTGAATAAATAAAAATATTCACATACCTTGGCATATATTATTTTTTATATATTATGGATGGTAGCAAATATAGAGCAAATAACTGGGAACGTGGATCGTTGATGGGCAAGCAAAGAAAACACTATCCTCACTAATAAACATGTTAACTTGCAACAGAGGAAGATGTTTGTACGACTACCATTTAACAACCAACAACTCAAATAAGTAAAAATGTTCGCATACCTTGACATTTACTATTTTTTATTTATTACAGATGGTAACAAATATAGAGCGAAGAACTGGGAAGCTGGATTGAGAGCGCCGAACAAACACAACACGATTCTCACCAATAAACATATTAACCTGGATCCGAGAAAGCGGTTTGTACGAGTGCTGTTCAACAACAGCGAAAAGAAATTGGATAACTGACGCAATACATCAAGGGAGTAGAGATAAGAAAATAGCAGAAACGTATGTAGGAAATAAAAGGGTGAATAAGGCAACACCCGGCACAAGATCCAGTCAATCATACTGCAGAAGAATCTTTAAGACACCTTAAAACATAATAAGCTTTCTGTATGTGCAGAATGCTCGAGGAGATATAAAGCGAGTAACAATAAGAAATTCCACAATAATATGTTTAAGCGCTCTGAAAATACGTTCTCCAGTCAGCTTAACTTACCTATGAATGCAGCCTCAGATACTTTTCCAAATAAGAAACAAGTTGAAGAGTTCCAGAAAAATCAACTAGCCACACCAGCCTCCTGCAATACTGGCGCCAGCTGGGTTAATGAAGAACACCAAGCTTGTTAGAATTATGAGCAGATACATCATGGGCAGTGTACCACAGATGAAGTCTCAAGAGGTTATTAAAGTGCTTCATAATTGGATGGCACCTGGGCCAGATGGCGTCCAAAACTTTTGGCTGAAGAAATTTGAGTGTACACGTCATCTATTGGCAGTGTTAATAAGTTATACTTAACCCTAGAAAATGGCATTGTTTTTCACACAAGATATGTATTTTCTGTCAAATGATCAGCAGTGTGGTGCAGACCATGGCAGATACCGATCAATAACTTGTCTTCCGGCTCTATATGTGCACTGCAACCGAAACAACATAATTGCGAACCAGCAAAAAAGGTGTGCCAAAGGATCTATGGGATGCAAAGAACAGCTAATCATTGATTTGGTTGTGTGCAATCAAGCAATGGTTGAAGAAATCTATTTGCTGCCTACGTGGATTACAAAGAGGCATTCGATTCAGTCCCACATGAGTGACTTATAAGTGTGCTGAAGATCGAAAAGATCCATACTAACATCCTGAGGTTCCTACAACACACACTGTCTACCCGGAGAACAAAAATTCAGCTACGGGTATAAACAGGAGATAACATAGTAACCAGCACGGTACCAATTAGAAAAGGTATTATTCAAGGCAAGTCGCTAAGTCCATTGTGGTTCTACCTTGCATTTAATCCATTATTAAACCGCCTGAACTCTACCAGATATTGCTTCAGTATTAAAAGCAATGGCAGAGAGCAAATGAGGCTAAATCATCTGCTGTATATGAATGATCTTAAGGTGATGGCCTCCACAAAGAACAACTCCTTAAAATCGTGGAAGGTTCCTCCAGAGATATTGACATGCAGTTTGAGCTTGACACAATGTCACTTAATGTGTAGTCAGAGGGAGTATACAACCAGGTGTGTCTGAAATGCTGAATGACCAGCAAATTGTCTCAATGGACGTGGAAGAGTGTTATAAATACCTGGAAATACAGCAAGCGAGGAAAATAAACACTCATTAATGAAGAACGATCTGACAAATGAGTTTACGAAACAAGCAAAGCAGGTGGTGCGAGCAGATCTCAACAACAAGAACCTGGCTAAAGCTCTTAATACATATCCATCTTCTGCACTTAGATATTAATTTGCGATTGTGAACTGGAGTAAAACATAAAATCTACAACGGAATGTGCGAACATGCCTAACAAAATCCGAAAAGCATCACCCCCGGAGTGCCATCGAGCGAGTAACCCTACCTAGACACCAAGGGGAAAGAGGAGTGTTGGATATCGGTAAACAGTTGTACCAGCAAATATTGAACCTGAGTAGATATTCCCCGCATACACTGAACTGTATGAACCCCTGTACCTGTAACTTATGTATCCCCAACCCCTGTACCCACCATTGTGAAACCAAACCAAACTATCTTAACACGTACAATGAAAAAGAAAATTGAATCTGCTGTTCCCAAACACCAACCCCGTACTTCCCTGCCCCATAGTTCCCATTCCGTAATCCCTACTCCAGTTCCAACAACCACGCCGCTCAGATTTCCCCAACCCCTGTAGCTCTAACTTCATCAACTACCCTAGCCTCAATTGAAAAATCCAGGTAAAGGGCTGAGTATCTTAAAGCATCCAGCGCGCGCGCACTACACCAAGACCCAACGCCGGCGCACTACATGAACACCTACCGCCGAAAGAAGGGAAATAACATTTTTAGAGTCCCCCACAAAACATCATCAGTTCACAGCTACCATCATCGAAGAACACACCTCGAACCTAATAAACGATACAATGTGAAGTAAATGACTTAACAAGAATATTAACACGTGTGTAAGGTAATAATTGGTTATCTATGTAACTATATTATGGTAAGGTAGAAAATGACCAATTGTGCAAAAACTTTTATGAGATAACAGCATTATCTCCCACCCAAAGATATTTATCCGCTGATAGCTTAAAAGCTTGGGACATACTACACATAAAGTTGTCTTAAGAAATATTACCAGCCTGGTGTAAGCCCGAAATCCCAAAGAAAAAATATGGATTGGATTAGATAGACGCCGATACTGCACAAAATGGCGGCGTTTCTGGGAAACCAATGTGGATGGAGGTATCGGAAAGACGTAGACGTATTAATATCCGAAAATATACTAATAATCACTTGGATAAACTAATTTAATGCAAGACGTTTTTCGAAAGGACATATAATGATAAAACTTACTTAGATTATTAATTGCCAGAGATGCTTTCTTTGCAAGTGTGGCACGTGGTAACCACCATGTTAATTTACATGATGGTTAATTGAAAACTTGTAACAGGCTGAATGATGTTTTATACTGGATGCATGGATTATCTCAAATTAAAACTTACCAAGATTGCGATTTAAATGAGTAGCACAAGGTAATCACAATTAAAACACACGTGGCTCTTTCTAGAACCTCCTACAACAAACGCGTACCGAAGAAGACTGATGCGAAGTGCGCCTGTGCGCGACCGTTGGACCAGCCTTTGTTCTTTGCAGTACAGCTAACTTCAGGTTATTACATCATACAGTTGAAATTGGAAGAGTGCGCCTGTTTCTCGGTTAAGGAGTTCGTTACAGCTTGAGATTAGATCATACATCTAAAAATAGACCATGGGCACAAACACAAACCCCCACCATCAGCATAGCTCACTCGCAATCGTCGAGGAGTCGAAAGTGGTAGGTAGTTATGTAATATAAAGCAGGAAGGTGAAACTTTGTCCATAACTCTAGGGATTATTTTAATAAAGGAGTGAAGAGGGAAATGTTGCTTATTTGAAAATAATGGCAGGGCTTTCTCTTAAAAGCGCGGCCTCCATGGCCGAGTTGGGATGTCGTCTGGAACTTCTCAGTTCGGACTCTGAAAACAGCGGTTAGAAACTCACCGGCAGAGGATGATTTTCAATCACTTCTGTCCTGGAGATCAAACTAAGGTGGAGGGTAGGTTAGTTTAGATGAGCTAAAAGGGCCAGCAATGGCCTAATTGCCAGTAAACAACTTGACTTTACTTTTTTCTCTTAAAAGCAGCGTCTGGTATACCCAAACTGCCAACGATTGATTATTCTATTTTGCGTTTTTCTGATACAAAAATATTTCTGATTTTCTCACAGTTAGATGAGGAGCGGCCGTATTTGATAAGTAGACAGATTACTGGAAATTAGGTGGGTATGTAATGTACAGCATGATATTTAAACAAATTTGCATATTTCTGTCAATTTCGAATGCACCAATCAATCCAGGATAAACTGTTAAAAGTGGTAATAGAATTATATGTCTCCAGTGGTCCCTGGATACAAGACTGGCATTGAGAGAAAGCCTTGGCAAAATGACCTCAATCCACAATTTTGTATTTCTTTTAGTGAATTTTCTTTTTAAAAAAATCACTAATGAGGAGATCCCGACTTTGCAATTTTTTTAAATTTCTTCAAATGAGTGCAAACTAGGCCCCCTAGAATCCATATTCTCATTTCTACTGCAAAGCTTAATATAATTGTTATTAGGTACACAAGAAACGAGAAAAACTTGTATATGTTAATTATAGGGTGTCTTGAGCTGCATCTTATAAAATTATTTTGACGACAGGCGGCCCATAAGTCGATGGTGATACCTACACTTTTTTTTCCAAACACCCTTATATTACTGCATTTTTGCATATTTTTTTTAATCGAAATATGATGCATATTTGTAGGGAAAAAATCGAGACGCAGTAAGTGCGTTTTGGTAGCGAATTTTCATTGAATGCTTCAAATTTCAATAATTCAATTTGCTATTGATCTAAGGTTTGTTGGCTAGGAAACCAGCTTTCTCGGAAACATTTATGGTTTATTTTCGGAAAATTGTTGTACATTTTCAAACAATGAGTAAATTTGATAAAATATGGTATATTGTTTCTACTATATAGGTTATGCCAGTAATTAAATTAATATCTGCTTGCATTAGAGATACATATTGCATACATAGTATGCTGTTAGTTAGCTGTATCCAGTCTCTATTTTTTTAACACTTTGTGTTATTTGGAGCCGGTGTGACAGCATACTACTTGGTTCCGCAACTAGGTGGCGGCACGTCCACCACTTACTGAGTATTTTAAGACTGGCTATGCGATAGCCGTGTTAATTTTGGTACATTTTTGCTGCAATTAGTATGCCGTACTGAAGAGCTCTAATGAGAGCGAAACCGGTCTACGGTTCTAATTGTTGCGAAAATGCATCGAGTCTTACATGCTTTGTCCCTATATTGGGGTAGAAATGGGCCAGGGCTGACAATTTTCTAAATTGTTAGTTAGCTGTATCCAGTCTCTATTTTTTTAACACTTTGTGTTATTTGGAGCTGGCGTGACAGCATACTACTTGGTTCCGCAACTAGGTGGCGGCACGTCCACCACTTACTGAGTATTTTAAGACTGGTTATGCGATAGCCGTGTTAATTTTGGTGCATTTTTGCTGCAATTAGTATGCCATACTGAAGAGCTCTAATGAGAGTGAAACCGGTCTACGGTTCTAATTGTTGCGAAAATGCATAGTCTTACTGTTTTTTTTTTAATAGACATAAAATTAAGTAGATAGTGTAACCTTTATAGTAGAAATAATGTACCGTATTTCATTAAACATAACTTCTTGTATGTAAAAGTACAAAGATGTCCCGAAGATAAATTAAAAATTTGCCCAAAAAACCTAGTCTGACTTCCCTGGCCAACGAACCTATGCACGTAATTTACACAAAAACTACACCACTCCAGATACAATTAGTCACAGAACGATTTTTGACAGAAATGTTTTAAATGTTTACATGAAGATTGATAAACAATCTTGTTTCATGAAAATTTGCCTTTTTTGACAAAGATTGGCTATGTAATTAGATAGCGTCCTGTATATGACATCTCGATTTTTTTGACGAATATAATTGAAAACCTTCCTGAATGCGTCATTTTCATGGGACTCCGACTTTCATTGGTAAAAACATAAAATCAGAATTTTTGATGTGCCAAAATGTAAAATAAGTTGCAAAATAATTGAAATAACTCGAAAACAATGGACGATTTCAATTTTTTCTCCTTACAAGCATGCATTAAGTAAAAAAAATTAAAGAAAAAAACTTGTATCACCAACGACTTATGGGCCACCCTGTGATTGTCAACATAAGATGCAGCTCAAAACACTGTATAAATAAGTTATATAATATTTTCTCGTTTCTTGTATAATAACGGATATATTGAGCTTTACAGTAAAACTGCACCACCCTGTATTTATGTTCACATGTAAAAACTTTGCGCTCCTTTGAAGCAATATATTTTTAAAATTCTAAAGTCACAGTCTTCTCAATAACAAAATTTTTTCTACAAAATTCGCGAAAAAGTATACATCATTAAACGATCAACTTTATAACTGAAACTACTGCCAAAGCATCAGAGAAGTGGTCAATTTGAAATGAATTTTCTGCAAATATTTTAGTAAAATTAAAGACAATGATGGTTGAAGCTGTAACTTCGCTTTGCAAAACTCATTTATCATGACATTTCTTCTACATAACTCATATTTGTTTCAGGTTCTCCATCTAAAAATTGCAAATTTCCACGTTTCAAATCGCGACTAACGTTTTAAGAAGAAAAACTAAAATTTGCAAAGTAATTTTTCTGTTATTGCTTGACATTTTAGGGTCAAGAAAACTATCTCTGTCTGTAATACACAATTGATTTTGTTAGCGACAAAAAATATTTTCTATAGATCCTCACTAATCAACTTGTTAACTTGGACCCGAGAAAGAGGTTTGTATGACTATCATTTCACGTCCAACAACTTGAATAAATAAAAATGTTCGCATACCTTGGCATTTATTATATTTTATTTATTACGGATGGCAACAAACATAGCAAAGAACAGGGAAGGAGGATCGTGATGGCACAGCAGGCATTCAATAGACAAAACCTGTGATAGAACACCCTCGTCACTAATAAACATGTTAACTTGAACCTAAGGAAGAGGTTTGTACGACTACCATTTAACATCAAACAACTTGAAATAAGATTGCTCGCATACCTTGGCATTTATTATTTTTTATTTGTTAAGGATGGCAGCAAATGTAGCAAAGAACTGGAAAGGGGGAGGATCGTGATGGCAAAACAATAATTTAATAGAGAAAACACCCTCCTCACTAATAAGCATGTTAATTTAGACCTGCGGACGAGGTTTATCAAGTTATACATGTAAAGTGTGTTATAATGTATGGGGCAGACAGTTAAATTTTGAATAAGCATGATATGAAGAAAATGGAAGCTTCCGAAATGTGAACACGGAGAAAAATGACAAAGACATTTGTACACTGATAGAAAGATAAATACAATAATAATAATCTATACATATAATAAAGCATTTCATGGGAATATTGGAGTTGGTCTCTCTCATATATTCAAACTATAAATATTTTCTCACTCAAATTTAAAAAAAGAACGCTCTCCCAAGACTTTTCGTAGTTCATCTATATTTAATAGGGTTAATAATGAGTGGAATGCTCTGCGCTAGGACGTGATAACAGCTCCTAGTACAAACATCTTTACGAACATTTATCAAGTTATACACATGAAGTGTGTTATAATGTATGGGGCAGACAGTTAAATTTTGAATAAGCATGATATGAAGAAACTGGGAGCTTCCGAAATGTAAACATGGAGAAAAATGGCAAAGACAATGTACAGTGATAGAAAGATAAATACAATAATAATAATCTATACATATAATAAAGCATTTCATTGGCACATTTGAGTTGATCTCTCTCATATTTTCAAACTATATATATATATATTCTCTCACTCAAATTTTAGAAAAAGAACCCTCTCTCAAGATGTTTCGTAGTTCATCTATATTTAATAGGGTTAATAATGAGTGGAATGCTCTGCGCTAGGACGTGATAACACCTCCTAGTGCAAACATCTTTACGAACAAGTTGGATGCAACGGAGGCGGGAGTGGTGAGAGTAGTGTAACAATATTTCATCATACAGAACGTATAATGTGAAGCACTTGGTGGTTGGGTAGTTTGGGGTATTTATATTTAATTATGTTCTTATTATTTTGTTTTGAGTAATTTATAGACATTACCTTTGCTATTAATTGTATTGTAATAATACAAATTATAATAATATTAATAACAATAAGTCCCCTGGTGAGAAAAAAGCTTTATAAGCAGCGTGGAAACACTCCGAAAAGAAATTAGACAGCTGACGCAATACATCGAGGGAGTAGAGATAAGAAAATGGCAGAAACGTATGTAGGAAATAATATAGCAAGTAAGACAACACCCAGCACAAGAATCTTTAAGACACCTTGAAACATAAGCTTTCTGTATGTGCAGAATGCTTGAGGAGATATAAAGCGAGCAACAATAGGAAATGCCACAATAATATGTTTAAGCGCCCTGAAAGGACTTTCTACAGTCAGCTTTATTTACCTATGAATGCAGCCTCCGATACTTTTCCAAATAAGAAACAAATTGAAGAGTTCCGGAAAAATCAACTAGCCACGCCAGCCTCCTGCAATACTGGTGCCAGCTGGGTTAATGAAGAACACCAAGCTCGTTAGAATTATGAACAGATACATCATGGGCAGTTTACCACAAATGAAGTCTCCGAGGTTATTGAATGGCTTCATAATTGGGTGGCACCTGGGCCAGATGGCATCCAAAACTTTTGGCTGAAGAAATTTGTGTACACGTCATCTATTGGCAGTGTTAATAAATGATGTTATACTTGACCCTAAGAAAATGGCATTGTTTTTCACACCAGATATGTATTTTCTGTCAAAGGATCAGCAGTGTGGTGCAGACCCTGACAGATACCGACCAATAACTTGTCTTCCGACTCTATATGTGCACTGCAAACGAAACAACATAATTCCGAACCAGCAAAAAAAAAAGGTGTGCCAAAGGATCTATGGGATGCAAAGAACAGCTAATCATTGATTTGGTTGTGTGCAATCAAGCTTACAATGGTTGAAGAAATCTTTTTGCTGCCTACGTGGATTACAAAAGGGCATTTGATTCAGTCCCACATGAGTGGCCTATAAGTGTGCTGAAGGTGGAAAAGATGCACACTAACATCCTGAGGTTCCTACCACACACACTGTCTACCCGGAGAACAAGAATTCAGCTACGGGTATAAACAGGATATAACATCGTAACCAGCAAGGTACCAATTAGAAAAGGTATTATTCAAGGCAACTCGCTAAGTTCATTGTGGTTCTGCCTTGCATTGAATCCACTATTAAACCGCCTGAACTCTTACCAGATATCGCTTCTGTATTAAAAGCAATGGCAGGAGCAAATGAGGCTAAATCATCTGGTGTATATGAATGATCTAAGGTGATGGCCTCCATAAAACCACCTGGAACTCCTTAAAATCGTGGAAGGTTCCTCCAGATATATTGACGGGCAGTTTGAGCTTGACACAATGTCACACTTAATGTGTAGTCAGATGGAATATACAACCAGGTGTATATGAAATACAGAATGACCAGCAAATGGCCTCAATGGATGTGGAAGAGTGTTATAAATACCTGGAAATACAGCAAGCGAGGAAAATAAACACTCATTAATGAAGAACGATCTGACAAATGAGTTTACGAAACAAGCAAAGCAGGTGGTGCGAGCACATCTCAACAGTAAGAACCTGGCTAAAGCTCTTAATACATATCCATCTTCTGCACTTAGCTATTCATTTGGGATTGTGAACTGGAGTAATACATAAAATCTACAAACGAAGGTGCGAACACGCCTAACAAAATCCGAAAAGCATCACCCCCGGAGTGCCATCGAGCGAGTAACCCTACCTAGACCCCAAGGTGAAAGAGGAGTGTTGGATATTAGTAAACAGTTGTATCAGCAAATATTGAACCTGAGTACATATTCCCCGCATACACTGAACTGTACCAACCCCTGCACCCGCAACTTATGTATCCCCAACCCCCGTACCCCCCATTATGAAACCAAACCAAACTATCTTAACAAGTACAATGAAAAAGAAAATTGAATCTGCTGTTCCCAAACACCAGCCCCCGTACTTCCCTGCCCTGTATCCCCAGCCCCCATTCCCCAATCCCTACACCAGTTCCAACAACGGCGCTGAAATTTCACCAACCCCGGCGAACGTTAAGTAGACGCATCCCGTGAAACCAGAGAGAATTCACGTAGCTCGCCTGACGTGCGGCGTTGCCGGCTTGTGCTTTCTACCCTCAAACAAGGAAAATAAAATATAAATTAATAGGTCATGTAGAGTGATAATAAATTAAACAAAGCCAATTTATATAATCTATTCTTATGAAAATAAATGAAGTTAACAGACGGTGACTATTTAATTAATCCTACTGGCATGAAAATGACTTTAATGTGTCAACTTAACAGACATGCTATATTATGGATGCATTGTGCACTTATAAATTGATCGCTCCCAAACCAGTAAACAGAAAATTATAAAACTTTGTCAGGTTAATAAAAAGGCCGCGCTCTATGTATGTAAATTAAGAAAAAAAATGTAGCGCAACCGGTTATACCGAAAGTTGACGGTAACTTAATTTTTTTAAATGGCAGTGATACATTTTTTTGCTATTTTCGAAAAGATGAGGCGATTCTACACCAGACTTTAGTATCATATGCTCCCTATACTGCGACACCTTGCCAAAAATGATGGGATGTGTCTTCTTAACAAGCTGTCTATATCGTGCATATAAACATTTATTGTGGCGAAACAAGTAAATGAAAAATTATAAAACTTTGTCAGGTTAATGAAAAGGCCGCGCTCTATGTATGTAAATTAAGAAAAAAAATGTAGCGCAACCGGTTATACCGAAAGTTGACGGTAACTTAATTTTTTTAAATAGCAGTGATACATTTTTTTGCTATTTTCGAAAAGATGAGGTGATTCTACACCAGACTCTAGTATCATATGGCCACTATTCTGCAAAACCTTGCCAAAAATGATGGGAGGTGTCTACTTAACAAGCTGTCAATATGGTGCATATAAACATTTATTGTGGCGAAACGAGTAAATGAAAAATTATAAAACTTTTTCAGGCTAATAAAAAAGGCCGCGCTCTATGTATGTAAATTAAGAAAAAAAATGTAGCGCAACCGGTTATACCGAAAGTTGACGGTAACTTAATTTTTTTAAATGGCAGTGATACATTTTTTTGCTATTTTCGAAAAGATGAGGCGATTCTACACCAGACTCTAGTATCATATGCTCCCTATACTGCGACACCTTGCCAAAAATGATGGGAGGTGTCTACTTAACAAGCTGTCTATATGGTGGATTTAAACATTTATTGTGTCGAAACGAGTGAATTGAAAATTATAAAACTTTGTCAGGTTAATAAAAAGGCCGCGCTCTATGTACGTAAATTAAGAAAAAAAAAATGTAGCGCAACCGGTTATACCGAAAATTGACGGTAACTTAATTTTTTTAAATAGCAGTGATACATTTTTTTGCTATTTTCGAAAAGATGAGGTGATTCTACACCAGACTCTAGTATCATATGGCCACTATTCTGCAAAACCTTGCCAAAAATGATGGGAGGTGTCTACTTAACAAGCTGTCAATATGGTGCATATAAACATTTATTGTGGCGAAACGAGTAAATGAAAAATTATAAAACTTTTTCAGGCTAATAAAAAAGGCCGCGCTCTATGTATGTAAATTAAGAAAAAAAATGTAGCGCAACCGGTTATACCGAAAGTTGACGGTAACTTAATTTTTTTAAATAGCAGTGATACGTTTTTTTGCTATTTTAGAAAAGATGAGGCGATTCTACACCAGACTCTAGTATCATATGCTCCCTATACTGCGACATCTTGCCAAAAATGATGGGAGGTGTCTTCTTAACAAGCTGTCTATATGGTGCATATAAACATTTATTGTGGCGAAACTAGTAAATGAAAAATTATAAAACTTTGTCAGGTTAATGAAAAGGCCGCGCTCTATGTATGCAAATTAAGAAAAAAAATGTAGCGCAACCGGTTATACCGAAAGTTGACGGTAACCCAACTTTTTTAAATGGCAGTGATACGTTTTTTCGCTATTTTCGAAAATATGAGGTGATTCTACACCAGAGTCTAGTATCATATGGCCACTATTCTGCAAAACCTTGCCAAAAATGATGGGAGGTGTCTACTTAACAAGCTGTCTATATGGTGCATATAAACATTTATTGTGGCGAAACGAGTAAATGAAAAATTATAAAACTTTTTCAGGCTAATAAAAAAGGCCGCGCTCTATGTATGTAAATTAAGAAAAAAAATGTAGCGCAACCGGTTATACCGAAAGTTGACGGTAACTTAATTTTTTTAAATAGCAGTGATACGTTTTTTTGCTATTTTCGAAAAGATGAGGCGATTCTACACCAGACTCTAGTACCATATGCTCCCTATACTGCGACATCTTGCCAAAAATGATGGGAGGTGTCTTCTTAACAAGCTGTCTATATGGTGCATATAAACATTTATTGTGGCGAAACGAGTAAATGAAAAATTATAAAACTTTGTCAGGTTAATGAAAAGGCCGCGCTCTATGTATGCAAATTAACAAAAAAAATGTAGCGCAACCGGTTATACCGAAAGTTGACGGTAACTCAACTTTTTTAAATGGCAGTGATACGTTTTTTCGCTATTTTCGAAAAGATGAGGCGATTCTACACCAGACTCTAGTATCATATGCTCCCTATACTGCGACATCTTGCCAAAAATGGTGGGAGGTGTCTTCTTAACAAGCTGTCTATATGGTGCATATAAACATTTATTGTGGCGAAACAAGTAAATGAAAAATTATAAAACTTTGTCAGGTTAATGAAAAGGCCGCGCTCTATGTATGTAAATTAAGAAAAAAAATGTAGCGCAACCGGTTATACCGAAAGTTGACGGTAACTCAACTTTTTTAAATGGCAGTGATACGTTTTTTAGCTATTTTCGAAAAGATGAGGCGATTCTACACCAGACTCTAGTATCATATGCTCCCTATACTGCGACATCTTGCCAAAAATGATGGGAGGTGTCTTCTTAACAAGCTGTCTATATGGTGCATATAAACATTTATTGTGGCGAAACAAGTAAATGAAAAATTATAAAACTTTGTCAGGTTAATGAAAAGGCCGCGCTCTATGTATGTAAATTAAGAAAAAAAATGTAGCGCAACCGGTTATACCGAAAGTTGACGGTAACTCAACTTTTTTAAATGGCAGTGATACGTTTTTTCGCTATTTTCGAAAAGATGAGGCGATTCTACACCAGACTCTAGTATCATATGCTCCCTATACTGCGACATCTTGCCAAAAATGATGGGAGGTTTCTTCTTAACAAGCTGTCTATATGGTGCATTTAAACATTTATTGTGTCGAAACGAGTAAACAGAAAATTATAAAACTGTGTCAGGTTAATAAAAAAGGCCGCGCTCTATGTATGTAAATTAAGAAAAAAAATGTAGCGCAACCGGTTATACCGAAAGTTGACGGTAACTTAATTTTTTTAAATAGCAGTGATACGTTTTTTTGCTATTTTCGAAAAGATGAGGCGATTCTACACCAGACTCTAGTACCATATGCTCCCTATACTGCGACATCTTGCCAAAAATGATGGGAGGTGTCTTCTTAACAAGCTGTCTATATGGTGCATATAAACATTTATTGTGGCGAAACTAGTAAATGAAAAATTATAAAACTTTGTCAGGTTAATGAAAAGGCCGCGCTCTATGTATGCAAATTAAGAAAAAAAATGTAGCGCAACCGGTTATACCGAAAGTTGACGGTAACCCAACTTTTTTAAATGGCAGTGATACGTTTTTTCGCTATTTTCGAAAATATGAGGTGATTCTACACCAGAGTCTAGTATCATATGGCCACTATTCTGCAAAACCTTGCCAAAAATGATGGGAGGTGTCTACTTAACAAGCTGTCTATATGGTGCATATAAACATTTATTGTGGCGAAACGAGTAAATGAAAAATTATAAAACTTTTTCAGGCTAATAAAAAAGGCCGCGCTCTATGTATGTAAATTAAGAAAAAAAATGTAGCGCAACCGGTTATACCGAAAGTTGACGGTAACTTAATTTTTTTAAATAGCAGTGATACGTTTTTTTGCTATTTTCGAAAAGATGAGGCGATTCTACACCAGACTCTAGTACCATATGCTCCCTATACTGCGACATCTTGCCAAAAATGATGGGAGGTGTCTTCTTAACAAGCTGTCTATATGGTGCATATAAACATTTATTGTGGCGAAACGAGTAAATGAAAAATTATAAAACTTTGTCAGGTTAATGAAAAGGCCGCGCTCTATGTATGTAAATTAAGAAAAAAAAATGTAGCGCAACCGGTTATACCGAAAGTTGACGGTAACTCAACTTTTTTAAATGGCAGTGATACGTTTTTTCGCTATTTTCGAAAAGATGAGGCGATTCTACACCAGACTCTAGTATCATATGCTCCCTATACTGCGACATCTTGCCAAAAATGGTGGGAGGTGTCTTCTTAACAAGCTGTCTATATGGTGCATATAAACATTTATTGTGGCGAAACAAGTAAATGAAAAATTATAAAACTTTGTCAGGTTAATGAAAAGGCTGCGCTCTATGTATGTAAATTAAGAAAAAAAATGTAGCGCAACCGGTTATACCGAAAGTTGACGGTAACTCAACTTTTTTAAATGGCAGTGATACGTTTTTTAGCTATTTTCGAAAAGATGAGGCGATTCTACACCAGACTCTAGTATCATATGCTCCCTATACTGCGACATCTTGCCAAAAATGATGGGAGGTGTCTTCTTAACAAGCTGTCTATATGGTGCATATAAACATTTATTGTGGCGAAACAAGTAAATGAAAAATTATAAAACTTTGTCAGGTTAATGAAAAGGCCGCGCTCTATGTATGTAAATTAAGAAAAAAAATGTAGCGCAACCGGTTATACCGAAAGTTGACGGTAACTCAACTTTTTTAAATGGCAGTGATACGTTTTTTCGCTATTTTCGAAAAGATGAGGCGATTCTACACCAGACTAGTATCATATGCTCCCTATACTGCGACGTCTTGCCAAAAATGATGGGAGGTGTCTTCTTAACAAGCTGTCTATATGGTGCATTTAAACATTTATTGTGTCGAAACGAGTAAACAGAAAATTATAAAACTTTGTCAGGTTAATAAAAAAGGCCGCGCTCTATGTATGTAAATTAAGAAAAAAAAATGTAGCGCAACCGGTTATACCGAAAATTGACGGTAACTTAATTTTTTTAAATAGCAGTGATACATTTTTTTGCTATTTTCGAAAAGATGAGGTGATTCTACACCAGACTCTTGTATCATATGGCCACTATTCTGCAAAACCTTGCCAAAAATGATGGGAGGTGTCTACTTAACAAGCTGTCAATATGGTGCATATAAACATTTATTGTGGCGAAACGAGTATATGAAAAATTATAAAACTTTTTCAGGCTAATAAAAAAGGCCGCGCTCTATGTATGTAAATTAAGAAAAAAATGTAGCGCAACCGGTTATACCGAAAGTTGACGGTAACTTAATTTTTTAAATAGCAGTGATACATTTTTTTGCTATTTTCGAAACGATGAGGTGATTCTACACCAGACTCTAGTATGATATGCCCACTATTCTGCAAAACCTTGCCAAAAATGATGGGAGGTGTCTACTTAACAAGCTGTCAATATGGTGCATATAAACATTTATTCTGGCGAAACGAGTGAATTGAAAATTATAAAACTTTGTCAGGTTAATGAAAAGGCCGTGCTCTATGTATGTAAATTAAGAAAAAAATGTAGCGCAACCGGTTATACCGAAAGTTGACGGTAACTTAATTTTTTTAAATGGCAGTGATACGTTTTTTTGCTATTTTCGAAAATATGAGGCGATTCTACACCAGACTCTAGTATCATATGCTCCCTATACTTCGACACCTTGCCAAAAATGATGGGAGGTGTCTACTTAACAAGCTGTCTATATGGTGGATTTAAACATTTATTGTGGCGAAACGAGTGAATTGAAAATTATAAAACTTTGTCAGGTTAATAAAAAGGCCGCGCTCTATGTATGTAAATTAAGAAAAAAAATGTAGCGCAACCGGTTATACCGAAAGTTGACGGTAACTTAATTTTTTTAAATGGCAGTGATACATTTTTTTGCTATTTTCGAAAAGATGAGGCGATTCTAC